>OZ021728.1:85220843-85265843 GCA_963978545.1 Linyphia triangularis
ATATATATATATATATATATATATATATATATATATATATATATATATATATATATATATATATATATATATATATATATATATATATATATATATATATATATATATATATATATATATATATATACATACCGGAAATGAAGGAGGGGGAGGTAATTACAATTACTAATAAACGCATTTATATGTTGTACTAAAAGTA
The DNA here is from genome assembly GCA_963978545.1 of Linyphia triangularis. Taxonomy (NCBI): domain Eukaryota; kingdom Metazoa; phylum Arthropoda; class Arachnida; order Araneae; family Linyphiidae; genus Linyphia; species Linyphia triangularis. The sequence goes on from OZ021728.1 coordinate 85,221,043, forward strand.
AAAAAGTTCTAAAAAATTGTGTCATTATGTACATAATTGTTTTTCTAATTGAAATTAAAAAGCAGTCAAAAGGACTTCCTTGGACAATCTAGTGTTAATTAAGATTTAAAAGTCATAGAAATGAAACAGAAACTCTAAAAGAATTACGGTAGGGTTAATTTTAGAATACAAATCTGGCCCGATTAGTAAAATCACAAGGAAGTTATAATATAAATATCCAATATCAATAAACATCTACGTATTGTGAAACGCAGTAAATTCCCGAACAACAACCACTTTTTACTTTTCCAAAAAAAGTCTTATTTATTTTAAATATAGATACCTTTAAAAGTTTTGTAAAAGATTCCTAAATAATGCCAACAAATTACGAATCACAAAAGAGCTGTTACTTATGCACCGCTGCAGGGCCATTTTCTGAACACATTGGCTACTGCCGTGAGAGCTTTACTTCGTCGCATCTGTTGCTACGGATACATCAGAATTATTATTATTGAAACAGTCGGCACGGAAGGAATTTATTTTCCTTAAATTGAAGCCGACCAAACGGTATAGTGGTTAGCGTGCTAGCCTCTAGACCACGAGGTTGCGGGTTCGAGTCCCGTGTTAGGCATGGGTGTTTGTAAATGTATGTTGGATTGTGTAATGACGAATGTTTCGGCGCATTATAGCCCTCGTGTTGCTGACGGCACCAGATAATCTGAAAACAACCAACCAACCTTAAATTGAACATGGCGAATTTGTTATTTGTAATTATCTACTTAGCACAAGCTCCTTCAAAAAGGAGTCTCTAACTTTTAAATCACATAATTACAAAAAAGTGAAGCACAAAAAGAAGAAACAATTTGAATGTTGGATACGCAGGCATGGAATTTTTTTAAATACATTTATTATGCATTAAATACATTGGTATTGATTATGTATTTCCATACATTGGTATTTATTATGTATTTACATACATTGGTATTGATTATGTATTTATATACATTGGTATTGATTATGTATTTACATGGATTGATATTGATTATGTATTTAAATACATTGGTATTGATTGTGTATTTAAATACATCGATATTGATTATGTATTTAAATACATTAGTACTGATTATGTATTTAAATACATTGGTATTGATTATGTATTTAAATACATTGGTATTGATTATGTATTAAAATATATTTATATTGATTATGTATTTATACATACATTGATATTGATTATGTATTTACATACATTACTATTGATTATGTATTTAAATACATTGGTTTTGATTATGTATTTAAATACATTGGTTTTGATTATGTATTTAAATACATCAATATTGATTGTGTATTTAAATACATTGGTATTGATTATGTATTTACATATATTTGTATTGATTATATGTTTAAAAAAATTGGTATTGATTATATATTTAAATACATGGATATTGATTTTGTATTTAAATACATTGGTTTTGATTTTGTATTTAAATACATTAATATTGATTAGGTATTTAAAAACATCGGTATAGATTATGTATTTAAATACATATACGATTGAAGGGAGTAAATTTGTTGATATTGTTAATGGTTTGCTGATAAAGCCAATTTTTTCATTTGAACAGATTTATCAATAAAAAAAAAGGGCAAATATAGGGTACTGAGTACCCGCTCGTCTATTTATTAACAGTCATAAGTCTATTCAAAGTATCACTTGTCTCACCTTTCTGTCGCTCACTGTTTTGCAGTTACGCCATTTCAAAGATAGGCAGTCTTTTTTGAAAGACCCGGTACAAAGTCACACATACCAAAGTAAACCATATTTTTTAATCCATTTTACTAACTTCAATTTGGTATGTACGTTTGTTAATAAATAAGCACACGCTGGCAACAGAAACGACGCTTTGTTAATGAATAGAAAAATTGGCAATGCATATAAAGGATTTATATTAAAAACTTGTTTTTAATATAAATATAATTAAAATAATAATAATAATAATTTTAATATTTATAATAATAATTTTTATATATAAATATATAAAAATGTATTAAAAACTTGTTTTTAATATAAAACATTTTTCTCCAAAAGACTTCCAACTCCGCACCTGAATATAGTTAACAAAGTAGGGGAAAAGCAAGTTATTTACCTACTCAATGCATCATCATTTCGTGACGGGCGCGACTACTGGCGTGAAAGATTATTATTATTTTTCCTCTCCGCATTTATTGCCGCGGATACACGGGGGGTGATTAATATTTAAACGTCAGGCACAGAAGTGATTTCCGTTAAAATACGCGAAGATCGATTTCAAATTAAACCTCTTCTGCTACTGCTCGGAGAAAAAGGAAAAATCGCGCCCGTAATTACATCTCAGTCAAGCATGATGATATCGAGGAATCGCAATCGTTGGAAGAAGCGGATATCGGGAGGGGGATTAGAAATCTCCTGGAAAATATCCTTCGCGGATGGGAACAGTTGAAGATAGAAATTGATAGAAAGTAAATTGTATCTCCAGTTAGAGTAAACAGCTGGTTGCAGTTAACCTTCTTTCGTTATTGACTTCTGAGATAATTTTTGTTGATTACAATGTGTAGAAGAATTTGAGGTGGTGAAACCTTGCGACAAAATCTAAAATTTCTAGTTTTGAAACTGTCTGCTTTGAGGCTATTGTTAGTAAATTTAAATCGAAATTTTTTTGAAGTAGAGTGTTTGTTTTATTATTACAGTCAACCATTTTAATGTTTGTGATGTTGTGTTTTCACTGTGGACCGAAGTCAAAAATTTCTGTTCTGAAATTGTTTTGATCAATTTCTTTTAATAAATTCAAGTAAATTTTTTAAAAAATTCTGCCAGACCGTTTAGTTTGTATTTGTTGATAGTAACAATGTTGAAACTTTAGAGGTCTAAATAAAAAAAAATAAAAAAAATTTTAGGAAGCCCTAATGAAGAAGCTACGGGAATTTAACACGGATAAAATTAGTATTGAGCTCGGATTGTATATTATGTCATAAACAAGATTATTTACAGAAAGTAATCCTTATAGTCCGAGAGGTAACTGCAATTTTTCGACCCCATCGAACATCATTCTGAAATTCTTATAGAAATTGGAGAAAAGTTAGTAGATTATGAATCTACTGGTCGGCCGTGACAAAAATGGCCGAAACTGATCAAAAATCGACTTAGAATGAATTGAACTAAAATCCGTTTACCAAATATGTAATAACTTGCCAAAAAGATAACAAACTTTTTCGTCTGCAACCCGCTGCATTTTGATTTTCAATGAGAAAAAACGCAAACGATTTCTGATCTCTGGCTCGGAAAACTTGTATCTTTGAAAAGTAAACCAAATTGGCGACATCAGTGACGTAATGCTTATTGTCAATTTCGTTCATTTGTGAAAGATGCAAGTAAGCCACAGCCACACATCCGAATCGTCTGCAACCTTCTTAATTGAAAATTAAAGAGTGAGGGTTACCAAATAAAAAGAAAATGCTCATTTTTTGGCAAGTTATGGCGCATTTGGCAATTGGATTTAGTTCAACTTATTAAAATTAGATTTTTGACCAGTTTCGGCCATTTTTGCCACCGGAGATCAGTGGATTCGTAATCTACTCACTTTTCTCCAATTTCTATAAAACATTTAGAATGATGTTGGATGGGGTCCAAAAATTGCAGTCGCCTCTCAGTCTATTACTTTGAATTAACGTAACTGCAAAACAGTGCAAAGCAGAACGAAAAGACAAGTTTTATGTGGGATAGGCAGGTACGGAATATTGAATGCACCATTTTGAAAAAAATTGGTTGATGGGAGAGAGTTTGGTGATGACTGCATATTGTTAACCGATGAAGCCCATTTACATTTGGACAAATTTGACAATAAACAAAATTAGTGACCATGGGCTCCTGAAAACTTATCCGCGTGTCTCACAAAACCAATGCATTCTCCAAAAGTGACCATTTAGGATGCATTATCCAGTATAGAGGTCATGCGGCCCTTTTCTCATGAGGGAAATGATAAACCCATTCCGATATATTCATATTTTATGACATTTTGTTGCCACATTTCCATATTGTACTGACTTTTCAAACTAGTATATTTAACATTCTATACCTGTCTTTCCAACTCGCCACTTATCTCTTCTTTCTGTATCTCACTGTTTCACATTTATGTAACTTCATAGTTAGATAATCTTTTCTGAAAGACTCTGTATGAATTAATGTTTATTTTAAATTTTGTGACAAAAATTTTATATACGTAATTATAATATTATAGTGATTTATTTTAAAATTTTATTTTATTCTACTTATTTATTTATTTTTTATTTCATTTATTATTTTAGTTATTATTTTTTTATTCAATTTTTTAATGTTTATTTTGTATTTTATTTTATTTGTTGACAGTGATAATACAGGTTAGAAAAAATATGGCAAAATTTAAATAAATCGGGAAATTTCGAGGCGTTTCCATCTCGGGATTAGTTGACTGGATTTTGCTAGAAATTTCTAAGGTGAGACTATAAAAAGAAGCGATGGATAGGATCGCATGTTCAGTTGATTTCTGGCAGCTGGGTTGAAAGGATCTGAGCATTTGTTTACTTGCGTTGTGCCTGTACTATCGCTGTATCCGATATTGTATATACCGAAGTTTGAACCTTTTGTGGAAACTTGATAGCGATCTTACTGTTCGGAGGAGTTTAGAGAAAATAATAAATTATAGTTTTTACTTAGTAAAAACTGTGTCCTCATTTACTTAGTAAAAACAGTGTCATCATTTACTTAGTAAAAATAGTGTCATCATTTACTTAGTAAAAACAGTGTCATCATTTACTTAGTAAAAATAGTGTCATCATTTACTTAGTAAAAACTGTGTCATCATTTATTTAGTAAAAACTGTGTCATCATTTACTTAGTAAAAACAGTGTCATCATTTATTTAGTAAAAATAGTGTCATCATTTACTTAGTAAAAACAGTGTCATCATTTAGTAAAAACAGTGTCATCATTTACTTAGTAAAAACTGTGTCATCATTTACTTAGTAAAAATAGTGTCATCATTTACTTAGTAAAAACAGTGTCATCATTTAGTAAAACAGTGTCATCATTTACTTAGTAAAAACTGTGTCATCATTTACTTAGTAATAACAGTGTCATCATTTACTTAGTAATAACAGTGTCATCATTTACTTAGTAAAAACAGTGTCATCATTTACTTAGTAAAAACAGTGTCATCATTTACTTAGTAAAAACAGTGTCATCATTTACTTAGTAAAAATAGTGTCATCATTTACTTAGTAAAAATAGTGTCATCATTTACTTAGTAAAAACAGTGTCATCATTTACTTAGTAAAAACAGTGTCATCATTTACTTAGTAAAAACAGTGTCATCATTTACTTAGTAAAAATAGTGTCATCATTTACTTAGTAAAAACTGTGTCATCATTTACTTAGTAAAAACTGTGTCATCATTTACCCTGAAAATCAACAATATATAGCAGAAATAGTTTTATAGATACAGGTACAGAATAAACGGATTGGAGTAGGATATTTTTATTAAAAACACTGGTATCTTGTTAAGTTATTTCCTCGTTGTTTTATTGCAACTAACATTTTAAAATTTTCCAAATCCGTTATATAAAGGCGTTTTCATCGCATATGTGCCATGTGTCGATAAATGAGCTTATAAGTCCCCAAAAGTCTTAAAGTCAGTAATTCGTTTCCTTCAGACTCATAAGATAAACAAAGTCTTCTTCAAATTTACCCATGGCAGTGACGGCTAATCCTCTTTCAAACAATTAACTTTCAAATATTTAATTAGGATTAGAAGGATTGCACTCTTCCACAAAGTGTATTGCAGTACACATATTCCGGAACTTTACGGAAGATAAAATTTGGGGGTTTAATTTTGCGTTCTTTGTCGTCTTCTTTAAACGAGAAAAGATCTTCGACGAAATTTCGTACAGATACCGTTGTGATTATGAGGAACAAGGGTACGGATATTTTGGAGATGAATCAGTCTATGACCTGGAATGATAACCACAAATCACAATATTTACTTTCATTTAACCATATGTTAACTTATAGACTGAGGCGACTGCAATTTTTGGACCCCATTGAACATCATTCTGAATTTTTTATAGAAATTAGAGAAAAGTGAGTAGATTACGAATCCACTAGTCTGCCGTGGCAAAAATGGCCGAAACTGATCAAAAATCGACTTGGAATGAGTTGAACTAAATCCAATTGCCAAATGCGCCATAACTTGCCAAATAATGAGCATTTTTTTTTTATTTGGTAACCCTCACTCTTTAATTATCAATTAAGAAGGTTGCAGACGATTCAGATATCTGGCGACGGTCTACTTGCATCCATTAAAAGGGAGCCAAGTTGGCAATAAAAATTACGTCATTTATGACGTAACTGATGTCGTCAATTTGGCTTACTTTTAAAAGATGCAAATTTTCCAAGCCAGAGATCGGAAATCGTTTGCGCTTTTTCTCATTGAAAATCAAAATGCACGGTTGCCAGACGAAAAAGTTTGTTCTCTTTTTGGTAAGTTATGACATATTTGGCAATCCAATATGACATATTAAACACATTCCAAGTCGATTTTTGATCAGTTTCGGCCATTTTTGCCACGGCAGACCAGTGGACTCCTAATCAACTTACTTTTCTCCAATCTCTATAAAAAATTCAGAATGATGTTCGATGGGGTCCAAAAATTGCAGTCGCCTCTCGGACTATTAGGGTAATGATTATAAAGCATTCGGTCAAAAAAAAAAAAAATTCATTAAAAAAGGTGGTCTAAAAAATGTCTGTGTGTCTATGCGTATGACTGTGGTCTGCATAAATCCCGAACGAATTGACCTACGATGTTCCAGTTTTACAAATGGTTTAATGGTGGTCATGGGACCAGTTATTAAGGTTTAGGCAAAATTGCGCATGTGCATAAGGTAATGGCGTTGGAAAATTTGTTTTTCAGCCATTGCCAAAAAGGCAATTCTACCTATTTTGATCAAAATCGCAATGGTAAGGCCTCTTAAGGTGTTCTAAACATCCCCACTTCCTAAATTTCTGTAAAAATGTTTTAATGAGGTAAAAATTGAAAAACGAATGCCTTCAACACAGAGTTTTCTTTGCTTGAACATTGCTCATCAACGATCGTTTTTTCTCTTCTCCTCAGTTTCACTTATAAGAAAGGATAATGTAAGAATTATGAAAAGTACTTCGGCAAAAACATCATTTTTTTTTATTTTTTTTTAAATAATATAAGAATTATCGCAAAAAAGATCGCAAAACTGGTTATTTTTACTTTAAATTACCCATATGTACACATTGGGTAATGAAAGTATAGCATTCGGTCAAAAAAAAAAAATCCAATTTTTTCCCGTTTCACCACGTTTTGGAACATCCTGATTTCAAAAAAGTGATCTAGAAAAAATTTTATCTCTGTGTGTGTATGTGATCAGCATAACTTCCGAACAAATTGACCAACGATGTTCAAATTTGGTGTGCGGGTTGGTGATGGCACAAGGACCTGCCATTAAGGTTTTCGTCAAAATCGCACATGCGCATAAGGTAGCTGCCATTGAAAAAATCATGTTTTTCAATCATTGCTAAAAAACGGCTCTAAGGATTTCGATCAAAATCGCTGCGATAATGCCTTTTAAGATGTTTTAAATATCCCCACTTCCGAAATTCCCGTAAGAATGCTTTAATGGCTTAAAAAGTTGAAAAACGAATGCCTTCAACACAGAGTTCTCTTTGATTGAACATAGCTCATCAACCATCAGTTTTTCTTCTCTTCTCAGTTTGACATATAAGAAAGGATAATATAAGAATCATCGAAAAGTATATCGCTAAAATCAACATTTTGGCAGAAGTTTTTTTTTTTTTTTTTTTTTTAAGACCCATATAAGAATTATCGCAAAAATATCGCCAATCTGGCCATTTTTTCTAAATGAATGATGAAAATATAAAAATGGATAATGACTCAAATCCACGTCAGTTTTATAGTGTAACTGAAAGTTGTGCGATGTTCCACATCCCAAGTTACACTACTCCTTAGCTGCAAAGAGTTGCACAAAAGTTCCGCTCTAAAAATGCGGAAAAAGTCTTATCTATATATTTAATAGGCAATACGTTTTTTGGGGTTAGTCCGTCCGCCTAAACTGCTCAACCAATTTCAATGATCAAGGTGTCATTTTAAAGGAAATAAGCTGTAGATTTGCCAAAACGTGCCAAAATAATTTATTAATTAGTTAAATTTCAATATTTTTCCTCATTAAGCTACTACAAAGCCTCAATGATTTTGAATATAAGAATGGCAACATCCTTAAGTAAACAAACCCGCTGCTCGGGGGTTCAACCAACCAACCGTTGCTAATTTTAAAGCTCTTTTTAAACTCTTCGTTTCAAAGTAGATTTTTTCTGTTTTTCTGAAGCATTTTTGTATTAGAGTAATTATTATTTTGAAGTATTTCTATCCAGAAAATGCCTCGCGTTGGACGTCGTTCTCTAACGGGGCGACTTATCAGAATAAATAAAAGATATTGGGACTTCAATGTAAGGGCATAACTAATGAAGTTTTAAATCAGAATGTTGGCGGATAGTATATTTAACTTTCTATTATGAAACTTGCAATTTGGGTGTTTTCTCTATTAGGCTTTACATTAAAGTTATAAAAATTTGGTTACATTTTTTATGGCTGGCAAACCTATTCGAGCGCAGCAAGATGTTTTAACCACAAATTCGAGCGGCAAAGCCGCTCAATCCGAGCGCAGCGAGGTGTTTGGGGGTTGGCGAGCGTTAGCGAGCAGGGGGCGAAGCCCCCTAGTACAAGATATTGAAATATTTATCAAGAAGGGGCAATTGAGAAATCAATTTTCAATTTGAGTTACGCAAGTTATTGGAAAAGTTAAGGAAAGTATTTATATTATAAAAGAGAAAGTTTATCAGCAACAATGTATCCAAGCATATTATGTTTACTTTCAAAGTTATGTTCGCAACAACACATGAACGACACACCTAATAAGGTCCAAAGAAACTAAAGGCAGTTATGATTATTCAAAACAGAATTTAAAAGAGCTCATTCTAAATAAAACTATGTTATTTCTGTTGTTGATAAGGCAAGTAGAGTACTTCAATGAAACACTGAATATATAGTTGTTTCCATCAGTTTTACGCAAACTCTTTTGTCGTGGATTTATACATTTATTTTCTTTGTAGCTGCGTTTCAAATTAAATTAGGTACTATCAAATAACTTTCTTATTTGCTGAAAGAAAAGAAGAAAAAAAGAAAGAAAGAAAAAACGTATAGATAAACCGATTTAAATAATTATTCTTTCAAAATTATATATTTCAAAGGTAAGCAATAAAAGGAAGGATAAATCAAAATTAAATATATAATGACAAAATTTTAGGTATTTACGTATTATACAGTCGACCGTTGGACATTGTTTTGTTTTGCCACAAGAAATTCAAACCGTTCTTTGGATGTTGGCTACCAAACGTTATAGTGGTTAGCGTGCTAGCTTCTAGACCGCGAGGTTGCGGGTTCGAGTCCCGTGTTAGGCATGGGTGTTTGTAAATGTACGTTGGCTTGTCTAATGACGAATGTTTTGGTGCATTATAGCCCTCGTGTTGCTGACGGCGCCAGATAATTTGAAAACAACTAACCAATCTTTGGATGTTGGATCTCCAGTAAGGCTCGAACCAGCGTCGGGGGCTGCCCATGAGATGCCTCAAAGACGTGGCAGAATAAACATCTGCCTGGACGATCTTTTCGACGGACTATGGGAATCTATTGGTGAACACTTTGTCACATCAATTGTCGACGGAATATTAGTTAAGTACCAATATTTATTTCAATTCTTATCGACACAATTTACAAGGAAATAAGATTATTGATAATTGATTAATTTAGCATAATTGTCTGATTTTCTTGTAGTGTAAATTTAAGGGAATATTGTAATGTCCTTCCTATAGTGTAACTTTAAGGGAATATTGTAATATCCTTCCTATAGTGTAACTTTAAGGGAATATTGTAATATCCTTCCTATAGTGTAACTTTAAGGGAATATTGTAATATCCTTCCTATAGTGTAACTTTAAGGAAATATTATAATGTCCTTCCTATAGTGTAACTTTAAGGGAATATTGTAATGTCCTTCCTATAGTGTAACTTTAAGGAAATATTATAATGTCCTTCCTATAGTGTAACTTTAAGGGAATATTGTAATGTCCTTCCTATAGTGTAACTTTAAGGAAATATTATAATGTCCTTCCTATAGTGTAACTTTAAGGGAATATTGTAATATCCTTCCTATAGTGTAACTTTAAGGAAATATTATAATGTCCTTCCTATAGTGTAACTTTAGGGGAATATTGTAATGTCCTTCCTATAGTGTAACTTTAAGGAAATATTATAATGTCCTTCCTATAGTGTAACTTTAAGGGAATATTGTAATGTCCTTCCTATAGTGTAACTTTAAGGAAATATTATAATGTCCTTCCTATAGTGTAACTTTAAGGGAATATTGTAATATCCTTCCTATAGTGTAACTTTAAGGAAATATTATAATGTCCTTCCTATAGTGTAACTTTAGGGGAATATTGTAATGTCCTTCCTATAGTGTAACTTTAAGGAAATATTATAATGTCCTTCCTATAGTGTAACTTTAAGGGAATATTGTAATGTCCTTCCTATAGTGTAACTTTAAGGAAATATTATAATGTCCTTCCTATAGTGTAACTTTAAGGGAATATTGTAATATCCCTCCTATAGTGTAACTTTAAGGAAATATTATAATGTCCTTCCTATAGTGTAACTTTAAGGGAATATTGTAATGTCCTTCCTATAGTGTAACTTTAAATGAATATTGTAATTTCCTGAATTTTGTAAAATTTTATACTGTGCTTTTTAAAATTACGAACCATACATCCTTGTTAATTGATTGTGGTTCATTTTCTAATTTAACTAATATCCTCTGTAGATGTAAATGCGTGTTATTATTTTTATTCTTTCTGAACTGGTATCATACCACATTCATTTTTCTGTTTCAAAAACGTATGTACCCTATCTTATTTGGGGAAAAAAAAAACTCTTAATTGAATTTCTGGCACATTTTTCAAGCATCTTTCCCAAAAATTTGTGAATCTTCTTTCCTTAAATCCAACAAAGAATCACATTTTAACTTGAAGAAATAATACAATGTACTATTCAGGTTAAATTATACAGACTCTAAATGAAAAATATTAAATGATCACTAAAGGTACGCCATTAACACAAATATAAACTTAAGAATAATGTTGAATCCCGGAAGTAATTACATGTACTTTGAAAAACTGACTGAAATGGAAACAACTGAGGTTAAGCTGTAGATTGCATTGCTTCATTCAAAATAGTCTTTAATTGCAAGATAGTATAGCAGCGAACTTTTATAAACAAATCTATAAAACCAAAATGTTATAAGAAAATAACTAGTTAACTTTGTAAGGACCGATTTAATTTGAACGCAAGGTAGTTAATCGGTGATTATTTCACAAATAAACCAATTGTAAACATAAGTAGTGACAGGAAACATTTTATTTATTTCTCAATATATTTTCAAAACATAATTGAAGTTTTAAAAAATTAGAATGCAAAAAGTTATGAAGGTAAAAAAAAATAATTTAAAAATGGATAATATCACTAGCCATCATTTTTATTGAAAGGGTTAAATCAACGTACAATATAAAAATACGGAATTCAGGATATTACGATTATAACGAAAATTGCAATGTTAAGATAAGAACATGTAATACAACAAATTACTTAAACATTGTATCTGTATGCAAGATACATTTTTAATTTCATATACAAAATTCAGTTTGTCGCCATACATTACTTTATATTTCTCTGCAACTAATGTTTGATACTTCAGAATTATTTATATTACATCTTAAAAGCATACTGTATTTCACAGTCATTGAACAATACATCGGATCTTGGATAATGACCAAAATACTGGTTTTTGAAGTTTCTGCACCTTAAATTCATCATGTCCTCGCCGACCATACGGTATAGTGGTTAGCGCTCTAGCTTCTAGACCGCGAGGTTGCGGGTTCTTGTCCCGTATCAGGCATGGGTGTTTGTAAATGTATCTTGGCTTTTCTAATGACGAATGTTTCGGTGCATTATAGCCCTCGTGTTGCTGACGGCGCCAGATAATCTGAATACAACCAACCATTATGTCCTCACGAATGGCTCCCGCCAGAAAATCTGGATAATACCGTTCGCTATAGAAACAAGACGTATCGATTTAAAATAGGGGTGTGTATGCAGGAAATTGACGTCTAAAGCCTATAAAGAATTGTTATAAGCTTTCTATATTTTTTATAATAGTAGAAGATGTAATAGAAATGTTCAAGATGTATATTCTTGAAAACACACACGAAGTCTTGCATTCACCAAACAGACAACTCTATACAACCCAGTGAGGACTACTCTTCTGATAGGTTGGTTGGTTGTTTTCAGATTATCTTGCGCCGTCAGCAATACGAGGGCTATAATGCGCCGAAACATTCGTCATTAGACAAGCCAACATACATTTACAAACACCCATGTCTAACACGGGACTCGAACCCGCAACCTCGTGGTCTAGAAGCTAGCACGCTAACCACTATACCGTAGTCTTCTGATAGATATACAGTATGTGGAAAGTGAGGTGCCACCTCAGGTGTCAACCTCTTCGTCTGACCGACTACCGAATTTCAAAAGCAAGCTTTCAATTCACAATAAAAAAAACTCTGAACCTCATTCATAACATAATGAATTTTAATCCTTTATATAAACTTCGATTTTGTGGGGTATGTTGGTCGACTGCGGCGGACTAATAAACCTCCTTGTCGTCATCCAATCGGTCTGAAACCTGGCAGATAGATTCGATGTTGATGTCAATGCAATTTATCAAATTTTGGTGGCTGTCACTGTTACTATAAGGTCGCTTTTACGGAATAGTAATAAACCAGATTACAGTCATCCAATCGCGCTAAAATAGCATTTAACTGATCATTAAAGAAATTCTTTCGTGTTGCCAAATTTGCTTTAACAAATAAAAATAAAATAGTTTCAATCGGAATAAATAAAAGATATTTGAATGTGAGTGCATAAATTCCAATTCATCTTTAATGAATAAATTTTGAAAAGTAGTTCACCGCATATTTTGCTGATAGATATGTTTTTAAAACTTAAAATTAGATGCCAACACCAAGTACACGCTGACAACAGAAACGGCGCTTTGTTAATGAATATAAAAATTGGCGATGTTTTATATAATCCTTTACATCAAAAAAAAAAAAATCTCCGGAAACACGACGTTTCTAAAAATGAGTCTTCAAAGACATTCAAGGATGACAAAGGTTATATGAGAACTTTACTTTAACGAATTCAACTTCTTCGTGTTCTTTTCGTCCAGCGCAAATCATGTCCAACCTTTTCTCTGTATTGATTTCCATACCACAAAAAGGTTTGGCTCCTATGAATGAAAATACAATTTGAAGTAGTCATTCAACCTTGTCTAGGTAGGTTTTGCAAAAGAATCACTAGTATATTTATGATAGTATTTGCTACTTTCAGAACTCCCGTGATTTAAAGATATTTTTTTTTTGGGGGGGGGGGGTATTTGTTATGGTTTCTGTAATTTTATTTTATAAATACTTATACAAATCCTAAATATTGTTCTCGTATTCAACAAAATAGTTCTCGTATGTAGTTTTTTTATTAAAATTAACTAATATAAAGGATTGATTTCAGTTATTTCAACTCTCTAGTTCCTAATGCACTCTTCAATTACAGTTCATTTTTGGGCTGTACATTTCTGAAAAATATTAATAGCTGTGTAACCGTAAATGGATTTCCTAGTAACCTTTTTAACCCTTTGCACTCGAGGCTTTTATCGTGCGGAGGGACCAGCAACTTGAGACGTTTCGTGGGATTTTTGGTTCGGTCCGCGGTTACGGATTCTCTTCATAGAAACTAAACACAGTCATTGGCCTTGCATCGAATTCCCGCATCAAACCTAGTGGTCCTTTCGAGTTGCGGCATCCAATCATGTGGTCAACGAGAGGCGCCGCTCGAGTGCATAAGGTTACACCACACTTTAGGACAAAAGTATGTAAGCCTTAAGTATGTGAGTTAACCGTATAAACTTATAGCGCGACTTATTGTCACTGAAGTATACAGTACGGCAGTAGTTACATATAACCAAAAGTATTATTACATTAGCTTATTTTAAGTCCCTAAAGCACCAAAAGGTAAAGTTTGGATCGGTTTAAGAACACGAAGGTCGAAGAAGAAGTAATCTGTTTACTATTTACAAAAATTTATAGAAAAAAAAGTTCAAATTTACTATAGAAAAATTAATCAGTTTATGTGTAAACAAGGGTAAATTTTTTGGTTGGTTGTTTTCAGATAATCTGGCACCGTCAGCAACACGAGGGCTATAATGTGCCGAAACATTCGTCATTTGACAAGCCAACATATATTTAAAAACACCCATGCCTTACACGGGACTCGAACCCGCAACCTCGCGGTCTAGAAGCTAGCGCGCTAACCACTATACAGATTGGTCGGCTAAACAAGGGTAAAAGAAAGTTATCATTTTTTAGTATTTTTAGTAAATTAAAGGCTAAATATAAAATTAAAGCGCACTGGGTCGTAACTGAATGGACGTCAATAAATTATGACATAATATTAATAACATAGAGGAAATTGTGGTCCAAATATCAAAAGATATATATCAATTAAAATGCCCCTATTTGAGTTTATCTGTTTTCTTTGCCTTTGGGGTAGAGATTATGATTTTCTTTCATAAAGAATGAAGATGTTATTTCCATTCAAAATGCAAGCTGCATAAATATTTTCTTCAGCAAGATATGGAAATGAATTTCATATTTCAGAAAGTAAATAATAGTAATATTTTCTTTAAATTTATTTGGTAAGAAAGTAGTCGAACTAATCAAAATATAGTTAAGTTTCTATTTTGATGTCTTTAAGTCGGAAAAAGCATCTCTGAATCTTCAACTATTATTTAATCCAGTAAAAAAAAAATTATTATTAACTCCAAAGGCTTTGCAATTTCTGACAATTTTAAACCGTATTGGTATAAAGAACATTATTTTCGTCAAACTACCAAATACTAAAGATTCTTTACAAGTCCTGGATATGTGAATAGAGAGTAAATAAGAAAAAGGAGAATACAAAACTAGTTTTGTTATGGGTAAGAGTAGTAAGAGTATATATATATATATATATATATATATATATATATATATATATATATATATATATATATATATATATATATATATATATATATATATATATATATATATATATATATATATATATATATATATATATATATATATATATATATATATATATATATATATATATATATATATATATATATATATATATATATATTTTTTCATAAAATTTAAAAAATACATTTACTACATTTTTTTATGGAACTGTGTATTTCAAAAGTTTTATTACGTATTTATGATCTTTAAGAAGCTGTCATTTGATACTAACACAATTTGCAGTTAAGGGGGTATTCTAGTCTAGAATTTTGAAAAAATGAAATTTTTTTTTTTCATAATTCGATAGTTTAGATATTCAAAAATATCTCTTTGAAAGGATTTTTCAAAATTCAAATTATTTTCAAAGTTACAGCCGTTTTAGTGTCGTGGCAACTTGACCGGGTTGAGCGGACGACTGCAACAATAGACTACGGGCGGTCCGGGCTACCTGAGTATGAATAGCTTTCTTTCTTTCTTGTCATATACATTTAGTTTACTATATCAATAGTCTGAAGGTCATTGTGACGTATTATACAAGTATCTATACTCAATTTGTAAGGATCGCAGTAAGGATTGAACGGTCTAAGGTTCGAGCTTCAGATGCTTCAAAAGAGGATAGAACTGCTCGTTATACAGAGAGAAATGCTGAAAACAGTCAATATGAAGTAGAGGAAGGCCCAATGTATGAAGCTGGGATGGCTGATTAAGAAAATGTAAGTTATACGTACTATTTTATCAGTTACGCTGCCTGAAACTGAACGTTAAAGTTTAAACGCGTTTTTCTCGAAACTACTTTTTTCGATACGGTGATGCAGATAGCTTAGGTTCTAATCAGCCGATTTACTTGAAATTTAGCATGAATATTCTTCAATTATCTCGCTTTCGCACTAACCAATAAAAATTGAAAATTTCAAATTTGTAATATTTTTAAAAAATTGGAGGAAGTTGAAAAATGAGTAAAAAATCGACTTCTGTTTTTAAACAGCCCCCATTTTGTGAAATTTTTTTTTTCAAGTTTTGTTGGTTTGTGCGACAATAACATTTGTACTGATCAATAATTTGGCATTGTTTTTTTTTTCAGATGGATACAAAGAGAGAAATCCTTTTCACGAGGACACAGCCTTTTTTTTTTTTCTCTACTTCAAGGACTTATATCTTTTTGAATTTTTTTTTTTTTTTTTTTTTAAATGTATTTTTTTGTATTCTTGAAATATCAATAAACAAATGATAAAAAATTTTATAGTTAAAAATATTAACTGCTTCTTTTATATTAATTGCCAAAAAACGCTCGAAATTCAGCCCCATAGACTAGAATACCCCCTTAACAATATTTAGGTAAAAGCAATGTTTCGTTTTAACATTGGTAGGTTGTTTCATTGTTATCATTTAAATCTCTAACCACTCATTGAAATTTTTAAAACTTGATTTTTCCAACGTCGTGGCATGACATTATCAGGTTACCATTGAACTTAAGGTTTAAGATGACACCTTAAAATTTAAAAACTATACATATTTAGGAGTTCATAAATTATTTATCAGTTATTTTTTAGTCACCAATTCGAACAAAAGTTATAGCCAGGATTAGGATATTTCTCTCCCACTGTACCTTTAAAAAAAAAAAAAAAAAAAAAAAAAAGGAATACGAATTTTCAAATCTTACTTTAACTAGGGGTGTGGAACATCGTACAACTTTCAATTACACTATATTACTGATGTGGATTTGTGTCATTTAACGATTTTATATTTCCATCATTCCCTTAGAAAAATTGCGACATTTTTTGCGATAATTCTTATATGAGTCTCGGAAAAAAAAAAAAAAAGGAAAAAAAAAAAAAACTTTGGCAAAAATGGTGATTTTGGCGATATACTTTTCGATAATTCTTTTATTACTCTTTCTTATGAGTGAAACTGAGAATATTTGAAAAAACAATCACTGATGATCTATGTTTAAGCAAAGAGGACTCCGTGTGAAGGCATTCGTTTTTCAACGTTTTACTCCATTAAAGCATTTCTATGGAAATTTTGGAGGTCGGAATGTTTAGAACACCTTCAGAGGCATTACCCTGGCGATTTTGATCAATATCGTTAAAATCGAGTTTTTTTTTTTGCAAGAATTTAGAAACATGATTTTTTTTAATGGCAACTACCTAATGAGCAAGCGCGATTTTGGCGAAAACCTTAATGGTAAGTCTCATGGCCGCCCACCAACCCGCACACCACATTTGAACATCGTAGGGCAATTTGTTCGGGAGTTATGCTGATCGCAGACACACAGACAAAAAAAAAAAATTCTGGACAACTTATTTGAAATCAGGATGTTCCAAAACGGGGAGAATTGCAAAACAAATCGAAAATTGTTTTTTCATTACCCTATATATACGTATGGATAATTGAAAGTAAAAATTGGAAACAAATTGATAAATTATCCTTCTCTTCCAGAGTACAAATATGCATCATTATATTAATTATCTCCCAAATAAAAATTTAAATGTAAGCTTCTTTTTTGTATAGAAAAGAAATAATTGTATTGATTTCGAGCTTCATAAAAGAATAAATAATTTGTTGATGTTATAAAATAAAGCAACAAACCTTCTGTTGCAATAAATGATGCATTAACAAAGTGTCCCGAGCAATCTGATGAATAGTTTATCTCTACGTTTCAAACGCAAACTCTTTTGTAAACAAATCATGAAATATTTATCAGATACAAATAACTCATTAATGATAAATTTCGTTTGATGTTATTGGTAGCCGAAAATTGTTTATATAAGTGGATACTTTGGAAGTTTCATTGACGAATGAAAGGAATTCGTTGGTTTATTTTTCGTGATGAGTGTTTGAAAAGTTGCAGAGTATGAAAATAAAGTATACTTTCTAATTTTAATGAAAATTAATTTATATTTTACCCAAATGTTGTAGCCTCGTTTTCTATTCAAATGAATGAAAATGGTTTCTTTTGTAATAATTGTAATCTAAATTAATGGTTAGTTTATAATAATTGTAAAATAAATAATTGTTTCTCGTCTACTGTAACAAAAATATTTGCTGTCTTCTGTAAATAATACATTTTTCCTACTCTGCGTAATATGAATAATTGTGTCTATTTAGGTACTTTTGAACAAAACCGAACTAATCCACAATTTCGGTTCCTTCTTAGTCAAAATAAACTTTATTCTCCATAAATGTTTTATATGTATAGCATTTTGTATATTTTACCCAAATGTTGTAGCCTCGTTTTCTATTCAAATGAATGAAAATGGTTTCTTTTGTAATAATTGCAATCTTAATTAATGGTTATTTTATAATAATTGTAAAATAAATAATTGTTTCTCGTCTACTGTAACAAAAATATTTGCTGTCTTCTGTAAATAATACATTTTTCCTACTCTGCGTAATATGAATAATTGTGTCTATTTAGGTACTTGTTAACAAAACCGAACTAATCCACAATTTAGGTTCCTTCTTAGTCAAAATAAACTTTATTCTCCATAAATGTTTTTTATGTATAGCATTTTGTATATTTTACCCAAATGTTGTAGCCTCGTTTTCTATTCAAATGAATGAAAATGGTTTCTTTTGTAATAATTGTAATCTTAATTAATGGTTATTTTATAATAATTGTAAAATAAATAATTGTTTCTCGTCTACTGTAACAAAAATATTTGCTGTCTTCTGTAAATAATACATTTTTCCTACTCTGCGTAATATGAATAATTGTGTCTATTTAGGTACTTGGGAACAAAACCGAACTAATACACAATTTAGGTTCCTTCTTAGTCAAAATAAACTTTATTCTCCATAAATGTTTTTTATGTATAGCATTTTGTATATTTTACCCAAATGTTGTAGCCTCGTTTTCTATTCAAATGAATGAAAATGGTTTCTTTTGTAATAATTGTAATCTAAATTAATGGTTATTTTATAATAATTGTAAAATAAATAATTGTTTCTCTTCTACAGTAACAGAAATATTTGTCGGTCTTCTGTTAATTGTGTAGTATATAATGCATTTTTCCTACTCTGCGTAATATGAATAATTGTGTCTATTTAGGTACTTGGGAACAAAACCGAACTAATACACAATTTAGGTTCCTTCTTAGTCAAAATAAACTTTATTCTCCATAAATGTTTTATATGTATAGCATTTTGTATATTTTAACCAAATGTTGTAGCCTCGCTTCTATTCAAATGAATGAAAATGGTTTCTTTTGTAATTATTGTAATCTAAATTAATGGTTATTTTATAATGATTGTAAAATAAATAATTGTTTATCTTCTACTGTAACAAAAATATTTGTCTGTCTTCTGTTAATTGTGAAGTAAATAATACATGTTTCCTACTCTGCGTAATATGAATAATTGTGTCTATTTAGGTACTTTTGAACAAAACCGAACTAATACACAATTTAGGTTCCTTCTTGGTCAAAATAAACTTTATTCTCCATAAATGTTTTATATGTATAGCATTTTGTATATTTTAACCAAATGTTGTAGCCTTATTTCTATTCAAATGAATGAAAATGGTTTCTTTTGTAATAATTGTAATCTAAATTAATGGTTATTTTATAATAATTTTAAAATAAATAATTGTTTCTCTTCTACTGTAACAGAAATATTTGTCTGTCTTCTGTTAATTGTGAAGTAAATAATACATGTTTCCTACTCTGCGTAATATGAATAATTGTGTCTATTTAGGTACTTTCGAACAAAACCGAACTAATCCACAATTTAGGTTCCTTCTTAGTCAAAATAAACTTTATTCTCCATAAATGTTGTTTATGTATAGCATTTTGTATATTTTACCCAAATGTTGTAGCCTTGTTTCTATTCAAATGAATGAAAATGGTTTCTTTTGTAATAATTGTAATCTAAATTAATGGTTATTTTATAATAATTGTAAAATAATTGTTTCTCTTCTACAGTAACAGAAATATTTGTCGGTCTTCTGTTAATTGTGTAGTATATAATGCATGTTTCCTACTCTGCGTAATATGAATAATTGTGTCTATTTAGGTACTTTCGAACAAAACCGAACTAATCCACAATTTAGGTTCCTTCTTAGTCAAAATAAACTTTATTCTCCATAAATGTTGTTTATGTATAGCATTTTGTATATTTTACCCAAATGTTGTAGCCTCGTTTTCTATTCAAATGAATGAAAATGGTTTCTTTTGTAATAATTGTAATCTAAATTAATGGTTATTTTATAATAATTGTAAAATAAATAATTGTTTCTCTTCTACAGTAACAGAAATATTTTTCGGTCTTCTGTTAATTGTGTAGTATATAATGCATTTTTCCTACTCTGCGTAATATGAATAATTGTGTCTATTTAAGTACTTGGGAACAAAACCGAACTAATACACAATTTAGGTTCCTTCTTAGTCAAAATAAACTTTATTCTCCATATATGTTTTATATGTATAGCATTTTGAATAAAATTACTTTTAGTGGTTTAGAGCCGCTTTTGATTGAAAATATATCAGGTTGGTTGTTTTCAGATTATCTGGCACCGTCAGCAACACGAGGGATATAAAGCTCCGAAACATTCGTCATTAGACAAGCCAACATACATTTACCAACACCCATGCCAAATACGGGACTCGAACCCGCAACCTCATGGTCTAGAAGCCAGCACGCTAACCACTATACCGTTTGGTCGGCGAAAATATATCAGAGACAAATAAATATGAATTTGAAAAATTCTTTTAAAATTTTACTTTGTTGGATAAGCCGCTGCGTATTCATTAGCCTCTTCAATTGTAATGCAAATAATAGTTTATTTTCTGTTAAATGTTTGCAAATTAATTATTTCTTTTGTAAGTATTACATTAGTATCTAAATATGTTCTTCTTTTCTGTAGCAATCTAAATAATTGCTAATTTGCATAGAATTGTCATCTAGATAAAAATTTCTTTACTATGAATTTTAATAATATATTTTCTAAGAAGTGTAATTCAAACAATTGTTTAATCTGTAATAATAGTAATCTAAACAATTGGTCTTTTCTATTAATTGCAATCTAAATATTTGTCTTTCAAATAATAGTTTTCTAAATAACTTTTTTTTTCTATGGGTTTTATTCTAAATAATTGTTTCTAATTAATTTATTTAAAAGAACTGTTTATTGCTAGTGATTGTAAGGGAAATGGTTATTTCTAATGATTGTAAAGGAAATCATTATTTCTAATGATTTTAAAATAAGTGATTAAGCAATATCAAAATTGTGTATTTCTTTTTTCATAGATAGATAGCATAAGAAAGTTTATTCACAGTTTTATGACACTGTTTCTCCCTACATATCTAATCTATTACGTTTCAAAAGTTTTAACAGTGAATGAAAAATGAACCTAAAAGTATGTAATTAAAAATCCATTTCTAAACTGCTAATTTACAGTCACGACTGGCATTATAAAAGCTATAATCCAACTATCTATAATATATTTTAAAAACTTTTCTCTTGGTTCTAAACTATTACATTCAAGGTAATGTAATTAAAAATACAGCTATGAATTATAGCAATAAATCTAAAGGCGGATTATAAAACAATAAATCTAGTTTTGGAATCATTACAAGAATAGTTCAAAAAAATATTACTTCAAATAGCCTGGCTTAAAATGATAATTTTGGATAAATTAATTACTTATAATAATAATAATAATTAAACAGTATATTTCTTAATCATAAATTACTATTTATTATTCAGTATATTTCCTATTCTTATAAAACACTAACGACATAACAATACTCAAATAAGCATCAAATGTGCAGTAATGTAATCACCATTCAGTACAGATATGCAATTGCGGTGTGATAATTATATGGATATCTACTTTAATTTATCAATTATTTAAATTATCTTATTTATTATTAATGCATTAAATAATGAATCTCTGTATTACTAATACCTAATCATGTCTGATTCTAAAAAAAGGGAGGTATTTTTCTTACAAAAAAGTAATTATTTAAAAATGAAACTCTTAACCCTCTGAGAGTCATGGACGTTTATTTACGTCTTTTGATTCCCAGTTTTTCCAGTAATATACAACATTTATAAATGTATAGATAAAATTTAGATAAAAAAAAAGTTTAAATATTTTTATTTCGATGATAGTTTAACCTTTAACTGCTGTAAGCGGTCTGACAGACCTCGAGTCATTTTTTGTGGAATGCTTCCACCCCCTAAAATATCACATCTTTGACTTTTATCTTAATTTTTCTGATACTATGTTTCTTAAACTTTAAACCTATGTTCACCAATTTATTTGGCGCAGTATGAACCATGTGTAGCTCTTGAGCCAAAAACTTCAAATCACCCAACCACAGCAGTTAAAGGTTAAAGTCCATTTAAAAAAAAAAAAAAAAAAAAAATAATAATAATAATAATTAAAAAATAATTATACGTTGGAATCAGAAATATAATTTAAAAATTATTGCAGGGAAAACAATTGTAGAATTTCTCCCGTTCACTGGACGCTCAGAGGGTTTTAATGCAATTTCTTTCTTTTTTTTTAAACGCCCCTAACACAAAGTGATCCAAGATTCACCTAATAGTTTATAATTATTAACAACTCCTTAAATATATAATAAAAGGAAAGATTTTGCAGTCATATTTTACCACAATTTTGACAAATTTAAAACTGTAATTTGAAGTAGAATTGATGTAAGACACAATTACATTCCCATCAATGACTGTATTCGCACCTGGCTGTAAAATCCAATAAAAAAAATATACATTTCTTTCCTTTCTACACATTTTCCTTCAAGCTCCAGAAAGTAACCTGTCAACACTCGCTAAGAGATCAAAATTACCGATTCGCATCAAAATCTAATAGAATTACGGGATTACAGAATCTTCAATCCCCAACAGCCCCCCCCCCCCCCCAGAACCCCCAATCCCCATCAAGAAAAAACCGTTTCATAAAATCAAGACAAATCTGTCCACGTTGCCACGCGCCGCAACAAAAATAACAAAAGCGCCATAAAAACCGCCTTCCCTCTCCGCTGGAGGGCGCCACTAGTGACGAAAGGACGACTACCGACGCAGTTTCCCCTCAAAGCACCTTTTCTCCTCATGTCATAGAATGCCGAAGATCGCTGCAGGGGTGTATCTCTTCTCTGGACCGAACACCCCCTATCTAGCATCGTCTGTTCTCTCTCTCTTCTCCGGATCGTCTGCAAAGAATAATCTCAGGTGAGTTGGGCCTCCCTGTACCTCTTTTGCATGTTATTGGAATCGTTTGCGAATTTCAAGAATGTCAGAGGGATTAAAAGGTAGAAGGGGCTTTTTGGAAGGGTTGACTGCGCGTTCGATTTTGTGGTGTTTAGACGGAGGCAGACGATATTTTTTTTGTGTGACTTTGTGAGGGATGGAGGAACACGTGGTGAAGGGATGAGTGATCGGGATGGGGGTGTTCGAAAAGTTGATCTTTGCAGACGGTTTGTGAATGTTATTGTTTATCGAATTTTAAAGATATTAAGTCACACGGTTTTGATTTGATATGAAAGAACATTTATATCTGGGCGTATTTGCCAACGTTACTTTACAAATTTGATTACTCAAATAAAACTTTTGAAATTGGAATTTTAAGGTGAAATTTACAAAATATAACATTTTAATTACTTATAAATCTAAGTCTTCTTTAGAAACAATATTTCTAATTCATTCGATTTAAGGCATACGTATAGGTTTCAACATTTTTTTTTTAAATTTCAAATTAAAAAAGTAGACCTTTGCACCTTGAAAAGTACATTATTTGTTAAACTGTTTCCAATAAATTTTGTCTTTAAATTTCTTCAATTTTAATAATTAATTAACATTTAATCAACTAATTAGGCTAATTTCGAACGGTTATGACAAAAATTCTAATTCACCCACAGATACATTTTTTTGGTGTTCAACAATGCGGAATACCCTGCTCTATGTTTTGACCCTATTAACAGAATTTTACAGTGTGTATATTTTGTGATATCTTGCTTTAACTGAATCTATTAAGAAAAATTCAAGTTTTTTTATACAGAATCTTATCTTTAAAATTCAATTAAAAATATATTTATTTACAAATCACTTAGTATTTAGGGTCAAAACATTCACCAATGTATGCAGATTATATAGCAAAAAACAAATTTCAAAAAATATTATTTAAACTGGAGTTATTACTGTTTGAATGAAATGCAAAATAGAAAAAACTACAATCTGAGAATAACTTTTAAAAAAGTATTTTTTATATAAAAAACTGTTGTTATTGTTATACTAATTATTATATATTTCCCTTTTAGTATGCTCTTCCATCATAGGGTTTCCTTTTTCGTGTTGTTTTTATTTTGTTTTTGTTTTTTACGGCCTTACAAATCTTCCCCGATTTTTGCGAGTTTTGCGATTTGAAGCCTATACGTATACCTTAAGTAAGATTCTTAAAAATTAACTTTTTTGAAGAAAAATACTGACTTAATATTCTTTTAAATATTATTCTTACTCCTAGTTTTTAAGAGAGGAATTTCCACAACTATATATATATTGGAATAAAACTGAAAATTTTATTTGGAATAAAATCCTTTTAATCCTTTTAATTTTTTCATGGAAAGAATTATCCACTAGAAAAATTTTAGAAAAAAAAAATGGCCCAGTTCTATTCGAAACAGAATATAGATATAATTTCAAAAGCTCTTGCTCTATTTCAGAGTAATATTTAATAACGAAAATCAAATTCGAATACAAATTTATATCCACACATCATTATTAAGTCACATATTTTTTATGCAAATAAATAAACCGAACAGTGTTTACGTTTGCAATGGTCTAATTACGCAGTTGAAATGCATTAATTTTATATACAGGTAAATATTTTTATATCTCTTGCGTTAAGTCGTTATTGAACATTTAAAAAAACATTAACGGCACTAATTATTTAGAAAATTACGTATTGCTTGGACTTTAAAAAATTAACATGTTAATCACATTATTTGTGCAAATTTAAAACTTTCAATCTCTATGACTTCTAAATAACCATCTGTAAATTAAAAATAATCAAACTTAAATAATATTAGGCAATACTTTATTTAATTATTGCAATTAATCAGTTTATATATAAGATTTCCTCTGTAAATAGTGATAATAGAAAATTCGTGGAATGTGATTTCATGAAAATTAAACAAACGGGATACAATGTTTATAGGAATTGTGTTAATGTATTGGAATTTTTATGAAGTAATGTCATTGTTTAATATTCCTTTGAAAATAATTTAACGTTTCGCAAATATGTATCCAAACCGTCATTTCGAATAGAAATAAGCTGCATGATTCATAACGGTAGACGGTACCTGTCATTAAAACGCCACTTCTTCAAAAATGTCTACTGTAGTAGACGATGCCATTTGACGAAAATTAAAAACTGAAATCTCGTTTTAGATTGAAGTGCAGTATGGCCCTAGTCAAGCTTTTTGTGCAATTAAACGTTACCAAGCCAACCAACCCTTTCGGTTCATGATATACAGAATATTCGAATCAAATATCGCTAATTTAAACAGTCAATTAATCTTTTAGTAAACGTAGGTAAAACTGGTTGCTGAATTCGTAGATTTTGGTGACAATTCTTATTTTCTGGCTAACGGTGATCCAGCTCTTGGTTTCTGACGCGGAGGCCTAATTGCATAGCCACTAAAAACTCTAGACGTCTCTCAGCTGGATTTTTACTTTCAATTACCCATATGTTAACATAGGGTAATGAAAATAGAGTATTCGTTTAAAAAAAAAAAAAAATTCTTCATATCTCCACGTTTTTAAACATCCTGATTTCAAAAAAGTGGTTTAGAATATATTTTTTTTGTCTGTGTGTACATGGTCAGCATAACTCCGGAACAAACTAACTATTAGTCCGAGAAGCGACTGCAATTTTTGGACCCCATCGAACATCATTCTGAATTTTTTATAGAAATTGGAGAAAAGTTAGTAGATTAGGAATCCACTGGTCTGCCGTGGCAAAAATGGCCGAAACTGATCAATAATCGACTTGGAATGAGTTGAACTAAAATCCGATTGCCAAATATGTCATAACTTGCTAAAAATAGAACAAACTTATTCGTCTGGCAACCCACTTCATTTTGATTTTCAATGAAAAAAAGCACAAACGATTTCTGATCTTTGGCTCGGAAAACTTATATCTTTTAAAAGTAAGCCAAATTGGCGACATCAGTTAAGTAATTAGTGACGTAATGCTCATTGCTAACTTGGCTCCCTTTTAATAGATGCAAGTAGACCTTCGCCAGATATCTGAATCATCTGCAACCTTCTTAATTGAAAATTAAAGAGTGAGGGTTACCAAATAAAAGAAAAATGCTCATTATTTGACAAGTTATGGCGCATTTGACAATTGAATTTAGTTCAACTTATTAAAAGTCGATTTTTTATCAGTTTCGGCCATTTTTGCCACGGCAGACCAGTGGATTCGTAATCTACTCATTTTCTCTAATTTCTATAAAAAATTCAGAATGATGTTCGATGGGGTCCAAAAATTGCAGTCGCCTCAGTCTATATGATATTCAAATTTAGTGTGCGAATTAGTGGTATCCATGGAACCTACCATGAAGGTTTTCGTCAAAATCGTGCATGTGCATAAGGTTGAAATCATGAAAAGAAATAAGGTATTTTTCTGCAATTGCTAAAAAACGGCTCAGACGATTTTGAGTAAAACATTAGTGCTACTGCCCCTTAAGGTGTTCTAATCATCTACACCTGCGAAATTCCCGTAGAATTGCGACAAAAGAGTAAAAAGTTAAAAAACCAGAGCCTTTAACACAGAGTTCTCAGCCCTTGAGCATCGCTCAACATCGATGAATTTTTTTCTGTTTCAAGCACAAGAATAGAGTGTAATGTCTATCGAATATCATCCCTAATTTCACAA
Source organism: Linyphia triangularis (assembly GCA_963978545.1). NCBI lineage: Eukaryota > Metazoa > Arthropoda > Arachnida > Araneae > Linyphiidae > Linyphia > Linyphia triangularis. The sequence goes on from OZ021728.1 coordinate 85,248,263, forward strand.
TTTTGGCTGTCAAAAATATCGCCAAACTGGCCATTTTTATTTAAATAAGTGAAAATATAAAAACGGTAAATAACACCATATCAAATTTTAATGCAATAACCAATATTATAGTGTAATCGAAAGTTGTGCGATGTTCCACACACCTAGTTTCTTTTGAGGCCACTTCAAAGACAAATTTTATTAAAGGAACCATCTGTGTAGCTGAAGACTTTCGTGCTTTAAGGGGGTCCAGTACCGAAATTTCTTCAAAAATCCCAAATTTTTTTTCTGATTTTGAAAAATAGTTCTTACATTTCTGAAGAGAATGATGTTTTTATCTTATTCCTCCGGTGATTAGAACGCCACAAAATTACCTGTGATTTAAATATCACTAATGGGCTCAACGTCTTGAAGCGTCTGCTTAAAGTGCCTTTTTCGAGTACTAGGGTTTTTCACAGATGTTGCATATTCAAATCGATATATCTCCAGAACCATTAACAATTAGCTATTAAAATTTTTGGAGCATTTAATTTATATAGTTTTAAATATTTTGTCTTCACAGAATTTTATTTTTTTAATTCTGTTTTAAGATATAACATTTAGCGTAAAAGATAACATAAAAAAAAAGCAAAAATTTACATATTTTAACTTTGAGAATTTTTAAAAAAATTTCTAATTCACCTATCAAAATTCTGTGAAGACAAAATTTTCTTTATATAATTATGTATTACAGAAAGTTTTCACTTTGAAAAAAAAATTATTTTTTCTTGACTTATATCAAAATACGCAAACATCAATTATTATGGATTTTTCTTGGTTTTTAATTTTTTTTTTTTTTTTTTTTTTTTTTTTTTTTTTTTAAATAACTAAACACAATATTGCCGACCAAACGGTATAGTGGTTAGCGTGCTAGCTTCGAGACCGCGAGGTTGCGGGTTCGAGTCCCGTGTTGGCATGGGTGTTTGTAAATGTATGTTGGTTTGTCTAATGACGAATGTTTCGGCGCATTATAGCCCTCGTGTTGCTGACGGCGCCAGATAATCTGAATACAACCAACTAAACACAATATTTAAAAAAACATTTTCTCAAAGATATATAAATAGTATCTCATACATAAAATAAATTTTTGACATAAAAATGTACATAAATAAAGTTTTTTTTTATATTTCGGTACCGGACCCCCTTAATAACCGATGATATTATTACTGCGACAATGGAAATGCTACATCGAACATGGCTGGGACTGGACTACCTTCTGATTATCCTCAAGGCTAGAAGCCCACGTAAAAGTGCAATTATTTTATTTTTTCTAAAAACTTTGTGAATGCTGTTATCTAATTTAACATTTTTCCTACGCTTTTTAACTTCCTGCTATGTATAGCGGTCTCTCCAAATTAGAGACACCCTATATATTACAGAACACATGTCAATATGGAGTTTTTATAAGTAAAAATATCGGCAAGTGGGCGAGTTTGGCGACAAATTTTATGAGCAACTTCCCCTTTAATATAACGATATAGTGGTTAGTATACTAGCTTCTAGACCGCAAGGTTGCAGGTTCGAGTCCCGTGTAAGGCATGTGTGTTTGTAAATGTATGTTGGCTTGTCTAATGACGAATGTTTCGGCGCATTTAGCCCTCGTGTTGCTGACGGCGCCAGATAATCTGAAAACAACCAACCTCTTTAATATCCATATTAAAAATGGATGTCTTTATCTTTAGCCAAAAGCCGAACATCCCATAGGGTTACTTCCTGTCGAATTTTTAAAGCGATTTGCGTTTAAACTTCCCTTTGAGTTTTTTAGAATAATTGTAATCTATTCAAAACCTTTTCAAAATAATATATAAAGCACATCTGTAGCATTTATATTTTAGGCTACATGAATTTCAAATTGATTTTCGATCGTATTTTTCGGTAATTCTCAGTGCAATTTTCAGTTTGATTTCGGTATAGAAACTCTTTTTGACGAGACCTTTCGTTTGACATATCACACGTGTCTGTAGCATTTGGACTTTTATCCGGGAATGCCGATTGCCACACGTATAAAGCCTTTGCTTTATACCTTCACTATTTTAGTGAAGTATAGACTTTTAAATTGCTTTGTATACTAGTTAGTCACTTCGAAATATATCTTAATAATTTTCAGACCACAAATATATAATCTAAATTCCTATTTTTAGTTGGTCTATCAAACGGTATAGTGGTTAGCGTGCTAGCTTCTAGACCGCGAGGTTGCGGGTTCGAGCCTCGTGTAAGGCATGGGTGTTTGTAAATATATGTTGGCATGTCAAATGACGAATGTTTCTGCGCATTATAGCCCTCATGTTGCTAACGGTACCAGATAATTTGAAAACAATCAACCAACCTATTTTTAGTTGATTTCTTGATAGGATATTGCTATGAATATTGTCTCCTAATAACAATGAGCCGACCAAAAAGTGTAGTGGTTAGCGTGCTGGCTTCTAGACCGTGAGGTTGCGGGTTCGAGTCCCGTATTAGGCATGGGTGTTTGTAAATGTATGTTGGCTTGTCTAATGACGAAAGTTTCGGCGCATTATAGCCCTCGTGTTGCTGACGGCGCCAGATAATCTGAATACAACCAACCAACATAATAACAATGAAATATTTCAACTTCAAAATGTAAGCGTTGATGATGACCCATAAGTTTTATAATATTCATTATAAGGAGTGTACACGTTTCCAGAATTTCAAAAATAACCCCAAAAACTCCGATATTTTTAACATGGCTTTCATGAATTAAAAAGTATTTTCAAATCAACTTTATAAATTAATGAAACACAAAATTTAATCATTACTTTATGAGAGTGTTAAACATTTTATACATGCAGCGCATCTTTAAAAATGAATAGGAAAAACACATTCAAAATGCGGCAATTAATTATGAAAATCCCGTAAATTTTTCTATAAAAATGTGTTGGATTAGAAACATTACAGGTGTTGACAGATACGATGTTTTTAATTTTATAAATATTATTCTATAAGAATTTTTTTTTTTTTAAATAATCTAAATAAAGTCTGATCTACAATACTATAAAAAAGGTCCCCTAGTTTTTCACTGTAGCTGGAAAACTTCTCTATTCGTTGTGCTATCGCTACACTTCTAAAAATAAATAACTTGGTCACACAAAACCCTCTCAAAGATAATTTACATACTTCTTGAAAGAGTACAAAGCAAGCATAATTTAAACATTATCCGTTGATTTTAATTATATTGGGAATTTTACGTTGTAAGATCTCAGTGAACTGAGGGGAAATTACTTGAGGAAGGTTTTTTTAAGGAGAACCTCGTAGCATTTGCATTTTGAAAGAGAGAAAATCCACAAAATTACTAGAAAGCAGCCCAACTATGGCCACGAGATTATCTGTCACTATTGTCATCGTGTCTACTCAGTTTTAAGAGAAACAGCAGAATGCTGGTCTTAGCTAGGCTCGATTGTGGAACCTCTTGTATGCTAGCCGGACTTTCTGTCTCAGTGGCGTGAATAGGGCCAATCATCACTTGAAAATCGGTTGGTTGGTTAGAGTTTAACGGCGCAAGAGCAACACGTGGGTCATACTGCGCCAACTTGAAAATCTGAAAAACGGGTAATAGTATCTTTAATCTCTAGGATACAGATTTTTTTTTTATTTAAACGATAAAATTGTAATATATCTTGGTGTTTTATTTAAGTGTTCTATGAATTTTTCAAACGTTTTAAGGGTAATGCGCTTTAAATTTGAAGAAAAAGATATCACATACTCTTAAAATGATACTAAACTTGTGGAAGGATTTATTTAAAATTGATTATAGTTAAAATGAGAGAAAATTTATTAAAAAATAATATTGTACCTTACTGTTTTCCTCAAAATGTTACTTTTAAAACTTTCATTCAGTTTGAAGCAAATCCACTAAGGTTTGGTTGGTTGGTTGTTTTCAGATTATCTGGCGCCGTCAGCAACACGAGGGCTATAATGCGCCGAAACATTCATCATTAGACAAGCCAACATACATTTACAAACACCCATACCTAACACGGGACTCGAACCCGCAACCTCACGGTCTAGAAGCTAGCACGCTAACCTCTATACCGTTTGGTCCTCCAAATCCACTAAGGGAAATTGTGATTACTTCCAATACATTAGAAGAGAAAAATATGTCATTATATCAGTAGCTTGATGAATTTCTAGTGAAACTTTTAGATTAAGATAAACTTTTAAATACAAGTATAATCTTACACCAGAAATGTACATTTAGTAGATTTCCACCTACATACCACCGCGAGGTTGCGGGTTCGAGTCCCTTGTTTGGCATGGGTGTTTGTAAATGTATGTTGGTTTGTCTAATGACGAATGTTTTGGCGCATTATAGCTCTCTTGTTGCTGACGGCGCCAGATAATCTGAATACAACCAACCACCTACATACCAAATAATTAAATATATTCCTAAAACTGTGGAACTAATTTTCCACATATTTACTCATTACATAAAATCATTTAACCTGTTATACAAATACAAAAGAGAAGATTAACCAAAAGGTCTAGACGCAGACAGGAAGATCCTACATTAGTTAAATACTCATTTACATTTTAATTGATCCTATACTCCATAACATTTTAATTGAAACAGAATGAATAACTTTAATCAAAAATTCAATTATCAATACCTTATTTAACGACACCAGTTTTATTCACTTCAATTTAAACTACTTTATCCAATTTTGGTATATCGAGAACAAAGTTGCAAGTTTTAAAATTCTTCGCAAATGAACAAAATTGACACTTTCTCGGGTTTTTTCAATATCAAAAGCAATTCACGAATTCTATATAATCACGTATGCTGAGTGTACAAAGTTAAAAATGCATATAACGTGCCGATGTTATTTGCGTTTCTATAATCTAGAATGTTTGCTTGACACTTGCAAAATGATATTCCGGATTAAATAAGCCATAAAAACGTTTGGCGGAAGAAAAAACAGTAATTAACAAAAGGTTTCCAGAACTATTTTCGTGTTTATTTATATATCTTCTCGGCTTTGTTTACGCATCGATTTTCAAACATCCACATATTTGTTTGCGAAAGGATAAATATATTTAATTTTTTGGTGTTGCTTTTGTTGAATGTTCGCAATTCAATTTTTTGAAGTCAACAGAAGCATTTAAATTTTTATTTCATGTATGAATAGCTTAAATTAATAAATAAAAATGTATACTGAATCCTCCCACTAAAAAAATTGCAACTTTCAAAACAGAATTCAAATCATTAGCATAAGGTTGGTTGGTTGGAGTTTAACGGCGCAAGAGCAACATAAGAGCCATACTGCACCAAATCATTAGCTTAAGAATAAAACGCCTTTCGTGTTTATTATAACATCAAAATATCCGAAAGTGTTAATATAATTTATATGTTTTTTTGATTTTGTCACCGTGGTAGAAAATACTAACTTTATTTAAGGCTAATGTTGCAATAAATATCGTTTGTAAAGACTGTCATAATCCTATTTTTTTTTCCTGTTTGTGAAAACTTTTATAGACATAGTTGGTTGTTTTCAGATTATCTGGCGCCGTCAGCAACACGAGGGCTGTATAATGCGCCGAAACATTCGTCATTAGACAAGCCAACATACATTTACAAACACCCATGCACCCGCAACCTCGCGGTCTAGAAGCCAGCACGCTAACCACTATACCGTTTGGTCGGCCTTTTATAGACATAATACCTGAATTTTAGATCCAGTGATACAGGCGTAAACTAATGGGTATTGAAAAATTAATGGATAAAACAATACTGTGCAATGGGAATTTGCAATATTTAACACGTTGAGAGCCATCTGAGTTGCATTCAACTCATACCACTGGTTCAATCTCCTCTCCAATCAATGCCGACCAAACGGTGTAGTGGTTAGCGTGCTGGCTTCTAGACCGTGAGGTTGCGGGTTCGAGTCCCGTGTTAGGCATGGGTGTTTGTAAATGTATGTTGGCTTGTCTAATGACGAACGTTTCGGCGCATTATAGCCCTCGTGTTGCTGACGGCGCCAGATAATCTGAATACAACCAACCAACCAAACCTTGCTATTGCCGACCAAACGGTATAGTGGTTAGCGTGCTAGCTTCTCGATCGCGAGGTTGCGGATTCGAGTCCTGTGTAAGGCATGGGTGTTTGTAAATGTATGTTGGCTTGTCTAATGACGAATGTTTCGGCTCATTATAGCCCTCGTGTTGCTGACGGCGCCAGATAATCTGAATACAACCAACCAACCTTGCTATTCCTACATCATTCTTTACTGTCTACTTGATATACTAGTCAATTCTGGTTATACATTTTTTGAAGCTTTTATGAAAGTATCCTGGTCAGCAAACAGTTCCTCACAAGCCAATAACTTCAATAGCGGATACACATTGTAAATCCTAAAATACACACCAATTTCATTAAACCTTCCATATATCAATAGATAAAATTCTAGACAGTGCATAGCCAACTTGATAACTAGGGGGTTAGCGCTCTGGCCTAGCATGCCAAAAGTGTCGGGTTCGAATTCTGGGTTAGGTATGGATGTTCGTTGTGGTTCGTAATCTTCTTTAAGCTGTAGGGCCTATTTAGCCGTTATTGTGCACAAAAATAGGTCGTTGAGCGTACAAACCAAACCAAACCAAACCTAGACAATACATGAGTGGATGACTACCTTTCAGAATATTTATAAAGGTATTAGTGTTTCACAACAACCAGCAATAAGTTGAAGGACATTATTTCGAAATTCAATAATCGCACCCACAGTGTTCAATATAATAGATTACGAACTCATTAATACAGAGGCTGTTGGTTGGTTGTTTTCAGATTATCTGGCGCCGTCAGCAACACGAGGGCTATAATGCGCCGAAACATTCGTCATTAGACAAGCCAAAATACATTTACAAACAACCATGCCTAACACGGGACTCGAACCCGCAACCTCGCCGTCTAGAAGATAGCACGCTAACCACTATACCGTTTGGTCGGCTTGTCTATTTGACAACTGATGAAATGCGTTAGAAATGTAAACATTAAATATTAAAAAACTATGAACCAAAATTACGATTTATCACTTTGGAGTTTGTAGTCTCTTTAGAGTTGAAGAAAGTTCTGCCAGCGCCACATTCAAGTCACTCTCCATGATAGGTTACAGAATCCGTAACCATACGGCCCATCTAACCGTAAGTCTATTGAAGTTCTCATTTCCCAATTCTTCTTCAATTTCAAACACTGCTTGAACAACAGTCTTTACCAGTAAAACATTATTACAAAAGGTTGAGGGTATTTTGAACATAGAAATTCCAAGTGATCTAAGTCAGAAATCAGAATTTTCATTTCTACAAATGTTGGGAATATTGGTCACGTCCATGCATATCATAGTGAGGTTACTTTGGTGAAAAAAAGGTTTTATTTTAGTAGTGCAAATGTAAAATTCATACAATAATCGATCATTAAAAAGTTTTTAAAAAAAACTGCACAACCATTGTTTGCCGCGTCGAAAGCTCTGTGTCTTCTGTGTCCTTGTGCTTCTGTGACATTTGCAATGAGGTTGGTTGGTTGCTTTTAGTTTATTGGCACAAAGTGCAAACTGAGCTAACATTTTTAAAAAGGAACGTTAATGTTTCCTTTCTCCTATAAAAAGTTTCAGGAGATTACATTGGTTCTTTCAAAAAATTTCTCGATATTGAAGGGGTTTTAATGCATCGTTGGTTGGTTGTTTTCAGATTATCTGGCGCCGGAAGCAACACGAGGGCTATAATGCGCCGAAACATTCGTCATTTGACAAGCCAACATACATTTACAAACACCTATGCCTTACACGGGACTCGAACCCGTAACCTCGTGGTCTAGAAGCTAGTATACTAACCACTATACCGTTTGGTCGACGTTAATGCATCTTTGAAACATATCGCTAAAGTTTCACGACTTTATTATAAATCTGCAACCTGGCTCAATTCATTAGCTCTGTAACTACAAAATATAATAAACTTTTTTTTTTATTGTTAATGATATTATAAAGGATATAAAGTAAATTGAGCTTAAAATTGTTGATTTACAAAGTTTCCTTGCAAAGTAACTGCAAACGTTGTTGAAGAACATTCTTGCATTAGTCGATGGTTGCATCTATTAGAAATTTTCTGGCAAGCTTAAGAACATCGTCAGAAAAGCATCATCAGAAAAACATCTGGAACACCGAGAGCAGTCCTAGTATCAAGACGGTAATACCCTCCAGAAGAGATATACCTCAGGGAATGAGAAATTGTTCCGCCTATGCTTTAGTATAGGAGTATACCAGCTAAGTTCTAACGATTCATCTTTATAATCGACACGAGACTATCGGTCAACATCTACGTTGTGTTCACTCATTTTTAAAGCAGACTTCAGAGTTACAAGTGGGGCTCGACACCCAGACCTTTGAATTAATTGCACATTTTAAACACAGCATAAATAACAATTCATTCGTCCATTATAACTGATCCTGGCTTTCAATGTCCAATTTGCAAGATGCACTGTTTTAATCTCTCCGATTAACAAAATCACATCCCTCCCCGTTGTGAGTGCAAACTTCCCTGACACTTCCAAACAATTCCCCTAAAGCTCCTCAACCCGAAAATGTAACCCGAAAGTTAATACACACAGTCTAAATATTAAGTTCAGACCTCCGCTAATTCTTGTACAATCCTGACAATGCCAAGAGTTGCCACCTTCAGAAGGGCTGAAAGACAGACGCGCCGCTCCGGCTCTCTGACGCTCCCCCACCTCCGCATGTCAGCGTTTAATTTTTAACAATTAGGAGGAGGGAACAAGCCGACGAATAATTAAGGAGAGTTTCGGGAAGTAAGACGGAATAGAACCCCCCTTTTCTCTCTACTCGATGAGTTGGGGAGGGAGTAGGGGGTGGACTGGGAATAATTAGGAAGACATTTCTGGCAACAATGAGTTGGTGAGAGTTGAGTTTAGTGGGGAATGTTAATAATTGTTTGAAATGCGTCTCTGAAGTATTTCAATCCTTAGTAGTGGCGATGAAACGTAGGACTGGTGAAGGGTTAAACTTGGAACTCGTTGGTGGTGGGTTGAGTAAAAATAAGCAACGTTTCCATCGCTGTTGCATTGTCCAGGTTCAAACAAATTAGGAAGTATATCATGCACTGTCATGAAAATATCACTTCTACCCACATTTCAATTGTTCTACAACAGGTTCAGTTACCACGCATGTTATGGTTGACATGTAATCCTTAAAAATTCTCCTTTTTTTTAAGCATTGTAACGAAATGCTAATTTATATTTTTGTATGAGAAATAAAGTTGCCAAAATGGTATGTTTGGCGATAAATTTGGCTAGAAACTCGCCTCTGAGTGTCCAAATTCCAATCCAATACCTCTATTCACATTAAATAAGTATACTTCTCGTAGAGATAGTGTGCCAACATCACTTCTGGCGGAATTGCATGCAGTCCAATTAATCTAATCGAGATCTTGGCGCAGTTTGGCCCTTGTGTTGCCCTTGCACAAAATAAATTTTAAACACAACCAACCAATCATCGAGACCTTAAAGCTGATCAATAATAAACATTCCGTAGATTATTTAAAGTTTATTAGGCATAATGAAATATAAATTGACTTCCAGTCTCCATTTCCGGTACTTTTGGTTGACTTATGGTACTTATGACTTACTGTGGACTATGGTACTTATGACTTACGGTTGATTATGATACTTATGGTTGGTTGTATTCAGATTATCTGGCGTCGTCAGCAACACGAGGGCTATAATGCGCCGAAACATTCGTCATTAGACAAGCCAACATACACTTACAAGCACCCATGCCTAACACGGGACTCGAACCCGCAACCTCGTGGTCTAGAAGCTAGCACGCTAACCACTATACCGTTTGGTCGGCTAAGGTACTTATGACTTACGGTTGATTATGGTACTTACGACTTACGGAACTCATCTAGACAAAACCTTTTATTTTACATACCACACGTCTCTAAAGTCTGCAGTTTAGTCTTACTTATCACTCGGCATAAGTTCATCACTTTTGTATAAGCTTATCTTTACAAGGCCTTTCTAAACGGTTAATATACGTATATGCCATTACCATAGTATACTATTTGTATACGTTATACTATTGATATACGTACCATACGTATACATTGATTATTCAAAATAATTGGGAAGTGCGTGAGTTGGGATAAAAAAAAAAAAAAATTCTAATAATCGGTCATTCAGGTAATCGATTATTTTCGAAAAGAAAACAACAGAAAAACTGTTCCCTGGTCATAAGAGCAATATGAGAAGAAAAAAAAAGAAAAAGAAAAAAAGAAGAAAAAAAAAACAGTGCCGAGAAACGCAAAAATGTACATAATTTATATCACGCATTTTACACAAAGAAAACTTACATAACGTAATAATACCTTAAAGTAGGCCATATGTTTAGAGAAAGAAGTAAAAAAATTTGAATTGGCCGACTGGAAAAGTTATGGTTAACCGACGTTTCGGTTGATCGGTATTCGGATAATCGATGCTCTACTGTATAGTGTTAAGATTCTTATTCCACAAATATACGTTAAGCAAGAAAGTTTAATAGGTTACGTAGATGTATATTCAGGGTAATAAAAGTTTCAAATAGCTCCCCATTACGTAACAAAAGAAAATCTATCACAAACAATCCAATTGCAAAGATTGTCTCCATACTTTTACGCCTTTATCAAAAACCACGTGGGATAGGATCGAATAGAGTGGGAAAACCCACCTTTCAAAGCTTTTATCAAATAAATAAAATATAAATATTTTAGATACAAAGTTAAAAAAAGTGCATAAATTACTCTTTGATATTAAGCGCAAGCAGCTGATACGCCTCTTTAATTGTGAGTATCAATTTAAATGTCAATTTGTGGACTTCAATTTTTAGAAAGTATAATAATTTTTTTACTTTCAATTACCCATATGTATTCATAGGGTAATGAAAGTATAGAATTCGGTCAAAAAAAAAAAAAAAATGATTTCTTTTTTTGCATTTTCTCCACATTTAGGAACATCCTGATTTCAAAAAAGATATCTAGAAAAAATGTCTGTCTGTGTGTATGTGGTCAGCATAACTCCCGAACAAATTGACCTACGATATTCAAATTTGGTGTACGAGTTGGTCGTAGCCATGGGACTTACCGTTAAGGTTTTCGTCAAAATCGAGCATGCGCATAAGGTAGCTGCCGTTGAAAAAATCATGTTTTTCAGTAATTGCTAAACAACGGCTATAACAATTTTGTTCAAAATTGCTGTGGTAATGCCTCTTAAGGTGTTCTAAACATCCCCACCACTGAACTTCCCGTAAAAATGCTTTAATGGCCCAAAAAGTTGAAAAACGAATGCCTTTAACACAGAGTTCTCTTTCCTTGAGCATACCTCATCAACGATCGTTTTTTCTTCTCCTCTCAATTTCGCTTACAATAAAGGATAATATAAGAATTATCGATAAGCATATAGCCCAAATTCTGATTTTTTCAATTTTTTTTTTTTTTTTAAATACCCATATAAGAATTATCACAAAAAATATCGCCAAACCGGCAATTTTTTCTAAGAGACTGATGAAAATATAAAAATGATTAATTACACAAATCTACATCAGCAATATAGATTAATTGAAAGTTTTGCAATGTTCCACACCCCTAGTTTTATAATAAATCTATGTGGGATTTCATACTGTCCAATGATCCAAAATAAGTCAAAATTAATCATTCCAAATTAAACGTCCATCCAAAAACAACAATATAACATGACAGTGTAGGACTAAACCTTATATTTAATGTGATGTGCTTTTCATGCTTTCGTATTAATTTCGGTTTTATTCTATAGCCTTAGAAGAACAAAAACTTTGTCCAATATTAGCTGACATTGGCCAATCCCAATGTGGAACGTTGTAAATCGACCGTTGGGTTGCAATATTGGCCAATCTCGCCCAGATACTGGAGGTTTTGAAATGTTGATGCACAGTTTAAACACTAATAGACGTTGGTCAAAATACGCTTTGTGAGAATTTTTACATGTATAGAAAAATCGTGTTTTTTGGAACAATGTCCGAGTTTCGTCCAGAATTAGGGGTCGCAGTTTAGCCCTTGTGTTGCCCTGGTGCCAAATGAATTTTAAACACAACCAACCAACCAGAATTGTGTAATCTTCCCAAATCCCCGTTTCCGACAATGGCAAAGCCGACCAAACGGTATAGTGGTTAGCGTGCTAGCTTCTAGACCGTGAGGTTGCGGGTTCGAGTCCCGTGTTAGGCATGGGTGTTTTTAAATGTATGTTGGCTTGTCTAATGACGAATGTTTCGGTGCAATATAGCCCTCGTGTGGCTGACGGCGTCAGATAATCTGAAAACAACCAAACAACCGACAATGGCAAATACTGACGTGCTTCCTGTGATGTAGTCCAACATATATCATACAGTGTCTTTCAGAAATGATCCCATACTTTTTAAATAATTTAACTCTTAAACAGTGAAAGACAGAAAGAAGAGACAAATGTTATGTTTGATTGACAGGCATGGAATTTTATGTACACCGGTTTGCAAAATTAGCTTCAAAATTGAAATCGACAGCAAATTGTTGCAATATCTGAATGAGTTTATCCTTTCCTTTATAAAAAAGAGCCTTTGCTAGATAGGGCAGCCGAAACGGTAACTTTTACAGAATGCAATGTTTTTGCAAGAAACACAGACGGATTTTTAGTACCCCATACATACACTATCTACCAATAAGTAATTGGACACCTGTGATAAAAGCGATAAACACAATTTATTCAAATTCAATAGGTGGTTGAGTCTCCACCTAAGGCTATTACAGTACATACACTCCGGGGCATGCTTTCCACAGGTGTTAGGATGATGGACAGTCGTATTTTCTTCCACTCGGCTTGGAGTGGACATGCAAGTTCTTTCACCGATTTTGGGCGGTTGCTGCACTCCTTATTTCAGCGATCCTACTCGTCCCAGGCCGACCAAACGGTATAGTAGTTAGCGTGCTAGCTTCTAGACCGCGAGGTTGCGGGTTCGAGTCCCGTGTTAGGCATGAGTGTTTGTAAATGTATGTTGGCTTGTCTAATGACGAATGTTTCGGCGCATTATAGCCCTCGTGTTGCTGACGGCACCAGATAATCTGAAAACAACCAACCTACTCGTCCCAGAGGTGTTCCATACGATTCACGTCTGGACTCTGAGCAGGCCAGTCCAGTCGGTTCAGCCCGCTGTCATCATACTAATCCATGGTGGACCTCGCAACATAACAAGTGGCGTTGTCATCTTGGAAGTAACAATGATCCAACCTTAAAATTGACACAGCGTAGGGGCCGAATAAACGGTATAGTGGTTAGCGTGCTAGCTTCTAGACCGCGAGGTTGCGGGTTCGAGTCCCGTGTTAGGCATGGGTGTTTGTAAATGTATGTTGGCTTGTCTAATGACGAATGTTTCGGCGCATCGTAGCCCTCGTGTTGCTGACGGCGCCAGATAATCTGAAAACAACCAACCAACCAGCCACAGCGTAGGGAGCACATAGTTATCTAGGTTAGTGGAGTAGTAGTCAGCGTTGAGCCTACTATGAATTGGGATCAAGGGTGACGTAGATCAGGACTGCAGACATTCTCAATTGCATGAGTGTCCAAATACTTATTGGTAGATAGTGTAGCAGTTTTGTTTATTGGCAGATTTATATCCAAATGAAATTAGGCCTCACCGGCATACATATGCAGTCGCCATCCAATTTCTGCTTATCAATATGGCTAACCGGTGTTTTAAAATTCCATTCCTGTCTCTCCAGCATAATACCTGTCTCCTCTTTCTGTTTCTCAGTTATGTCATTTCAAAGTAAGGGAGCCCTTTCTGAAACTCCCTGAACAAATTAAATCAAAACCTTATATTTTTGTCCTTCCAATATTTACAAATTCTTTCTAATCTCGAGATGTGTACCCACAACCAAGATTTTCCCCTTCAACGCACAAATAACATCAACTACATCGCAAAGAATAACTCCCTAAGCACATCCCCACCCCTCTGTCAAATATTTTCGTTTTCCTTCTCTTTCCAGCTCGCTACATTATCAAAATAAATATTTTTTTTTCCTTAACGTTGAAACAACGTTGTATTGACGTCCGTTTTTAACGACGGCGCCCTTCCAATCCCAGATCGATTAACAGTATCCAACCTCTCTTCGAGTAAAACTTAAGCTTTTTCGCGGAATTTCTTACATTTTGATGACGATTTCGGAAGCTTACATTTGTGTAAGTTTCATTTTTATGCAAAACATCTAGTTTCTAGTCACAACACTGCAACAAAAACTCGACGATCAATCATTTCCTAAAGTACTTGAAGTTTAGTATTTCTTCACTTGACCATTTTATATGCAGCTCTTTGAGATTTGAGTTCTACTTGAAACTATATATTTTTTTCGTTATTATTGTGGGAGATTGCTTCTCAATTTCTCTGGTAATTCTTTTTTATGTTTGTTATAAATGGATTTGTATTTAATGGTCGGATAGAGAAATAACATCTGAATTATGTGTTGTTGGGTTTTTTTCTGTCAAATTGACAACTTCTAAGAAAATGAAAACATTCAGCATTTTATTATTCTCGTGTTCAACATCTTGTTTTGTTTTCAAAAAATCCGTTGGGTTTTTAACTTGATACGGTTTTTCCTTTATCGCAGTGTGTGCTTTTTTTCAAAAAAGGTACTTGCCTACATTCGTAGCACTTTTTTTTAAAAAAATGTATGTAGGATAATTTTAAGTACCTTTTTATATTTGCTACTATACATTAGTAATATAGTGAAAAAAATTCAAATTTATTATTATTATTTTTCAAAAATTGCAATTTTGCATGAAATTTTGATGAAATATTTCAAAAACTTAAAATAAGATAAATGAGAAACTATTCAGTTTTTTAGGAAATAAATTGTATATAAATAAACTACATGATTTTATCTAGGGCATATACTACATTGAGAAAAATATATTCATTAAAACTTTTTTTATGGATAGTCGAAAAATAAGTTAGTGATTTTTTAACAGTTTCACCTTCTTTATATTCAAACTAAAGACTGTATATCATAAAATAACTATTAAATTTCAACTTCAATAGCACATTCCCTAGAAAACAATCAACAATAGAAGTACAAAAAAATTTATAATGATTCGTGAACGATTGTTTGAGTTATGACATTTCAAATTAGCAATATTTGTATGAAAATCAATTCCGAGAAAAATGCATTTAAACTTTAAAACACACAATTTCTATATAAATCATATTACTTACACACTTAAAATGCACCTTATCCTTTTTCAATTTTTTTATTTATTAAAAAGAAGAAAGTATTAATATTTATAGGGAAATCACTTTTCAATCGGCGACTTTTGGTTTTGGTGTGCTATTTCAGGTCATTTCCGGTTATAATTTACAGTTTTTGATCAGTTTCAAATTGTCATAAATTTTGTTCAAACCAACGCAGAGTTAAAAAGAAGATAGTTTTAGAAACTTAAAGATTTGGGCTAATATATTCACGAATAATATTTTTTTGTCAGATTTCATCAAAATCGACCTTTTCAACGTAGGCAAGTACCTCACAAAAAACTTCACAATAAAAGCTGTTGTTGAGTGATTTTCAAAGAAGCTTTTGGAGTTAGATTGCTAAAGTTCCAAGACATTAAAATATCCTATATTAATTCTTCCTTGATAATCCTTAAATTTACGGGCTCAGTTTGGTCCGTACGCCAAATAAATCTAAAATGAGCAACCAATCTAATATGTACTCTTAACACTCATCTCAAAACACCCCTTGGAATTGATCCATGCCTGTCACTCTATAAACTCTGCTTCCAAAGTGAGTAGACACGGTAGCTATTGTGAGAGAGAGAGTCACGTGCCAGTTGCTGACTATCCTTTAAGAGTATTTCGTGCATTGGGTCGTATCAACTATAAATGTTGTGACCGCATTTGGATTGCTTAAAGAACATTTCCAATTGTAAACTAGAAACTTAACTAACAGCTCATCTTTTCACTCTGAGGTCTGGAAACAGTCTGATTCAATGTCTGAGGTCACTATCTTTGTACAGTTCTTGAAGGCAGAACTTAGTCCCTCGTGTTACACAAGTGATGTTTACTTTGGAAGCACGTGATTCTACCATGCGCGTGTTTTATCCCATTTGAATCGCAAAACAATGAAAATTTTCCAATGTAGGCTTTCTCCAAAGACTTTTCCCATAGATACTCGGACAACTGCTATTCCAGTGTTCCAAATCTTGTTTTACGGTTGTTCCGACGCAACATAACATTTGCGACAAAAATTTGGAATAAAACCATATGCATACGTCGTCCACCGAAGAAAGATATCTTGTATGGGATTTATCCGTAGGAAAATAAAAATTTGAAACTGTTCAAAAGGAGTAAACGTAAGAAGTAATTTTTTTTCCTCACATACATTTTCAAAAAAAAGCAGGGACTATCATAGCATCTGCAAACGTCATTTCAAATAAGTTGAATAAGATTTGAATGGTCCCATCTTTAAAAGTATTTTTTTATCATATGAAAAAACTAACTTTAGTATTAAAATAATGTAACGTAACAATTATTGTAACGGTTCTATGTTAGACTATTAGAAATCATTATCTACAAAAATCATTCTTTCCAAAGTGTAGTTTGAAAAGAAAACCTCACAGTCGAAATTAAGGACCACGAAGGAGCTGTGTGAGCCTAATTTGGAAAATTTAGGATGATTTACCTGAAATAAACTAAATTTTTCAAAGCATAAGTTTTAATCTCGAGCATCTCTTTGAGTTTTACATCGGTAAGAACCACTTTGGTAAGAATATTTTTTAGCCTAACATAGAACCGTTACATTAACTATTGTGTTCTTATATTTCCATAAAAATTTTAAAACACAGATATACATATTCCTAACTACAACATCGGAATAGCTTAAAAACAGTTTTTGTCCTGCAAACAGGTAATGTCAATTGAATACCTACTTTACTGTCCCCCATGCTGCCTTATAAGTTACCTGTGGTTAATAAGAGATTTTAACTAGACTGGAGAAAAGTTATTAAAATTGATGCGTGGTAATGTTATGGTCATTGTTCAGTCACTTTCAACTACAAGTCAATATCAAAGCTTACACTATCCAGAAATTGCAGTTAGAGATAAGTGCACTTGTAGAAAATCGCAATCAACAATAGCACTAAATTCATACACTAAAATTGCAATCGTCATTTCTCCATTGATGACAGAAAAAGTTTAGGATTGAAAACTAATTAGACAAGATCAGTCATCAAATAAAAACCGAAAATAAGAATTAAAAAAAAATGAGCGGCTTCTTCCCGTAAAATGTGTTAAGTGTGCTGATTTTTGTTCTTAATGTTAGAAAACAAAAATCCCCCCCCCCCCCCACCCCGCTAAGAGTACATTTTCTACACTTACAAATTTTAATTTCTAAGCAATTTGGGGGTGATAAAAGATAACGAATGAGGAATTTACAGCTAAAATTACTGAATCAGCATAGTGTTTCTAGATTTGAAAATAAAAGTTGAATAGTTGAATTTATTTACAGATTATAATCT
>OZ021728.1:85270843-85584204 GCA_963978545.1 Linyphia triangularis
TGTTGTCAAGGTGTGCCTGGAATTTGCATCCTATTTTAAATATTAAAAACATCTCCCATCAGCAAAATATACGTTTAACTACTTTTCAAAATTTCTTCTTTAAAAATAAATGTGAATTTATGCATTGACATCCAAATGAATTTTATTTATTCTGATTGATAATATAATTTATTTATTAAAACAATTTTTATAATTTATTTATTATAGGATTTTGGCCTGAATTCATGAAAAGTTAAAAATTTGCTCCGAAAAAACTTCGTTTTTCTGGCAAAATTAAAAATCATGTTTCGATATAACGATATTTTATCGATATTTCTTTATATGAAACGATATAGTATCGATATTTATTTTGATTGATATTTCCGACCTCCTGATATGGTAGTGGTTTGAAATGTGCATTTATTTTGATTATTAAGGCAAATGAAAGGAGTTAATATTGTTTTATATGATACATTATGAGGTATTATACAGCTTTCATATCATGAAAAAATCTCTCTGTATCTTTTACTTCCCCTGTGATTCCTCAGATTATCAAAGTTGATTGTAATTGGAATAGATTTCTAAAACATGAAATCGATCAAGCAGGGCCGGCCTAAGAGCAAAATCCTGTGTGAGCAAGAATGAGTTTTAGCACCTCTTACAATAAAAATGGGTATAGGAAACCCTTCAAAATGGTATGGGCGCTCTACAACTGAAATTTGCTTTAACTTAATACCTATAGATGGCAATTTAACCCTTTGCACTCCAGCGGCGGGATGCCGAAACACGAGAGGACCTCTAGGTTCGATGCGGAAATTTGATGCAAGGCCAATGACTGTGTTTAGTTTCCATGAAGAAAATCCGTAAACGCCAACCGAACCTAAAATGATTCGAGTTGCTGGTCCCTCCGCGTGAAAAAGGCCTGGAGTGCAAAGAGTTAAAGGGATTAAAAACTAAAACTAATAAGTAGTGATACATAGTAAATCTTAAATTAAAGTATTTAGTACCTTTTCATTATTTTTATTTTTAAATTACTTCTTCTATTACTAATTCTTGTAACTGACTTTTTGAAACTTCAATAAGAGGGCTGTACTGTTACTTGTGTAAAGAGCAAACTCCTAAATTCTTTTAATCAGTTTGTAGTTTTGTCAGGTAAAAAATAACAGAAGCATATTTTAAGTGCAGCCAAAGTTTTATTTGTTTTAAGATTCAGGAAAATATATTAATCTAGAAAAAAATATTACAGAAACTTGATTAAAATAATCTGTAATACACATATAGCAGTGAGCCATCGTAGCTGTAGCGGCCGAAAATGTTTTTGCATCATGATCTAATAACGAGGAAATATAATTTTCAATTGACAAAATTGCAAGGTTGTTGAGTCTTTCTTGCGAAAAGTCTACTCTAAGTAGGTTAGGCTAATAGGAATTCAAAATTACATAAAAATTTAAATTATTAATTAGTTTTTCTCATTTCGGTGTCCCTCTCAAAATAGCATGTGTACGATCGTTCACGTCGCACAAGCCTTAGGTCGGCCCTGCCTTGAAGACAACGCAAGCAATGCTAATCGAAAGAAACAAATAAATTTGAGACAGTCACTCTCCTAAGAAATCTACTTATGCACATTTCTGCCATGGTGCATCAAGACCAAAGTGGCAAACATGTAAAATGTGGCTTATGTTCAATGACTGCAATATCCACCGGTTGATCTCTTTCTATCAGTCACCACCCCTGCTAACATTCTCATTTCTGGCGCTAGAGACCTTCATTCTCAATGAAACTTACATAAAGGCACTTCCTCTAATTGAGATGAGAATAATAAAAATGAATAGCCAAAATTCGTCAAACCGTTTGGACTGTAGGCCTGGCTAAAGTTTTGGTCACAATTAGAAGAAGATTCCCAAGAAAAAGAAACAGAAAAGCAAAATTTTGGTGAATTTGACTATTTTCAAAGTAATTTCTCACCATGTTCCCCTGTTCAGTGTTAACAATTATGTTAGCCGACCAAACGGTATGGTGGTTGGCGTGCTAGTTTCTAGACCGCGAGGTTGCGGGTTCGAGTCCCGTGTTAGGCATGGGTGTTTGTAAACGTATGTTGACTTGTCAAATGACGAATGTTTCTGCGCATTATAGTCCTCGTGTTACTGACGGCGCCAGATAATCTGAAAACAACCAGCCAACAATTATGTTATTTTTTGACTGCTCGCTCGGGGAAACGGGAGGGCAAAAAAATATATATATATATATATATATAGGGGTCAGCTATTGTAGAAAGTGAGCTGTGAAAAGTTAAAAACTGGCGTAAGCTCGTTCAAAATAATTAACTGTTGTAAATTTTTCCGATTTGACATTGAGACTTTGCGATGAATTGGTTGGTTGGTTCGTACGCTCAGCCACCTATATTTTTGCAAAATGAAGGCTAATCAGGCCTGGACCTTCAACTTAACGTGGATTCCGAACCACAACGAACATCCATGCCTAACCCAGGATAAACTTTACGGTGGAACACTCGTTCTTAGACTAAAACAAGGAAATAAAATTGCTTTAAATCGGTAAAGTTTTATCTTATCCCAGTGAGCAAACTTTTTATTTTTTAAGCCTATCTGTGACCTATAAAAAATATCAACAAAATCATGTCTCAATTATTATAAATAAATCATTCTGATTTTTTTTTTTTCAATACAACCATCAGTTTGAAATGAAAAAAAGTTAGAAATCGTTCTCAATCCAAAATAAATGATCACTGACAAACCAAACAGTAGTTTTCCCACTTCTCCGTAGTGAACTGTAATATTCAACATTCCTCTATAGGCAACTGGGTTGATAGCGTAGCAAACATTTTATAGCTGAGTGAGTTTTATGAGACTGTGAAAGATAAAGTGACACAAGTCATATTTTTAACTTCTGCTCTACATTAATGAGAAGGGCCTGTCCATAAACAGTTGAACTCTCAGCATTTTCATCTAGAAAGATAAGTGCTACAGAAACGTGAGTCTGTGAGAAAGAAAGAGTGGCACAAGTTACAATTTTAGTTTTAACACTGTACTAGTAAGTAGCTCGTCTAACTGTCAACTTCCATGGCCATATTTAAATTACAGTAGTTTAGTGATCTCTGTAGTCACTTATAGCTACCACATTACATGATGATATTGTTCATTTCTTCAACAGTGAGTGTGCGATGTATCGATTAGAAAGAGATCGAAATAAGCACACTTTGATATTATAACCTCCCTTTGATATATAACACTAAATCTAACCCAGACATTAACTTTTCATTAGACTTGCAAGGACTAGATTTCAGCTCATGACAAGGGTTTGGTGTTACGGCTTACGATGACAATCCTCCTAAAAGGATGATTCTAGATCAGCACAGATACAGTGTAAACCTTGAAGCAAGCTTATTATGAAAAGGTGTACTGCCCATTTACAGTGTTAAAATTGTCGTACGGTTGGTCGTGAAAGCGTTTCAAAAAGCTTTGTCAACTGTAAACTAGGACACTTTTTTGAAACATTTAAAAAGGTTGCATCATAGCCATCTGAACCTTGCATCCTTTTCACTTAGGAGGTTTGCACAAGCAAAGGTTAGAACTCTCTTTCGAAGTAAACTTTTGGATACTTTGTCTGGATAGTAAGTACACTTGGACATTTTATCTTGGACACTTTATCGAATGTCTTGCACCACTTTTCCGCGTTAGATTAAATGTGCCCAAAAAGCAAATGGAGAGGTACGCCCACCAGTGAGGTAGAAGTGAAAATAATGTTAATTTAGTTTCGCAAGAACAGAAATACCGAGAATTGGTAGTGTAAACGTTTCAAAAAGCTTATCAACTGTGAACTAGGACACTTTTTTCAAACATTTAAAAAGATTGCATCATAGTCATCTGACCCTTGCATTCTTAATCATCTGAACCTTGCATCCTTTTCACTTAGGAGGTTTGCACAAGCAAAGGTTAGAACTCTCTTTCGAAGTAAACTTTTGGATACTTTGTCTGGATAGTAAGTACACTTGGACATTTTATCTTGGACACTTTATCGAATGTCTTGCACCACTTTTCCGCGTTAGATTAAATGTGCCCAAAAAGCAAATGGAGAGGTACGCCCACCTAGTGAGGTAGAAGTGAAAATAATGTTAATTTAGTGTCGCAAGAACAGAAATACCGAGAATTGGTAGTGTAAACGTTTCAAAAAGCTTATCAACTGTGAACTAGGACACTTTTTTCAAACATTTAAAAAGGTTGCATCATAGTCATCTGACCCTTGCATTCTTACTCATCTGAATCTTGCATCCTTTTCACTTAGGAGGTTTGCACAAGCAAAGGTTAGAACTCTCTTTCTAAGTAAACTTTTGGATACTTTGTCTGGATAGTAAGTACACTTGGACATTTTATCTTGGACACTTTATCGAATGTCTTGCACCACTTTTCCGCGTTAGATTAAATGTGCCCAAAAAGCAATTGGAGAGGTACGCCCACCTAGTGAGGTAGAAGTGAGAATAATGTTAGTTTAGTGTCGCAAGAACAGAAATACCTCTGCGATGTGTGGTTCAGTGATTTCAGTGTTGATGTCCATGACCTTGACGGACATCAACACTGCAAGTTTATGGAATAGAATAACACCCCCTCTGATATATTCGCTGATACTTGTTCTGTCTACGTTGAAGAAGAAAAAAAAAAACACGATTAAAATATGTGGTAGTAGAAACAGAATGTAGTAAAGATTACTGTTTATAAAACCTTAGAAGATGTTTTTCTTCTGAGGACAGAATACGCATGATTACACATTAAATTAATCGTTTGTTATAGTTAAAGAGGGGTCATGCCTCTACGAGAGAGGAAATCTTCTGTTTTGTGTTGTTTTCACCTAAATGACGTATAGCACGTTTGGAACAAGTCCGTCACAATAAGGAAATTCACAATGTGCAGGATATGGGATTTTTAAAGATTGTTAGCTCGCATCGAATTGCATTGGTTTCGCTAGGGGAAAAAATCCGTAATTTTGTATCAAATGTCTTTAATTAGTATTATGGCAGTGTGTCCCCATGAGAAAATTATACGATCTTGAGCATTTCTAACGCTAAAACGCAAAAAATCAAAAAGTTCATATTATAACAGACGAAAAATATATTAGGATTTTTTAACACGTTTACTGTCACTTGCGGTTGAATACTTATTAGAAAGATTTATCCTTCCCACTAAAATATTTAGAAAAAAACACTCTTCTAACTATATATTTTTCGATTCACTAATATTTTATTATTTTTTAGGTTATGTTTGTTAGGAATCTTATAAAATTTATAGGGATATTAGTTTTCGGAATCACTAATCATTAACTATAATAAATCAATAACTTGGATTAAATTTTTAACTAAATATGACTGTAACTATGGATTGATTATAATTAATCAACAGCTAACAATCAATAATCTTAATCAATCTGTAATTTCAATCAATCAGTAAATACAATCAATAAATAATTACAATTAATAAATAATTATAATTAATAAATAATTATAATTAATAAATAATTATAATTAATAAATAATTATAATTAATAAATAATTATAATTATTTATTATAATTATTTAATTATAATTAATTAATGATTATAATTAATTAATAATTATAATTAATTAATAATTATAATTACTTAATAATTATAATAATAATTACTTAATAATTATAATAATAATTACTTAATAATTATAATAATAATTAATTAATAATTATAATTACTTAATAATTATAATAATAATTACTTAATAATTATAATAATAATTACTTAATAATTATAATAACAATTAATGAATAATTATTATTATATGTATTATAATAATTAATAATTTTAATAATAATTCATTAGTAATTATGAAAATAATTCCTTAATAACTATAATAATAATTAATTAATAATTGTAAGAATAATTAATTAATAATTGTAAGAATAATTAATTAATAATTATAAGAATAATTAATTAATAATTATAAGAATAATTAATTAATAATTATAATCAATCATTAATTTAAAATCAATTCTAATCACGCCATAATCAATAAATTTAATCAATCATTAATTATGATCAAACAATACATACAATCAATCAATAATTATGATCGATCACTATTTACAATCAATAAATAAATATAATCAAGCTTTTTACAAACAATTATTAATTATGAAATCAATAAATAATCAATTATTTTTATCAATCAGCAATCTATAGTTTTAGTCAATAACTTTTACAGAGCTTTTGTTTCCTTTCATCTTGATAAACTCGAATTCTAAATCATATGAAACTTTTAGTGACCGATCACTATGGTATCAACCCTCCTTCACAAAAAACGTTTTTTTTAAGTCACTTATTTGCAGAGTGATTTAATTTAATTCGCTAAGTAGGAACACAAATTTGATCCCTAGACTTGCCAATCTGCCTCACTGACACGTGCCCGGTAGTTCGAACGGGGTAAGAAGACATTTCTGTACGTGTTCTTACTGCTCAGTAAATTTAATTGCATGTTGACAGAAGCAAGTCATTATCCTTATATTCTAATTTAATGGATTCATTTATAGTGTTTTTCAGTTGTCAATAAGCAGTTTTATAAAGTTTATCAGAGATCAAAATCGAAATGAGATGATCATCGAATAGATGGGATGATGCGAAAATAACCGTCATGTGATGGAAATGATTAAGATGCATCGGTGGCAAAGAAAGAGCAATGACATGAAGTTAAACAGTGTTAGTGAGAATGACAGTGACAGATGGATGAACTGCGATAAAATTAACCCGTTAAAACGCTCATCTTTCAAGATTGATAGGACCCACTCTTAATCATGTTTAAACATTATCTTAACCCTCTTTTTCAGTTAAAACCGTTTTCTAGTCATCCTAACCCACTACGTTGTGTGTTTTGGCTGATTTGGGTTGTATGGGATATCTTCTTGTGCAAGCACTACACAATGGCTAGACTACCTCAAAGCATCTTTACAAAAATTCCAGGAAGTTTTTCAAGGTAAAACTACCAAAGAAATTGGATCTTCAAATCAAACAAAATCCAAAATGCTCTCACCAGTCAAAACAACTATATATCACTGTCACCCCTTTGTCGTCTACCTATTTTAACCTTTAACTGCTATAAGCGGTCTGACAGACCGCGAGTCATTTTTTGTGGAATGCTTCCACCCCCTAAAATATCTCATCTTTGACTTTTATATTAATTTTTCTGATACTATGTTTCTTAAACTTTAAACTCATGTTCACAAATTTGTGTGGCGTAGTATGGACCATGTGTTGCTCTTGCACCAAAATCCTCAAACCACCCAACCACAGCAGTTAAAAGTTAACCATTAACTGCTGTATGCGAACTGACAGACCACAAGTCGTTTTTTTTTTTTTTTTGTTTTTTTTTTTGTAGAATACTTCCACCCCCTAAAATATTTCATCTCTGACTTTTATATTAATTTTTCTGATACTATGTTTCTTATATTTTAAAATGATGTCCACAAATTTGTTTGGCGCAATATGGATCACGTGCTGCCTTTGCGCTAAAAATGTCGAAGCACCCAACCACAGCAATTAAAGGTTAAAGAGACAACAGAAGATCCTGAAACCTCTTACATTCATATCTACCACCCGGATGTACTGGTTAGTTCACATTTTTGTTGCAAATAGATACTATATCAGACTGGAACATAGATATGTATGGTGACAAGTTTTCAAGACGTATTTGTTGCCAAACTCGTCAACTTGGTGGCATTTTTGTTTGAAGAAAAAAATTCTATAGTGGCCGGAATTTATATCTCAGCAGGAAAAGATTTAAGTCATCCATGAAATATTGTGCATGCTTTGTGTAAGGAATCGCAATGCATACGTGGTGAAAAGTGAACCTTAGGGACAGTTTGATTGCTACATTACAATTTACTTTTTGTTTGAAAACCCAAAGTGCGTTCTTAAGTGATGATATTTGTTTTATAGTACTTGCATATATACTTGAAATTTGAAGCCTTATGACAAATGTATGGGCAGTGATGTTAGAATATTAAAGGTTTTTTTGTTTTGTTTAGCTTTTGTGGCGCAAAAGTAGCACTAGGGGCAAGCTGCGAACCCTAAATGAGAAAGCCGACTTTGCTTATTGTGAGAGAGAAAGCTACGAAAGAGAAAAAAAAGAGCATGCGAAGTGTTATACATTTCTAGCACTAGTCCGTAAATAAGGGTTGGTTGTTTTCAGATTATCTGGCGCCGTCAAAAACACGAGCTATAATGCGCCGAAACATTCGTCATTAGACAAGCAAACATACATTTACAAACACCCATGCCTTACACGGGACTTGAACCCGCGCGGTCTAGAAGCTAGCACGCTAACCACTATACCGTTTGATCGGCTCGTAAATAAAGGACTGCCCCATTAGAGGAATAAAGATTGGGTACAAATTCAATGTAAATTGTTGAACAAGAGTAATATGATGGTCTTAACTATGGTTGGTTTAAATTTTTCCTTGCGCAAGAGCAACTTCAAGGTCATACAGCGCCAAAGGTCTTAACTATGATATGGTTGTTTGGTTGAACACCCGGCTGAGAGTGGAAAGGAAGGACTTTGTGAACCAGCACCTGTCTCCGCATACATATGTGAGAGAACTACCTCTCTGGAACAGGATTTATGATATTATTACAACATTGATGTGAAGAAAGGGCATCACTTCTGGAAAATATTTCAAAATCAAATCAATTTCTTCCTTCCTTTTTCACCCTCTCCTCGGGGGTTCAACCAACCAACCAACCAAATCAATTTCTAGATTTAATTCTTCTTGAATGCCTGGCAAAACATCGTTGCCAATATGTCCTTTTAACAAGAAACCTTTTCTCTGATTGTGTCTGCAGGAGTTTTTATCAACACGAGAGTAATCAATACATTTGAAATAGCTTTAATTTGGCTTGTTTTATACCACTACTTTTACCTGGTTTCTATAATACTGATTCACCTATTTATTCATCACATGTGGAAATCCAGTTGAAATCGCAGGTGTATACAACGACATTCAGGTATTTACCATTATATTTATTTGTGAAAAACGCTGCAATTAAACATTAAAAAAAATTGCACAAATTATTATTCTTGTACCGTCAATTGGGGTGAATCGGAACACTTCAACTTTCAATGTAAACATCGAGTGTGATAAGATCGTTAAAGAACATATTTTTGACATTGAAACTTGGGTCTTATCTTCTTTTTTGGCCAACCAAACGGTATAGTGGTTAGCGTGCTAGCTTCTAGACCAAAAGGTTGCGGGTTCGAGTCGAGTGTTAGGCATGGGTGTTTGTAAATGTATGTTGGCTTGTCTAATGACGAATGTTTCGGAGCATTATAGTCCTCGTGTTGCTGACGGCGCCAGATAATCTAAAAACAACCAACCTTCTGCTTTGAGGATCAACCAAAAAATTTTGAAAAAAACATTAATTTATTTTGTATTTTGCCATGGTGTTCCGATTCACTCCGTAAAAAAGGGTGAATCGGAACACTCATTACAATTAACGTCTTGATTTTATTTAAACGTTTACAGGGTGATAAAAAAAACAAGTAATGCATTGCGGTGCATAAGAACACATAATTATCATATAAAATCTTTTAATACGACAGATAAATTATTTTTTTCAAAATTATTGTCAAAATAAGTCATATGTTTGAAAGTGTGTCAACTCTTCTCCTTACTCATCTAAATAGTCCTTATAACTAATAATATTTTTTCAATCTACTTTATGTTTGCGTACCATATGACTGCAAATTCTTTAAAATACCTCGAGGAAGGGAAAAAAAAAAAAACATCCTTATTTGTTTCAGAAACTTTCTTCATTAATAATAGAATGGCGCAGTATGGCCCACGTGTTGCCCTTGAGCGGTTATACTCCTACCAGCCATTAATGATAAAAAGAGAAAGGTGATGTTAACATGATTGCTCATCGGCCATACTCGTTTTACCCATGTGCACCTTCTGCTGGCAGAAAGGGCCCCTACATGTTCTTTCTGTAATGTTTTTTCAGTTAAATATATCCTAATAGAATGTCCGGTTTTTAATTCTATAAGGCTGCGCCTTTTTAATTTAGTTCATCTTCCACTGTTAACTCTTTTAGAATTTCTGATGATTAAACGGTATAGTGGTTAGCGTGCTAGCTTCTAGACCGCGAGGTTGCGGGTTCGAGTCCCGTGTTAGGCATGGTCGTTTGTAATTGCATGTTGGCTTGTCTAATGACGAATGTTTTGGCTCATTATACCCCTCGTGTTGCTGACGGCACCAGATAATCTGAAAACAACCGATCTAGACCGCGAGGTTGCGGGTTCAAGTCCCATGTTAGGCATGGGCGTTTGTAATTGTATGTTGGCTTGTCTAATGACGAATGTTTCGGCGCATTATACCCCTCGTGTTGCTGACGGCGCCAGATAATCTGAATACAACCAACCAACCATAGGGGTCCTTTTGTAAAACACACTTACATAGCCATAATCTTGTGGATGTAAAACTTTGCTCTCATAGAGTCTTCATACATATAGTCTTCATACATATTTTTCATATTTGTTAAAGATAACGAAGTCATCTAGAGAAAAACCACTGGAACAAATGGATTTTCTGCCATACTAAAGCTAGGCTCCTTTTCTGTCATTTATACAAGGCTGCAATATTGATTACTGTCTTGTATGAAGTAATTGGACTCTTCTTCAGTCTTTGAATCTTGTGTGGAACATAATCTTGCCAAAAAGCGCTTTTTAATACCACTTTTCTTGTGTTCCGATTCACCCCTCAAACCTCAAAAATGAGACGAGGCAAAACATAAAAATTCTCAAAATTTGAAAAAGTTATTAAAACAAAGATAAATTAAGTATGGCATGTTGTTGTGGATGTTTATACTTATCTAAAAATATATTAGTTAAGTCTATAACAGGTAAATGTTAGTAATTACGGGATAAGTTTTGGAGAGGTTGAAACTCTCAGGATTGTTTACACACTGTTTCAAATTTTTTTTAACCTTTAATTGCTGTGTTTGAGTAGTTTGACAATTTTCGTTCAAGAGCAACACTTGGTTCATACTGCGTCAAATAAATTGGCGCACATCAGTTTAAAGTTTAAGAAACATAGTATTAGAAAAATTAATATAAAAATCAAACATGACATATTTTAGGGGATAGAAGCGTTCTACATAAAATGAATCGCAGTCTGTTAGATCGAATACAGCAGATAAAAGTTAATAAAGGACAGTGTTGAAATCCACACAAAACATATGTTCCAAGATTCCAAACAAGTTAGCCAAATAAAAAAATATATATATATAAAAAAAATAAAACTGCTTTATTTGTATAAAATAATGATTTTTTATTTTTTTTTATTGTAATTTCAAGAAGTGTACCTAGGAGTACTTGGCTTTGCCCTGGCGACGCACATAAAGCTTGTGACACTGCTATGTCACAGACGGAGTCACAGACGGCTAAAAAGCTGCGTTCGTTTCAGCCCTCAATTTCCGGATTCGCCCCCATACAGCAATCCCGGAAAAGGCAAGTGCTCCTGACCCGTCTTAGAAATAGGCCACACTCGTTTTACCCATGTGCATCTTCTGCTGGCAGAAGATGCCCCCACATGCAATGCCCGTGGTGCTGTTTTTACAGTTTTTCATATTTTTAATGATTATCCATCTTTTAACCCAATCAGATACAGGCATTTTAATGTGAACAATCCCCCATTGTCATCTCTCCTGAATTCACCCAATCATAAAAATCTTTTTCACTTTTTACTTGAAATTGGTTTTTATCACTTGATTTGATTATTTTGTTTTTAATCTTTTAACTTTTATAGATCAATATATATTTCTTAAATTTTTTTAACTTGGTTAAAAAGTATGGCCCATGAATTAATTGCCCTTGCTCCAGTAAAGCAAATAACCAACCAATTTCAAGAAGTTCTGTTCCGGTTCACCCCGATGTTCCTATTCACCCCATTTATGGTAATACAAAATACAAACCAAGAGAGGCTCAGTGTTAGGTCTCCCTGGTGAAATTTTTCACAACAAACATTTCTGCCAGAAACTCTCTCTATATATGTGAATACTTCCTCGCCCAGTTACTCAAGACTGTCGCGAAACGCTCTAAATACGAATCCAACTTTGCAAAAGCACCGATAGCACCATGCCTTGCGGAAAACCGTTTCGAAAATGCATCCAAACTTGCAGAAGCGGCAAAGCACCGACCAGCGAACATTCTACCGGAAAACGCTTCAAAGCTGAATCCAACCTCTCAGAAGCAACGACCACCACCAAACAAACCCGAATGTTAATTCCCAATGCTGGAATTAACACTTTACGCGAATTTCTGCCCGGATAGTCGCGGCGGTCTGCAATATTGCTCCACACCAAGAACCTCTTTCCTGACGTCTCCAGAGCTTTTCACCAAAGCTTAATGAAGCATCTTAGCATCTCCAGGAACGAGGACGTCGCTAATTAAAAAATAATCAGAGCTCTTGTAGTCACTGAGTAAGGATTTCTCTCGAGGCAGGCCCATAATAACTGTACTGAAAATGTACCGGGCGAACATTAAATATGTCATCGCGTAGGAAGGTTTACGCTTAATTTACGGTTGGGGGCCACTTCATATGAGGAGGGGGGCCGGGACGGAGAGGAGGTCCCTTTGAAGTTGCTGTTGGGGGAATTTATGAAACATTAAAGGATTTTTAACGCGTTTCTCACTTTATTGCGAGTAAAGATTTAAGTAATGAGGATTCGGAGTTTCGGCGAGTTTGTGTCTTACTGAGAAAAGTTGGTTGGTTTGCTTCGTTTTGGGATGTGGGGTTAGCGGAGAGTGATTAAAATGGTACTCAAGGAGACATGGGACTTGGTTATTTGTGTTGGGTTGGTTGGGGATGGGAAGAAAGTTTTTCGTGTGTTACAAGAAGTCTGTTTTGAAGAGGTTCATTTGTATGTGCAAAGACTCCCGTCCATACTATTTATTTTCAAACTTTTAATTAAATATGAAGATTACAGTCAAACCCCGCTAACGTGAAATCGTTTAAGGGGACTGTTAAGTCAAAAATAAAAATTCTTCAATTTTTGTCTAAAATTCATGAAATTTTTTGTGCAGTTCAATAGCAATTAGATGAAACACAACCTAAAATTTCAAAAATTTATATTGATTTTTTTTCAAGAAATTAAATTTTTATTGAAACATTTAGCGTTTTTTCCGTAATTTTAAAAACGCTCCTTGCGATTCAAATTTTTTGCAATCTGTCTCAATTTTTTTGCATAAGCTAATTGAATATATATTGGCATAATTGTGCATGGATTTTGAATTTGACTCATTGGTTAATTATTTAAAAGTAAAACTTTGGTACTACGACAAAAAATGTAAACTTTTTAAATAGTAGCATTACGAAAATTACTGTAAAACAATAAAAAAATACCAGATTCCAAAATCCATGCACAATTGTGTTCAAAATAGTATAGTAAACAATATCTCCAAATTTAAAAAAAATACATCAACTTTTGAATCGCAAGGAACAAATCGAATACCTAAAAATCTTAAAATACACATGAAGAGAAAAATGCAATTTAAGAAATTGAAATACATACGATTTCTGATATGCGCGCTTACAAAAACTCAAATAATTTTCTTAATTCTTCTCGGATCAGCAAAAGTAAGGTATGTACTGAAAGCTAGAATTGCAGGCTATATATTTCCACTAAAATATAAAAATAAAAAAATAAAAAAAATTGAAATTTTTGCCTTAACAGTCCCCTTAAGGTATACATACACATTTGAGATGATTTTCTTTAATTTTTAAATGATAATTTCAAACTTTTTGACAGTATATCAGAATTAAAAATGATGCATTTATATATATATAAACTTTTTTTTTCCATCAAATTTTTAATCATCTTATTGCAATTAAAGTGACTAATTAGGACATTATTAGAACATACATAAATACATTTGTAATTAACTTAGAGGTATGATTTTTACAGCAAATAAAAGATATTATATTGAAGCATGTTCCTATAGAAAATTTTGAATTTGGCTGCAATATTTATTTAATTATAAATTTTTAAATAAAAAGTTTAAAAAAATACATACTTTTCAACAAAAAATTAAGATTAAAATATTCATAAAAAATGTGTTTATAACAATGTATGTTAGATTCTCCATAGGAAACGCATTCACAACTTGTGTCTTCAGAATAAAATTAGAATTTTGTAAATCGGACAATTTATTATGAAGTTATGATCGTTGGCGTAAAGTCATATAACACCAAAATGTCATTCTTCAGAAAACGCGTTTAAAGTTTACTACACTAATGAACGTGATACAAAACAGGTTCACTAAAACCACTGTAATTTAAAAAGTAAAGTGAGTCTCAGAAAGAAAATATTACTATTTTAAAGGTAATGAATTCGGGAATATTTAAAAAAAAAAAAAAAAAAAAACTCAGACTTGAGTCAAATTTTGCAATTCCTAATGTATATGTATACCTTAACAAGAAATCTCGTTTAATGCGAAATAAAACCAGTTCCCCGTACTTAAAACTTAACTTTAATTTATTTCGTTTAACACGAAATTCGATTAAAGTGACCAATTTCAGTTGCCCCATCGACTTCACGTTAGCGGGGTTTGACTGCATTTTCATTTCGAAGTTAAGAGCGCAAATATTCAGGATATTTTTTTATTTTTTTTTCCATTTTAGATGAATGAAAATTCACTCGGTAAGAGTAAAATGTGCAGTTTTTTATATCATCTCATAAATGTTTCTTTCTACAAACTGTAATAAATTTTTACACCTAATTTTTAAAGGGATATTTTTCCTTATTTGACAATTCGAAGCATTCCAAGTCTAATGCAGCATACCCTACCTAATAGGATATAACGTTAATTAATAATTTGAATGGAGCTATAAATTACACAATGAGTTTTTCACTTAAACAGCAGTGCTATCGAAACTTAATAATTTTCTGTTGTTTTAAAAAAGAACCATAAGAAATGCATGGTCCTTAATGATGAGCATCATGGTACAGTACGCAAAAAAAATCCGAACGATGGCTATATCTTGTATTCTAGTTGTTGAAATAACAAAAGTCAAGTACCGTTGTAAATCGTGGAAGGTCTTTATTAAATGTATATAATTTTTTTTATCATGAAGGGTCATCTACTTAATAAAACTAAACCAAAATTTAAAAAGTTCAATGGCAATCCCATAATATTATACCATATTTAGATTTAAAATTAAAAAAAAAATTTAAAAAAACGCCTAAATACAAAATTTCATAATTTTCCAATGAGTGGATAGTAATTTAAATGATGTCAAAAAAAAAAAAAAAAAAAATGGCAAATTAATGTTCAGCAACTTTTTTTTTTTTAGCCACAAATTTTTAAATATCTAAAATATATTAGCAATTTTTGTTTCAAACGATAGTTTGTAAAAGGCCAAACATAAATAACATACAACTTTTATACTAAACAGTTTTTTAGCAATTAATTATTAATTAGTAAAACAAGTTAAAAATGATTTTAAATAGAAACATTTTTTTTTTTTTTTTTTTGCCATAAATTCTTAAATATTTAATATATATTAGCAATTTTTGTTTCAAACTATAGTTTGTGAAAGGTCAAACATAAATAACATACAACTTTTGTATTAAACAGTTTTTTAATAATTAATTATTAATTAATAAAACAAGTTATAAATGCTTTTAAATAGAAACATGTATTTTTTTGCTTCTATTAATATTATCGTGGTCAAAAACCCTTTTAGAATTTTTTTTCATTACATTTTGAATTTTGGTTCTCAATATTTTAGCAAAATTCTTCCGCACTAAAGAAATTTGCCCTCAAGATCGACCAAAACATTTTCGCTCATAAGTGACATGCTTCTCAACATAATGAACTGAAATTTGGAATCAGGGTAAACAAAGTATTCTAAATCGAATGAAAACATAAAAAATACGCATTCGTATTGAAATTTTTAAAGATAGTGTTAAATTTACTTAGTATACATCACCCTACGAAAGAAAATTTCCTCCAGACATACAGAAAATCTCGCAAACAAAACATTTTGGCGCAAACTGCAAGATTCTACTATAATTAGAACAGAAGATATAGCCATCGATCGGATTTTTTTTTTTTTTTTTTGCGTACTGTACATCAGCATATGCATGAAGGCTGCATCTTCCCTATCCTGTACAAAAGAGTACCAACTTTAAGCATTTGTAAACGCTTCTCTACCCCAGTTAACCCTTTGCACTCGAGGCCTTTTTCGTGCTAGGAGGAACCAGCAACTCGAGACGTTTCCCGCCATTTTTGGTTCAGTTCGCGGTTATAGATCCGCTTCACGGAAACTAATCGCAGTCATTGGTCTTGCATCGAATTTCCGTATCACACCTAGTGGTCTTCTCGAGTTGGGGCATCTATTTATGTGGTGAGTGAGAGTCGCATCTCGAGTGCAAAGGTTTAAGGGTAAATTACCTTAAGCAGTCCTTTGAAATATAGGTTGTAAGAGCAGTAGTTTCTGGTGATCCTGTAAGCAGATATAGTAGATATTAGAATGTGTATGGTAGTGTAGGCATAGTTTTATAGTGCATGTCAAACTAGTTTAGGATAGGTCTTATACGGGAAGTTTTTTTTAATTGGCTACAGAATGCCATGGTCAATCAGATTTTGAATTGTTAGCCTTTTTGAAGACTTAGGAAGTTTATATTCTTACATTATAGACTTATATTCTTATTATAGACTTAGGAAGACTTAAGTTTATATTCTTATTATAGACTTAGGAAGACTTAAGTTTATATTCTTATTATAGACTTAGGAAGACATAAGTTTATATTCTTATTATAGACTTAGGAAGTTTATATCTACTATATTTAGATATAGTAGATATTAGGAAGTTTCCATATATAGAGAAACAAAGAATGCTAACGGATACTGTATGAACCCTTTTAAATTATTTCAAACTTTCCAAACGTCTCAAATCCAATAAATAATAAACCTTTGTTCTACTTAATTCAAATAAGACAAAAATATACCCTTACTGATAAGAAAAAAATGATGATTACTACTTCATGATATACCTTACAAAGTAAGATTTACATATTTGAGTTAAAGCCTCGTATATTTACATCAGTCTATAAAAATTGTTCTTGCGAAGAAAAAGAAAAACATTCGTTTGGTTTTAAAAACAATCCGAGATATTTCTTACAACTGGTTGCGATTCAATCTACCACAAAACAACAAACAAACCTAACCATTTCGAAAGAGCACTGAGCATCTGGTCTTCCATTAAAAAAGAATAAAAAAAGAATCTGGTAATCACGGTTGATGGGAGAAAAGCTGTTGCCTTTTTTTTTTCACTGGAAACAGACACAGACTACAATTTAATGTTGCAAATTTTTATTCTTGAAATGTTTCTGTTGTATTCCCAATTTATTTTTAATCAATATATTTTATTTTATTTTTTGTTTTGTTTTTGAAAGCAAAAAAATAAAAAAGCTTTGCATATGTTGTCGAAAACATACTTTTATTTGTGCGCAAGTTGGAAAATAAGGGTTCTTAAAGCGATACATGGCTGAAATTGTTACCCCATAAATAGTCTCTGCGTGTTTGATACAGACGCAGTGGATGGATACTTTCTTTTGACTCGTTTTTTTTCAACATAGCATTTTATTAATTTAGGCATTGATTTTCATTTCGAAGTTACACGCAAAGAAATCATTGTCATTTTCATCGCCCTTTTACGATGGTCACGCATATAAGTTTGGAAGGAATGGTTTTTGTCTCGGTACCGTAACATGTATTTCAAAATTAAGGATATAAACTCCATGTTTACTGTTTACGCTGCAAATAAAACCAACGTGTTCAGCAACAATATTTTATGCGAAGGTTTGCTTTGGCATATTTTGGCGAGAATACATTTAACAGAGTAAAAAATTCAAAATGTAACATTTTATATTTTTTTTCGAAACGTTTTATTTTATGTAACAACTTATATAATTTTTTCTGAACGGTTTTTTTTTTTTTATGGACATCTTATATAATTTTTTTTTAACTTTTTTTTTTTAATTTTTTTTGTGGTCACTCTAAGACATACGTTTTTTACGAATAGTTTATTTACATTGTGCTAATTGTTTGAAAATCGAAGTTTAGAAAACCATAAACAGTACAAAAAAAATTTTAAATTGCTATGGTACACCAAAGATGGCAGTAACATAGTTGGTTGTATTCAGATTCTCTGGCACCTTCAGGAACACGAGGGCTATAATGCGCCGACACATTCGTCATTAGACAAGCCAACATACATTTACAAACACCCATGCCTAACACGGGACTCGAACTCGTAACCTCGCTGTCTAGAAGCTAGCACGCTAACCACTATACCGTTTGGTAGTCAGGCAGTAACATAGAAAAGAGAACATGGTAATTTTAGCTAGTTGGAACTATCCAACTCTGATAAACTTTAAAAAAAAATAAAAAATAAAAATCAGTATGCAATTTTATATGAGCTGGCTGTGCACTGGCTCATTACTTCAATTTTACTGAAACATGAAATTAACATTTTAACAATTGCACATATGAAATTACAATACTGATATTATACTGCCGTGAACATTCTGTTTAAGCAAAGATGTCACGGTGCTCTTTCTTTTTCTATTGGAGATAGACCATCACTGTAAGTTTCAAAAATGTTCAAATTTGGTCAGGAAATTTAGAAAGAGACACTGTGAAAATAATCATGTATAAAAGTTCCAGAATTTTAATGTTTCCTTAGAGTGAACAATTAGAGTGAGGGATTCAATTACAAACGTTTTTCCGTGGTCAAATCATATTCATGAAAAAAATCAACACTAAATTAAAAGTATTTACGAAGTAACACGAAATACAAAGCATTTAAAGACATTACTTAAGCGCTTTTAGAAAAACCTTTTGATGAGGGTAATTAGGGACCAAATTGATAAATTTTAATTTTCAGATCTAGGGAATACTAAAGATCAGGTTTGGTTTGCAAATTCCGACTGCGATTTCTGCCACTTATAAAGTGCTTAACACAGCCATACGTCTGGTAGCTCTGAGCATCTAGAAGTATACGATATCAAAATCTTTGAGTGTAAAATCCTCTTTCCAGCAAAGCTACACCAACGAGAGGACATTGAGACCATGGCAGATTTAATCTGCAATAGCCCACATTTGATACAGACCAAACATTGATGGCCGCCAAGGAACGAACTCACAATTTTCTGATCATGAACTCGTAACTTTAGCCACAGGCCCATCGGATTTATGAGTAATTCTCAAGGAACGAAAACTATATGTTGAAACATTCGTTTTTTCAATTTTTTACCACCTTTATTGAAATTTACTAGAATTTTGGAGGTGGCGATGTTTAGAATATCTTAAGAGGTATTATCATAACATTGCGATTTCGATCAAAATCGTTAGAGCCAGTTTTTGTAAGTTGATGAAAAACATAAATTTTTCAGTGGCAGCTACCTCAACGCGCATGCGCTATTCTAACAAAAACCTCAATGACAGGTCTCGTAGTTAGCACTAACCCAAACCATATTAGTCCGAGAGGCAACTGCAATTTTTGGACCTCATCGAACATCATTTTGAATTTTTTATAGAAATTGGAGAAAAGTGAGTAGATTACGAATCCACTGGTCTGCCGTGGCAAAAATGGCCGAAACTGATCAAAAATCGACATGGAAGGAGTTGAAGTAAAATCTGATTGCCAAATATCTCATAACTTGCCAAAAAGAGAAAAACTTTTTCGTCTGGCAATCCACTGCATTTTGATTTTCAATGAGAAAAAGGGCAAACTATTGCTGATCTCTGGCTCGGAAAACTTGTATCTCTTAGAAGTAAGCCAAATTGGTGACATCAGTTACGTCATCAGTGACATGATATTTATTGCCAAATTGGCTCATTTGTGAAAGATGCAAGTAAGCCATAGCCACACATCCGAATCTTCTGCAAACTTCTTAATTGAAAATTAAAGAGTAAGGGTTACCAAATAAGAAAAAAAATGCTCATTATTTGGCAAGTTATGGCGCATTTGTCAATTGGATTTTGTTCAACTTATTAAAAGTTGATTTCTGACCAGTTTAGACCCTTTTTGCCACGGCAGACCAGTGGATTCGTAATCTACACACTTTTCTCTAATTTCTATAAAAAAATCAGAATAATGTTCGATGGGGTCCAAAAATTGCAGTCGCCTCTCAGTCTATATACAAAAGTTGAACATCGCAGGTCAATCCGTTCGGGAGTTATGCTGACCACAGCCATACACACATATATTTTTTTATCTAATTTAAATTCCAAAACATGTAGGGAGATAAAAACATTACCCTACGTTACATATAGGATAATTGAATGCGATAATATACTGCATGCAAAATCCGATGGGGTTGAAATTCAAAAGAGCACCTCAGCATACGTTTTGGCAGCTAGAGCATGGCCCCTCTCTCCGTCCACACCTACTTTACCAGTGATTCTGAAGTGTGTATTATAACGGTAAGCTCTACCCTGGTGGTGTGAGATAATTTCCGTATTCTGCAATTAGTAAGCGGCTTACAGTCGCAGTTTGGGAACAGCGGAATTCCGCCTTATAGGCTAGACAGTGCTCTTTGATGGGCCACTGCTGAAGTGCAGGTTCATGTTGTCAGCGGCGATAGATATATCGGGGGGTGGATATGTTTTGAAGGGGATTATTCATAGGAGGACGTGAATATCTTAATATCTCTCTTGGAAAGGGGGTGGTGAGTGGTTACAGACTGGTGTGTGATGCGCAGTGGGGCGAAATGGATGAAAACCTAGTCAAAAGTCTATAGCTCATTTACTAAATCAAAACATTATACATCCCCCCCCCCCTTATTGTAAAAGTGACACAAATTGTTAATTTTTAGTAAAAATGTATACAAAATCACAGACTTGTACATTTGAAGCTGGTTGAAAGGTATGAGAATGTTTACAACATAAATTAATTTTGAAGCTTGTCTGTGATTCTGTACATACTTTAACTCGAAAAGATGAATTTTGAGTCGTATCGATTTTTTGTAAGTTTGTCGTTGGTGGGCAAATCTGCGCAGGCCTAATTAACTCCCTTGCCGTCATCCGATCGGGCTGAAACTTGGCAGATAGATTTGATGTCGATGTCAATGCATTCTGTCAAATTTTGGGGCTGTAAATATCACTAAAAGATCACTTGTACGGAATACTAATAAACCAATTTCGGGGGTTTCTTAAATAATCGATGTTTTATGAAATGAGGGTAATATGGGGTTTCCCAAATAACCGGTTTGTGAAAAATATTGTTTTAGGTTGTTGTTCAAATAACCAATTTTTTTTAAAAGGTTGTTTTACAGGATTTCTCAAATAAACGCTGTTTTTGAAAAAAAAAGTATCCTATGGTGTATCTTAAATAACTGATGTTTTTGATAAGAGAGTGCCTTATAAGGTTTCTCAAATAACCGATAGTTTTGGAAAAAGAGTGTGTTATGGAGTTTCTCAAATAACTGATAGTCTTGAAAAAAAGAGTGTGTTAGGGATTTTCTCAAATAACTGATAGTCTTGAAAAAAGAGTGTGTTAGGGAGTTTCTCAAATAACTGATAGTCTTGAAAAAAGAGTGTGGTATAGAGTTTCTCAAATAACTGATAGTCTTGAAAAAAGAGTGTGTTAGGGAGTTTCTCAAATAGTCAACGCAACTGTTGAGGGTGGTCTCAACTGATACGCAAGCCTAATTTCAATAGATGGCTCAGTAAATAAGGGGTGATAGGCTTTATAAGGAGGAAGGTAAAGGACGTAATAGGCATCTTACATAAAACAGGCACGATGTCCGTTCTCTACAGCAAAGGCTATTAAAAGCAATGTCAGATTTCCTATCCATTGTCTCGCCTTGGTTATATCACCACTCGCACTCAGACAGTGATATTGATTGCAGATAATCGAGAAATGGTCGGAGATATATCACACTATGGGTCACTGTGATGAGAAGTGCATTGATTATTTTATGAGGAATTAAAGGTTTTTCTGCACCCGTAAACTAGTCAATGTTTCTTCCGTGATTTTTTTTCGCACTTAATGCAACTAACGATGTTGTTATTTTTGTCACATGGGCTGATTAAGGATCGTTAACGCTTATTTAAAAATAAATCTATCCATAAGTACAGTCATTAGGGAAAAGTATTGTATGGCAACACTTCTAAATTTAGGGATGGAGCGAATTATCAGTCATAAGTTATATAGAGAAGGCATAAGGTATGGACTAAGTTAATAATATTTGGATTAATGAAGGACTAAATTTTTGTTTCGTGGGATGGGCGTATTTGTTTTTTTAAGGAGGTTAAATTAATTTCTATTAATAAGGCCGAAATTAAATTTATTTTAATTAACATGACACAGTCTGATGTGAGCATTGTTCTTGCTTAGCTAAATTTAATACTGATTAATAATACTTATAAGTTTTAAAACAGTTAATAATTTACTACATGTTTAGTAGGAAAAACTACAGCGAATAGTGTTTGGTTTTTGCTAAATTTCATCCTGATTAATAATACTTAAAATTTCTAAAACAGCTCACAATTCACTGCGTAATTATTTGGAAAATACTACGGTGAAGAATTTTCGCGTTTAACTAAATTTTTTTCCGATTAAATTATACTTAAAAGGTTTACAAAAAATAGCTGCATGGACCCGCGTTGCTGGGTACCCGTTATGGCATAATAGGTCTTTGAATTTGACAATTCAGGTTACAATATAAGGTGGCAAGCATAAAAGAGGTGCTAAATTATTTTCAAAACAAAAGTTTAGAATCGATTTGAAATTAAGTTTAACAATCTGGAACACGATTATTCTCTGAATGTGATGTCTCTTTTACCATTGCCCCACTAAATAGTTATTACAAAATAAACACCATAAAAAATAAAAGACACTACTCGTGACTATTCTATAAAGGATTTCAGTATGAACCAACAAATAATACTTTTTAAAAGGTTTGGACCACTTTCAATGAAACCGAAACTGTTACCAAAAAGAAGCTTTACCACACTGTTATTAATAATTACCGTAAAATTTGCATTTTGGCGAGAGTTTTGGTTTTGCCAAAACTTGAAAAAAGGAATAATTTGTGAAAGTATCAGAAATTTTAAATAAACAATCTGCACATATTTTTTGTGTCAATACAAAGGAGTTTAATTTCTTGTTGGCACCCTGTAATGGCAACGATTTTCATATTTTCTGAGCGTTCCATCATATTCCTTCGACTGTATATTTCACCCTGGTCAGATACGACACAAAAAAGGAATCGGGCAAATTAAGCACAATTCAAAACAAATTTCTTATCGCAGAAGTGTTTCTGTAAAACTTCCAACTCTTGTGTGTATTCTGAGCTAAAAGTTGTTTATATTATATTAGTACCAAATTAGAGCAATCTGAGGCATTCCAACTGCTACAATTTATTGGCATTAATTTTACTTCGTAAAAATTTTACTTCGGCGCTGGCAACAGTTTGGCGACAAGCGTTCACTCGTCATTTCGGCGTTGGTGACATTTTTTAAAATCGCGCCAAGCGTGTAACGTAAACTAGGATTTTACCAATATTTCCTTTTTAAGAGGCATTATAAACACATTAAAAGTTTGAATTATGCATAAGAAACATGTTTGAATATCAAAACGCTAATTTCTTTACATTAAACTGTTGCCATCACTGTTTCATTTCCAAAGAAACTCTCTACTCAGACATAATTAAAGGATAGACGGTAATACAGAAAAACTAGTTTTTATGTGTAATTACCATTCTTTGTGTAATTAAAGTGCAGTAAAAGTGTACTCTGTAGAATTCGCATCCTATAATCTACCAATAGACACAAATTTTATCCAAATCGGTTCAGTAGATCTTGAGTTATAGCCGTCCATACATACAGACAGACGTTCAATTTTATATACACGTAGAGGTAATATTAACATTAAAAATGAAACAACAGACAAAATTCCAGTTCAAACAACGATTTAAAATGCACGTGTCTTCGAATACGATCAGTTTAAGTACCACAAACACATCTTGAAACTGAAAACATTCCTATTTGTGTTGGGGGAAAAAACCAGCTACTATACTTTCCTCCATAGAGGGTTTACCATAGAAAGGGATAAAAAAAAAACTCGCCGGAAAACGCGAAATGTTTATCGCATGATGGATGCGAGAGGATCAAGAGCAATCCCAACCTCTTTCCTATCCCCGACCCACTAACCTCGAAAGCCGATTGTTCCCGAAGGTGTTCCGAAGAGAGATCGGAGCTATAAGGGAATTGTAGGGATAAATTCTTATTTTTATAGGCACATGTTGATCCGAATTTCTTCTTTGGAAAGTGTTTTTAAAAACATGTTGAAAGTTAGACTAAGAGATTATGTTGTGGTTAAAGCAATGTCTTTCTCTTCTGCCGCGGTTCTTAACCTGGCATTTACATAGTGTATTATGCAATAAAACACCGAATGTTCCGACCCTGAACTTATTAGACTGAGAGGCGATAGCAGTTTTTGGACCCCATAGAACATCATTCTGAATTTTTTATAGATATTAAAGAAAAGTGAGTAGATTACGAATCCACTAGTCTGCCGTAGCAAAAATAGCCGAAACTTGTCAAAAATCGACTTTTAATAAGTTGAACTAAATCCAATTGACAAATGAACCATAACTTGCCAAATAATGAGCATTTTTTTTTATTTGGAAACCCTCACTCTTTAATTTTCAGTTAAGAAGGTTGCAGACGATTCAGATATCTGGCGACGGTCTACTTGCATCTATTAAAAGAGAGCCAAGTTGGCAATAAACATTACGTCACTGATGACGTAACTAATGTTGCCAATTTGGCTTACTTTTAAAAGATACTAGTTTTTTA
The DNA here is from genome assembly GCA_963978545.1 of Linyphia triangularis. Lineage (NCBI taxonomy): Eukaryota > Metazoa > Arthropoda > Arachnida > Araneae > Linyphiidae > Linyphia > Linyphia triangularis. The sequence continues at coordinate 85,295,721 of OZ021728.1, forward strand.
AGCCAGGGATCAGAAATCATTTACGCTTTTTCTCATTGAAAATCAAAATGAAGTGGGTTGCCAGACGAATAAGTTTATTCTCTTTTTGGCAAGTTATGACATATTTGTGAATCGGATTTTAGTTCAACTCATTCCAAGTCGATTTTTGATCAGTTTCGGCCATTTTTGCCACGGCAGACCAGTGGATTCCTAATCTACTCACCGTTCTCCAATTTCTATAAGAAATTCAGAATATTGTTCGATGGAGTCCAAAAATTGCAGTCGCCTCTTGGACTATATATACATACACTTTTACTTGGCCATAGTAATTACCACGATAGTGCAATTTTTTATTTGTGTATACTCGAATATTAAAATCCCCTGAATTAATTTTGTTGATACTGAGGTAATTAAACAATTCAACATGTAGAGTGATTATATTACCTAAAATGTGAACGTAAATGAAGGGGAAAATGGTAATGTATACGCCGATATTACAGTATTACATTCCGATTCCAAATATGTAAGAAAAAAAATCTTTTATTTCTGTCTTTCCGCTCGTACGTTAGTTTACCACTAAAAAAAATAGTACGTTATCATTAATATACCCAAAACAACTACATTTATTTTATTCAAACTGGCAATGCCTATTAGGTTCAGTTAATTAGGTCCTAATACAACTCCTTTATGTCTTTAGTTTTAACCAGTACACTTATATGGTGATAAGCTAATACAAAGGCCGTCCCGTCTATTTGTTTGCACAAAGGTATTCTTAGCATGCTCTATACTAAACTTCAACTTAACTAGACATCACTTAGACGGTAGATCGTTACAGTGCTCATAGGTATTTAATCCATTTTGGCTGCGTGAATGTTCGCCAAACCACAACCCTATAGAGAACAAAAGGCTATAAGGTTTGGCGAGAATTATGTCTTCACTCCGCCAAAATGGATTAAATACCTATGAGCACTGTGTCGATTTATCGTCTAAGTGATGTCTAGTTAAGTTGAAGTTTAGCATAGATATAGACAACGATATTTTCCAATAAAATCGTAGCCAATTTGGCGACATTTTTTGCTATTTAATATTGCCAAAATATCGCCAAGTTTAATAAATTGATTTAATTCTTATCCTATCCATATCTAATATCCGCCTACCTATATGTGTCCTGATTAGATGAAGACGTTCAGAATCTCATAAGTAATTAATTTTTAATTTTACAATATAAAAGGCGAAAGTATACAATATAAAAAAAAATCTCATTAGCAGCAGCTGTTACTTGATACTAAACGTAACTGGAGGTGTAGAACATCGCACAACTTTCAATTACACTATAATACGACAGAGAATTGTGTAATTTACAATTATTATATTTTCCAGTTTGGCGATATTTTTTACCATAATTCTTGTATAGATCTTTAAAAAAAAAAAAAAAAAAAAAAAACTCCGCCAAAATGGTGATTTTGGCGATATACTTCACGATAAACCTTATATTATCCATTATTATAAGTGAAACTGACACGTTAAGAAAAAACGATCAATAATGAGGTATGCTCAAGGAAAGAAGACTCTTTGTTGAAGACATTCGTTTTTCAACTTTTTACGCCGTTAAAGCATTTTTACGAGAATTTCGGAGGTGGGTATGTTTATAACACCTTAAAAGGCATTACCACAGCGATTTTGAACTAAATCGTTAGAGCCGTTTTTTAGCAATTACTGAAAAACATGATTTTTTTTCAATGGCAGCTACCTTACGCGCATGCGCGATTTTGACGAAAACCTTAACGATAGGTCCCATGGCTACCACCAACCCGCACACCAAATTTGAACATCGTAGATCAATTTGTTCGGGAGTTATGTTGACCATATACACACATACACATAGACAGACATTTTTCCTCGATCACTTTTTTGAAATCAGGATGTTTTCAAAAGGTGGAGAAATTATTATTTTATTTTTTTTTTACTTTTTTTGACCGAATGCTATACTTTTATTACCCTATGTGTACATATGGGTAATTGAAAGTAATAAAATTTAAGAAAAAGTTTTCTGAACATTTAAAACTATTCTCAAAATTAAAAAAACAATTTCAAATCTTCAGAAATTTAAATTTCTAAAATTTCATTTCTCATTTTCCCCTAGTTGTACACCAATTTTACTTAAAAATCCATCATTCTGTTCTCTTAACAACAAATATTCAAATACCTCACACACATTCGAGACATATCACAACCTTAACCAACCCCCCCCCCACGAACACCATTTCCATCTCGAAAGTCTTTATCAAGAGAGATAAAAACTCCCCGTGACGTCTTAAACATGACGGATGGAGGAAGCTCAAGAGCAACTCCCCATCCCGACTGGAAGAGAAAATAACCTCGCATGCAGATTGCTCCCCAATGATAAAGAGAGGGAAGAATCGAGACTGGAAGTAAGAAGACTCTATCGACTTTTTACGACCACGTGTTGATCAGAAGTCACCCTTTTGCGTTTCGTTGGTGGAGGGGGGGGGAGGGTTAGAAATCGCGTGATTTATATCTCCAATCATTCTTCTTCGGGATACGTTATTTAGACGCTCTTCTTATTTCTTTTTGGAAATGGACACTTTTTTTTTTTTTTAACGGCTTCAATGAAAAAGATGGAATAGTCTTTGTGGTTTCGGTGGCGGTTTTGTGGTTAAAGTGTTGTGAACAAACAAAGGTGCGTGTTATATAGAGAGCTGAGTATTTTCTTTTTTAGTTTTTTAAATCTTTATTTGGAATACTTTTTGTGCACTACAACCAGCCATGCCATTTTATAATGTGCTAAGTAAAGAAACTGCGTTATTTAATGTTGGGTTTAATTCTGGTTTAGAGTAAGCCTACATCACTTTATAAGTTCGTCCTGGGCCCTCGTGGGAGACAAAACCAGTCTATCCATAATACGCAAAGTCAAGAGTATATCCCGACTGCACAAAGTGCACTTTCAGTGGATCCCGTCACATGTAGACATCCACGGAAATGAATTGGCTGACACTCTTGCTAAGGAGGGACTAGAACACCCTGTCCTCTCTACTCAAGAACTCACATATCAAGAGTTATACTCAAAGAAAATAGCTCAAAATAAAGCGGCATATACCTCCATCTCACGAATGGTATAAAGCCAAAAAGCCAGGACACTCCCTATCTCTTCCTTGTGATAGGCACACCAATACCCGTCTGTCCCGACTTGCTAGTGGTCACCTTAAAGGCCTCACATATTCCGGGGGAAGCAAAAATTTTCCTCTTTGCCCTAAATGCCAAAAAGAACAGGCATCACCTCAGCACATTTTGGACTGCCTTGGACTGGACTGGGAGGACATTTATAACTGTCCACAACTAGTGTCAGACTTCATTAATGTCAATGGCTTCACTGATATTGGCTGACTTCGTCAGACAAAAGGGAGATTAGAAACAACAACAACAATAAGTTCGTCGAAAATGCTTTCATTATGAATGTTTAATATGTTTCTCAAATTTTATCGCTCATTTAATACATGGCAGCATGTCTGAGTTTGCTTTAAGTAAATAAATGCAATTAATTAATCAAAGAATTTCTAAAAATACTGATTGAAAATGCAATGAATCTTCCACATACATTAAACGCAAATATGTGTTATTTAATCCTGCATTTTAATTTGGTTTGTTGTTTTGAACACTCAGCGATCTATTTTTTCACAATGACTGTTAATTATCCCAGGACCTATAGCTTAACATGGATTCTGAACCACAACTAATATCCATGCCTAACCACTGATTTGAATCCAGCACCTTTGGCATGCGAGGTCAGAGGTCATCAGGTGGATAATTTTATCATCATGTGGACCATTTTTATTTGAAAGAATATATACTTAAAAAGGCAAAATCAATATTTATATTAAGATTGAAAAATAAAAATATTTGCAATCTTGGTATAAATATTGATGTTAATTTAAATATTCTATGCCTTCCCATATTTAAAGCACTCCAAAGTATAGCGTCAAATCCAATAACACTCGTATCCAGGTATAAAGCATTTTTTTTTTTCACTTCAAAGCCTAATGTAAAAAATTCAGTCATTTAGAAGATCAAATAATATATATAAATCCCTCTCGAACCGTCTGGTATTTTTAATGCAGATATATCTGTACAATTAGGTTGGAATAAGCAAAGTAACCAAGACTGCTCGAATTTCTGAAAAAGAAACCAGAAAACCTAAAGTGGCGAAACACCAGGGATCAAAAAAAAAAAAAAAGACATCAAACGTTTTTCGCCGAAATTCAAATAAAGATCCTTTCTCAATCCAGATGTAAAATGAAACGAAAAAGAAAAATACCAAATCCAAAAGTCATTTTCGCCTTTTCATACACACTTCCGTGTAAAAATAACTAGTTTCTTACCTCGATTAATTATATAGTTGGTGATGGAAACAGTTCCGCGGCGTTTTCTTTGAAGGCCTTTTTTTTTAAAAAATGCGAATCGCAAGCTGTCGATTTGCAGCTTGGAAAAGTGGCGAATTCTTTGAACCAACCCTTTGGAATAAATCTCCGAGAAGAAATTGAGACTCCTACATCGGATATTAGAGGGAATTATAATCTGAATTCATTCTTCCGTGGCCTTTTCTCTAATCTTACACCTCGAAAATTCGACAAAAGGTGATATGGAAGAGAGAAAAAAACGAAACACAACAAACGCTTGTGGAGTTTAGGGCGCGTGAAACGAAACAACAAATTATTTTTGCATTGAAGAGAATAGGTTCATTGAGATATCGCGGAACAATCTTGTATAGCGAGAAAATAAACTACGAACATATGCACCTTTTAAGATAATTTTTGCCGAAAGCTTTTGAATTGCGGGGTTTCCTTTCAGGTTTAATTATGATTATTTTCTGTCGTACGTGGAGGGGAAATGAACGTAAGAAATAGTAGCAAAGAAGCGATGAAAGCTTTAGTTTCTTTTCATTAAATCCTGAAGGAGTTCGCCGTTTTCTGATTCGGATCTGCAAATTTCATCTGCTCTAATTCAATTTTATGAACTCCCGTTTTTATTAATTTGAAACTGGAAATTTTTCGGCTCGGTACCCAGCCGAGGGAATTTCGTAAAACATCTGTTGCTAGTGAATGTTAATGTAAAATTGCAGCTGCATTCTTTTATATTTAATTTATTTCAAGTGATTGTTTTAGATATTTTTATTGATCCGAGTGGTGTAAAAATTCATTAGTTATTTCTTTTTGCCATTTTGAAGATAGTTCTTATTCAGCATAATTCCCCACATTTTTGTCATAATATGTAACCCAACTAGTGTTTCTTGAAAGTATTTGATTTTATTAATTAAATTTCTTTTGCTTTTAAAGAACTAAGATCAAAGATAATCTTGAAATGTCTGTTTTTCATAGCTTCTGGCTAATTTCCAATACATTTTATTCCAAGTAAGATATATGTCTGTGTAAACCCATATTCTTGTTTATTTCACAACACATATGCTTTAATAGTTCGTATTCTTTTGATGTGGTTATGGAAATCAAGTAGAGTGTACGAAAGAAAATGCGATAAACAACAATATTTCTTTCATAAATTTTATACAGCGTTTTTTTATTTATTTATTTATTTATTTACCAGGAGGTACGTTGTTTATTGTTTCTAATTTACGTCGAAATTAATATTCATATTTACTTTGAAGTGTTTCAAATTTCTCTAATAATAAAAACAATGTTTTATCATAAAATTATTCGAATTATTGAAAAGAAAAGATAGGAAAAAAATATCGAAATAAATAAATAGTATACTCATTTATTCAATCGCAAATACAGAATTAAAGGCACTTTTTTTTTTTTCCTTATCTAATGGTCATAAATTGTTAGTTGTATTTTATAATCAAAATGACAATCCTTACTAATAAATAAAAGACTCAATAGATTTGTTTACCATGATTGCTTTCTTTTAAAATTGTATTTAGTTAATATTTATGAAGTTCGTAAGTATTTTAGTAAGCAGTTTATGAATCATTACCAGTGACTGTATGTAACTATTTTTTTTTAATAGTAAAATTATAAAATTACATTTAATAGTAAACTTACAACAAAGGCGTCCGATGAATGTTAAGGCTCAATTGTTTTTATGAAAAAATATTTTTTAGAAACTTTAAATTCATTAAAAGAAGTGATCGATTTCACGACAGTTGTAATAATGAAATGTCGCCGCATTTAATAAATATTTTAAATCAGCATTAAACCAATAATCCTAACATTAAATCATGATTTACTACAATCAATTTTAAAAATGCACAATGAAAGTTGAAACTGAAAAAGGGTAAAACTTTACTTTTCATGTATTATTAATGGCAAGCAGTTACTAAAATGTTTGATGTACCTCCAATTACGTTATGTATCACGCTAGTACGTTGATAAATCTGGTAACTCAATTTAAAATCTTTTCCCAATTATCAAGTTGAACTTGCATAATTTACATACCACAAGGAATTAAAAATGATAATTAGCTATATTTGAACTTAATAATTATTTTTATTGCATATTAGTAAAACTTGTAACTTTCTTTAATACTACAGTCCAATGAACTATAAATGAAAATTTGTGTAAGCCACGTACCAAAAATATTTTTAAAAAAATAACATTTTAAAAAAGGAACAATTTTATTGGTTGGTTGTATTCAGATTATCTGGCGCCGTCAGCAACACGAGGGCTATAATGCGCCGAAACATTCGTCATTAGACAAGCCAACATACATTTACAAACACCCATGCCTAACACGGGACTCGAACCCGCAACCTCGCGGTCTAGAAGCCAGCACGCTAACCACTATACCGTTTGGTCGGCGAAACAATTTTATAGTTTAACTTTGATAATTCATGTTTCAGATTAATTATATTCATTGGTAAAGTCTATGAACTATAGATGATATAAGAGTTTTATGTTTACAATTAAATTGCCCATAATATAGTACAGTACCGATTACATAATCCCTAACCATTGGATGGCATTTATTTTAAAATGAAGCCTCAGCCACTTATCTTAGAATAGGTCCTTTAAATTTGAAAGTTTGATGCCATGTGATTTCTGCAAATAAGTAAAAATAAATAACTCACATTTTCTATTTCGATAAACGCAGCTTTGTAATGCATTTTTAAAAATAAAAATATATATTTTACAATTTTCATTAACTCTTAAAATACGTCAAAATATAGAGAAACTGTGTTTAAAAATTGTAATTAAATAAAAAAGCAAAATAGTGAATTATAAATGAAAGTTTATGGTCGAGTTTAACTTTTAATAAATTCCAAACTTTGTAGTGCAGTCTTTTGTTTCGCCCAGCAAATAAGAATAAGTCTTGATTAATTTTTTGAACTTAACTTGGATTGCCGGTTGTAGTTAGTTTAGAAAACAAATTTACCTTTTCTTCAAATTTTAAGACTCTGACAATGACTTTAATTCGACTCCTCAATAAACTTTAAGTGTTAAATTATGTTGCTTGTTGCCAGTTCAGTCTTTACACAAATGAATTCAGAGAAATCGGCTCTATTTTTAGGTAAAACATTGAAATTTGATTTAACGTCATATTGATAGTTAATTTCGATAGTCATGAGTATTTTGGATAGGATTTTCATCAAGTCGCTTTCTCAACAGCAAAAATACAATATTGTGGTAAAATATCAAAATAATTTCCTATACTTGATCAAATCATTACAAGATTTATCACATAGATAAAAAAAATATATATAAAAATTTAATTTGAAGGCAGTTCAAGAAGACTCAACGGAAATCCCAAGCCGGATGTTTTTTAAAAAGATCAGCAAGAAAAAGCACTGTACGAATCTTTTAGAAAAAGCACTGTACGAATCTTTTAGAAAAAGCACTGTACGAATCTTTTAGAAAAAGCACTGTACGAATCTTTTAGAAAAAGCACTGTACGAATCTTTTAGAAAAAGCACTGTACGAATCTTTTAGAAAAAGCACTGTACGAATCTTTTAGAAAAAGCACTGTACGAATCTTTTAGAAAAAGCACTGTACGAATCTTTTAGAAAAAGCACTGTACGAATCTTTTAGAAAAAGCACTGTACGAATCTTTTAGAAAAAGCACTGTACGAATCTTTTAGAAAAAGCACTGTACGAATCTTTTAGAAAAAGCACTGTACGAATCTTTTAGAAAAAGCACTGTACGAATCTTTTAGAAAAAGCACTGTACGAATCTTTTAGAAAAAGCACTGTACGAATCTTTTAGAAAAAGCACTGTACGAATCTTTTAGAAAAAGCACTGTACGAATCTTTTAGAAAAAGCACTGTACGAATCTTTTAGAAAAAGCACTGTACGAATCTTTTAGAAAAAGCACTGTACGAATCTTTTAGAAAAAGCACTGTACGAATCTTTTAGAAAAAGCACTGTACGAATCTTTTAGAAAAAAAAGCGAAGTAAATTCAATAAATTTTGAAAATCAAATTTGAACAACTATTTACACTTTTTTTTCCTTTAAATTAAAACTCACTCATACAGAACTTGCGATCTAAACTGGAGGCGACCAGTAGAGTGTAAACCCGGTTTTAGAATTCGCCTCCTGTATTTTGAGTATTATTTGGGACGGTCAAAATAAGCAATTTTACTTAAATTTTTTCAACGAAAGATAAGTTAACACTCTTCTGCAGGAAAAGGGAAAAGAAATATTTAGTGATAGAAAAGGGATTAAAGTCAATCGACATGGTGATGCATGGTAATTGTCCTTATCGTGACGTTTTTTAATACTTTCCTTAATAGGCATTTGTCTGTGTACTGACAGACTAAATACTACAATATATAATGCATAGAAAAAGTATATAACAATTCTCATATTTTATACTTTTCCTACCAAGCATTCCATAGAATGTGTACTGACAGACTAAATACTACAATATATAATGCATAGAAAAAGTATATAACAATTCTCATATTTTATACTTTGCCTACCAAGCATTCCATAGAATGTGTACTGACAGACTAAATACTACAATATATAATGCATAGAAAAAGTGTATAACAATTCTCATATTTTATACTTTGCCTACCAAGCATTCCATAGAATGTGTACTGACAGACTAAATACTACAATATATAATGCATAGAAAAAGTGTATAACAATTCTCATATTTCATACTTTGCCTACCAAGCATTCCATAGAATGTGTACTGACAGACTAAATACTACAATATATAATGCATAGAAAAAGTATATAACAATTCTCATATTTTATACTTTGCCTACCAAGCATTCCATAGAATGTGTACTGACTGACTAAATACTACAATATATAATGCATAGAAAAAGTACATAACAATTCTCATATTTCACACTTTGCCTACCAAGCATTCCATAGAATATCTTGCTATTCTATAATGCCGGCGCCGACCAAACGACATAGTGGTTAGCGTGCTAGCTTCTGGACCGCGAGGTTGCGGGTTCGAGTCCCATGTTAGGCATGGGTGTTTGTAAATGTATGTTGGCTTGTCTAATGACGAATGTTTCGGAGCATTATAGCCCTCGTGTTGCTGACGGCGCCAGATAATCTGAATACAACCAATCTATAATGCCGGCGTTTCATACATTAACAGTAGCTTACATAAAATCAAGGTCAAACTCTCAATGATAACCATCATAAACGACTAAAGAAATCCATTTCGAAATCTCACCTGCGTTAGAGAAACGTCCAACAATTACGCAGTAGCCACACGAACCAGATGCTATACGCAACAAAATATAATTAAATAAAGTAAACAATAGAAAGAAAAAAGAAATACCTCAAGAGAAGCTTCTTTTTTAACCACCGATCCAACCCAAAACAATCCCCCAACAAAAATAAAACTCTTAACCTGTTTTATAATTTCGCCCTACCAGCTGACTACTAGACACGATTTTTTTTTTTTTCATCTTTAATAGCCCGAATTTCTTTCGATACTTAACTTGTTTTAATTCCTTGAATCGTCCAGAGCTTGAGCACGATCACCCCTCTTCTTTACTGATAATAAAAATAAAAAAATAATAATAATAAGCAATCCTCATGCACAAGCAGATGATGCGTTCCTCATTATTTTTTCTATCCAATGACGTGACGGGGCCTTCTTGAAATGACGAATTATCATTACCATGATCATCATTATTATTAGATGGCTTAACAACGGCCGTGTGATTGGGAAGTTATAATAATAATAAAAAATGGATTAGAGGCTGATCGTGACCGAATCGGTTAACCAATCCGACGTGAATTGTGAGAAGATGGGGGGGGGGACAACATTCTCCCCCTTCTATCCTACTCTGATCTGTGTAGAAATAATGGTTATTTAGAGGGAGAATTTTGGGATGTATTGCCAATTCCTGGAATTCTTCACACTCTTTTCAATTTTAAATCCTCTATCAAAAAAATTTATGAAGCTTTGCTGATTAACTTTTTCGCAAACTTTTACTAAACGACTTTTATTAAATTTTCGGCTCTTATTAAATTTCTTTAAACGTTATCTTGTCCAATAAGTCAACTCGTTTCAAATCCTAGATTATATTTTGAAACACTCAGAGAGATTGTTAAACGCCTTTGAACCAAAAAAAAAAAAAAATCTCAACAGTTATTTCGAATTGACCAACTTTAAACGTGCCACGAAGTTCTAAAGCACAAATATGTTACTAGCAACAAACAACTTAGAGGATTTCATTTTTTTCTTCTTCATACATGTACTTTTTTACTAAGAATTTTGTCAACATGGAAATTTAAATGAGTTTGTTATATAGTGTCTCTAAGCTCTACATTTGTCTAAAGAATTTTTCAAAATTAATTGTCGTTGATATTGTATAGAAGCGTCTAAAAAAATATCTTTCATGATCTTATAGTTACTTTACATGCTTGCCTGTATGTTTTTAGAAATATCCAATAAACTTATAGCACTCTTGAAAATAAGTTGCCAATGCCAAAACTTGCATAAGAAGCGAAAAACATACTCACTTTGATATTAGGGTACAACTAGTATTACTACTTACCTACCTATTCTCTTATAATATGATAATTCTAATACAGTCACCATAAAATGTATTTTACTGATTGCTATATAAATGTGGATAATAAGATAGATTTTTATAATATTTCACAAACCCTAATTAAAAGAGTTCATGGGTAACAGCAGAATTATTTACAAATGGGGTGCAGAAAGAACCTGGTAGCCCTTTAAAAGAGGGTTCAAGGAACTTACACTTTAGGTTTCAATATACAGTAGAATCTCGATTAACCGACCTAATTCGGACCAAAGGTAGGTCGGTTAAGCGAAAATTCCGGATAAAAGAGAGTTGTAAAAAACAATAAAAAGTAAATGATTTTCGTTTATTGAATACAGGACTTTTAACGTTTTTTTATGACATAATTGTTGGAAATGAATTTTTGTTGCAATAATCTTGATAATCTTTGTTTCGCTGCTCTATCCCGGAGTCTTTTTGAAGGCTATAGTTCAGTTTGATCTGCATCCGAAGTTTGCTCTAATCATGTCAGTTCTTTAGAAAAACAGTCAAAAGCCTCACCATTACTTATGTAGCTTTAAAGCAATGGAAAAGATTGTGGTTTAAAAAGGAAAAAATGATTTATTACTCATTTGGGAGATTTTTGATGTCGACTAAATGATTGCCGGTTAACAGAGAGTTCCGGATAAAGGAGGGACGGTTAATCGAGGTTCTACTGTAATTTTTTTTTTTTAAGTTAATTGGATTTCTTATGAAATGTTAATTAACTTGTATGCATGATTTCAAATATATACTAAACGATACTCGACTTCTTCTCTTCTATGAACTCTGGTAGTTCAAAGTGCATAAAGTTTTCTCCACAGGTTCGAATTGCAGGAGGTTGCAAATATCTCCCCTTGTACTTTCCTGGCAGCGCCCATGGAGGAGTTTGGTTTTATGCGACATTTCTTTATTGAAACTTGAAACTTAACTCGATAAAAAAGTACCAACATGGACCAGACATCTTTATTTTAAATTCTTAACGCGCTACTAATATAGTCATAAATAGCATAACCATATCTTAGACTATCCCAGCACATAAAAAAATCTGTAATCAAAACTCAAACTCTGCTGTAAAAACAAGCCAACACTATTCCTTTTACATGACATTTTGATATCATTTGCCCAAATAGAAGAACGCAGAAAGACGCAGGCTCGTCCGATACCAAGTAGCATAAGCGACCTTCAAATCTCTGGTCTCGCCTTCAGAAGATCGGACAACAGAACTAAGTTTCATACAGAAAGAAGAAAAAAAACCACGACCATCCCCAAGTACCCCCTTTTGGCAAAGCATATCGAAAAGTGCCATCACCGCTTATTACCTCGATAAAACTAACCCAAAGAAAGATAGCAACTTTCTTTCGCCTCCGAGCTCTTGATACAACCATTCAACCTGTCGGCATTCACAACCTCCGTCTTGGCATGAAGAAGAAAAAAAAGGGCAATAATTTAGGTCTCACAGCGATCCACCCTCGCCCAACACAATGCATCCGCAACGATTCTTATGTTGCAACCTTGAGATTTTTATATCAGCGAATCATCCAATGGTGATGTCTGGAGATAGAATCTCCAACCCGCCCCTTCTTGCGTGAGAATTTCAAAGTCCTCCCTACGAAAAGGGGCCACCAGCCTTGTGCCCCACCTACCCTCAGAGGTAGATTATTATGGAGGGGGCCCTTTCTTCACGTGCTGGTGGTGACGGATAAGAAACAATAATAATAATGATGGTAGTATAATAAAAAAAAAAGTAGCGTTTTGGGCATAGCGACCTTAGTGGGAAATTCCGATTTTTTTATTTTTTTTTTTATGCTTCTGGGGTTTAGTGTTCAAGTGGTTGATTATTTTTAGGTTGCGTTTGTGGTTGATGATTGTTTTTTTATTATTGGACTCTTCGGGAAAGTTCCGTTTGGCTGTCCTGGTTTGATGGAGTGTTTGGTGATGTAACACGCTTCACTGGTGCATGAAAAGGTTTAAATTTTTTCACACTGTCCCGCTGGAATATATACAGCATGCATGGATGACATAGGCTCTGTCGAAATGATAACAGTTTTGAAAATGTAGCGTCTTTATATAGCGTTCTGTTTTACAACTTGGAGTGCAAATAACTCTACCGAATTTGACGACATACAGCCTTGAAAGTGTCCGTGTTTTAACTGCTTTGCGTTTTTTTTTAGATGTATTAGTTTGGTGGAGTGTTAGGTGGTAAGCTAGTCTTGCTTCAGTGGTGTAGATATCAGTTTACAACCGGAAGGCATTCTGCTTGACGACCTATATTAAATTATTGATATACTATAAATAGAATCGGTAACTAATGCACAGTTGCACAGTTTTACAGCTTTGAGAAAAGTAGCTCAGTTTTAGATACATTTTAGTCGAATAGCTTTGAAGTTGTGAACAGTTAATTTTTTCACTGATTTACCTGAAAAGCTGATTTGCATAAAAACAATGCGAATAAGCTTTGAATAAAATTCTTACTGAGTTATTTAAAATAACATTAGAGTTCGAAAGGTTTTATGTTAATTTTTTGTTATCAAAGCCAACAATTTCAATAGGTCTAGAAACATGTTGCCATTTTTCATGTTAATTTTTTTTTTTAAATACACCTTCTGTATGTAATCAAATACATTCTACCATTCAGTTTTGTTGCAGTTTCAATAAAAGGAACTTTAAATAAATGAACAACTTAGTTGACATTTTATTTCAGTAAGCTAATTTTTTTTTCTTTCTCTTAGTATAGAATCGTATTTCTTTTAAAGATGCAGAAAAAAAAATAATCTTGAGATAAGTTGCAAAGTCTTTCCTTTTATAACTAGAATTTTTGTCATTGTAAAGCACGCTATCCAAAGTGCATCTTATTTTAATTTATAAATTACGTTGAACTTTTTTTTGTCATTAAAAAAAATTTCAGCCTTAATTTAAGCTTAACATTATTTGCTTATTTAAAACTACGTCAGTCTTTTTAAATGTATATATATAATACATGAAGACTTAATAGTTTTTTCGATGTTGTATTCTAATTCATTTTATTTGTCTTTCAGGTAAAGAAACAATCATTGCAACTGAATGTATTAAAAAACCAATTTCAAAGGTATTTTAAGTTTTTGCTATTTTAACTTATTATGAGTATTTAAAAGATTGATGTTTTTATACGAAGTGCATTTTTAGTTATTCGATATTAAAGCATGCGAGATATTAAAGCATATTTGTTTAAATGAAAATATTTTTTATTAGCAACATATTATCAATAATCAACAATAACGCATCTTATTATTCAGTAATCTTTTTCAGCGTATGTTGGTTAGGTAAATTTCGATATTTCTCAGATTGAAAAATATTTTATTATTGATTTAATAACGATTTCCTTCAACATACAAACAATTTATGATTGTTATCTCTTTGATTTATAAAAGAGAAGTTCTGTGAGAAAGTATTTTTAATATATTAAGAAATTTCAATATTGAAAGAAAATTTGGTTGTATATTATGTAAACAATTTGGTTGTATATTATGTATTGTTTTTAGACTGTAAACACAAGTGTCTGACTTCTTTTCTATAAAGAATCAATCTTTGATTTATATTCAGCGATAAACTTACTATGCATCATTCAGCAAATTGTAACTATGAAATGTGTCAAAAGCTGTGGTTTTTCGGCAAAAAATTATTTGCCTCGAGAACTACAGAACTCTTAGGAAAGCTATCAACTTCTAATCCAATAAAAGCGAATAATATTCTCAGTCCCCATTTATAAATAACAAAAATATATTTAAAAGAAATCCAAAACTTTGATATCACGCTTTCACATTTTGGGAAGTAAATATATGATCAAGCTTTATTTAACCCTTTGAAATGCGATTTTCGATTTTATTTCCGATTTGAATGGCATTTGGTATGGGGCCATCTTTAAGCGTCGAAAAATTATACTTCCTTTTTGCACAAAATTATTTAACTTTTGTAAGTGGTTAGGTTATGAAAACACAATGCAGGTTACTAAATGACATACCAAATCAAATTTTTTCTGCATAAAAAAATTGCATTTTGTTTCAGGTCATACGAAATCAAAAAATTACATTGATTACTTATTATATATGCGGAAAGTGTGGTTTCACTGTAAAACCAGTCACCGTTTTAATTTCAGGCATATTATCAGACCGCAAAACTAAATTTTTCAAAAGTTTTTTCTTTTTAAAATCAATAACTCTTAGAATTTAAATGACTGATTCCTTGAAGAGAAAGTTAGATCCCATGCCAAAGGTACTGGATTTAAATTTTAGACTGGCGAAGATAATGTCTTCCTGTTAAAATCCAATATGTGGTGCCGACCAAACGGTATAGTGGTTAGCGTGCTAACTTCTAGACCACGAAGTTGAGGGTTCGAGTCCCGTGTTAGGCATGGGTGTTTGTAAATGTACGTTGGCTTGTTTAATGACGAATGTTTCGGCGCATTATAGCCTTCGTGTTGCTGACGGCGTCAGATAATCTGAATACAACCAACCAATGGGCCGACCAAACGGGATAGTGGTTAGCGTGCTAGCTTCTAGACCACGAAGTTGAGGGTTCGAGTCCCGTGTTAGGCATGGGTGTTTGTAAATGTACGTTGGCTTGTCTAATGACGAATGTTTCGGCGCATTATAGCCCTCGTGTTGCTGACGGCGCCAGATAATCTGAATACAACCAACCAATGGGCCAACCAAACGGGATAGTGGTTAGCGTGCTAGCTTCTAGACCACGAAGTTGAGGGTTCGAGTCCCGTGTTAGGCATGGGTGTTTGTAAATGTACGTTGGCTTGTCTAATGACGAATGTTTCGGCGCATTATAGCCCTCGTGTTGCTGACGGCGACAGACAATCTGAATACAACCAACCAATGGGCCGACCAAACGGTATAGTGGTTAGCGTGCTAGCTTCTAGACCGCGAGGTTGCTAGTTCGAGTCCCGTGTTAGGCATGGGTGTTTGTAAATGTATGTTGGCTTGTCTAATGACGAATGTTTCGGCGCATTATAGCCCTCGTGTTGTTGACGGCGCCAGATAATCTGAATACAACCAACCAATGGGCCGACCAAACGGTATAGTGGTTAGCGTGCTAGCTTCTAGACCGCGAGGTTGCGGGTTCGAGTCTCGTGTTAGTCATGGTTGTTTGTAAATGTATGTTGGCTTGTCTAATGACGAATGTTTCGGCGCATTATAGCCCTCGTGTTGCTGACGGCGCCAGATAATCTGAATACAACCAACCAATGGGCCGACCAAACGGTATAGTGGTTAGCGTGCTAGCTTCTAGACCGCGAGGTTGCTAGTTCGAGTCCCGTGTTAGGCATGGGTGTTTGTAAATGTATGTTGGCTTGTCTAATGACGAATGTTTCGGCGCATTATAGCCCTCGTGTTGCTGACGGCGCCAGATAATCTGAATACAACCAACCAATGGGCCGACCAAACGGCATAGTGGTTAGCGTGCTAGCTTCTAGACCACGAAGTTGAGGGTTCGAGTCTCGTGTTAGGCATGGGTGTTTGTAAATGTACGTTGGCTTGTCTAATGACGAATGTTTCGGCGAATTATAGCCCTCGTGTTGCTGACGGCGCCAGATAATCTGAAAACAACCAACCAACCAATATGTGGTATGGGATTGTAGACTTTATATTTCATGAATTTATGAGGGTCAGACACACGTTTCTGATCACTCACCTGAGTAATATTAAAATTGTTTATTTTTAAGGTACATTTTTTAAAAAAATACTATTTCATTCAAACGATTTAATTTGTTACGTTTTCGATAAAAAATTTAAATTTTAATTAATAAACTATAACTTTTGAGTCAATGGCTTTATGCTTTCTGCCATTAATAGTATAGATTAGAATCCAAAGTTAAACATGATACACGTCTAGATTCAAAATTGTCGTTTGGATTAATTAATTGTTATAACTGTAACTGCGAAATACCTGGAAACAAGAATTGTGGTTGTGTTTTTTGTATGAAATGGCGAAAGTTACTTTAACGTCAAATTATAAAAATATTTTAAGCAAACATTAAAGGGCATGTAATTCATGCAAAATAATTTTAAACCATTTCGTATACAACTGCTACTGGACTTTTTGTTAATGAGAGACATTTTGAAACGCACTTACAAAAGAAACACAATTAAAATTCCAGCGGAGACTTTTTAAGTTTATTCTTGACTTTAACTTCCAAAAACATCATTTTCTTTTAAAAACCATATCTTGAGCAAGTAAAAAACGTCAGTTAAGTCTGCAAAAGAAAAGAAAAATGTCAGTTAAGGAGACCAGAAAAAATTGGAAAAAATTAAACTGATATCCTTACTTTTTATGGAATGTTAGAAAATAGGCTACCTTAAAGAGAAATATGCATAATGAAAAATAAAAACGTAAAGTCAACTTCGTATCTGTTTTGGATTCGGCCCAAAAGTTACATTCCGACGTTTCTTACCTTAGCGTATCGGAAACCTTTATAAAAATCTGCGATCACTGTTTTGATATCTTGCCAAATATGTCATATAGATGGCGCTGCTATAAATTAAAGTCCCAGCAGGGAAGAGCACTGAGAAAGAGTAGCAGCAAGCAAAAATAAACGGAACAATAAATAAGAATGACAAATTCATGTATTCGAAAGAATTATTTGTGGGAAATAGTGTTTGCTGTAACGACTGGCAAGTTTGTGCTAAAATAAATAGTTTCATTTCATAAAACTTAGTGCATTTAAAGCAAAGGAAGGAGATAAAAATTATCAGAAGCCAGACATTTGGACACGACACACAGAATATAAAAATTATAAATATAATTTATACAATTCGTTCTTTTATGAGGAAATTTGGTTACCAATAAAGCTATATATAATATTAAAGGGTTCACCCAAGGATATTAGGAATTGTATGTACACTGGTTTTTCTCCCATTCGATATGTAACTGAGGAACAATTTCCCTTGAATATATTGTTCCTTATATACTGCCGCATAAACTGTTGCTCCGAAATATCGATATTGCCAACCAAACGGTATAGTGGTTAACGTACTAGCTTCTAGACCGCGAGGTTGCGGGTGGATGTTTTAATGGATGTTTGTAAATGGATGTTTGTAAATGTATGTTGGCTTGTATAATGACGAATGTTTCGGCGCATTATAGCCCTCGTGTTGCTGACGGCGCCAGATAATCTGAAAACAACAACAACCGAAATATCGATATATTACATATGTTTAAATTCACTTGTATGCAGAAATAAGTTTAATTAAAATTGAAGCTATTTTCTGCATTCAGTTTTCTACAACAACAAAAAAATCGTTTATTAAAAATCAATCCTATTCGCATTAACAATCCTATTCGCATTACAATTTCGGTACAATTGCTTCTCATGTCAAAGGTGATGGGTTGGTTGGTTGTTTTCAGATTATCTGGCGCCGTCAGCAACATGAGGGCTATAATGCGCCAAAACATTCGTCATTAGACAAGCCAACATACATTTACAAACAACCATGACTAACACGAGACTCGAACCCGCAACCTCGCGGTCTAAAAGCTAGCACGCTAACCACTATACCGTTTGGTCGACTTCATGTCAAAGGTGATGGGTTTCGTATTCCAAAAAAAGACGCATATGTTATTTTCGAAATCTAACCCCTTTACCATTGCTTTGCACAATCACAACCATCATAATAATTCAACTAATGCTTACAAATGTTTAAAAAAAAATATATATTTTATTAATATTAATTATAACTCTATTGTAATCCTGACAAAGCTTTACTTTCCAATTATTAGCAGTTTCGAGAGTGTACAGATTGATCAACTTTATACAACAACCTAATTTATGTAATGTTTGTTAAGTAAACATTTTGTTGATTATAGTGGTGAGATGTTTAGTGCCTTTAATGATGTTTTCGGTTTCTCGTTGTTGAGTTTTGTCATATGTTTTATTAGTGTTGGTGGTGGTTCGAAAACATTGTATGGTTGAAATACCTCATTTAGTTAATGTAAATATTTTCTTAATGTCACGCTTTCGTTTTCCAATTACTTAATCATTTTTTTTTTTTAAATTTTCATCGGAGAACAGCTTCATTGTTGAGGTTCAAAATATAAATGATATTTTATATTTTGAGTAGAAGTTGAGCGGACTGTTATTATACTTAGAAAATAACACTTTTTAAAATAATTTTAGTAAACGCTAATTAATGAATTGACCAATCAATACTTTCGTATTTCTATTACTTAAGCATTATTTTTTTTTTATCAGAGAACAGCTTCATTGTTGAGATTCAAAATATAAATGATATTTTATATTTCGAGTAGAAGTTGAGCGGACTGTTATTATACTTAGAAAATAACACTTTTTAAAATAATTTTAGTAAACGCTAATTAATGAATTGACCAATCAATACTTTCGTTTTTCTATTACTTAAGCATTATTTTTTTTTTTCATCGGAGAACAGCTTCATTGTTGAGGTTCAAAATATAAATGATATTTTATATTTTGAGTAGAAGTTGAGCGGACTGTTATTATACTTAGAAAATAACACTTTTTAAAATAATTTTAGTAAACGCTAATTAATGAATTGACCAATCAATACTTTCGTATTTCTATTACTTAAGCATTATTTTTTTTTTATCAGAGAACAGCTTCATTGTTGAGATTCAAAATATAAATGATATTTTATATTTCGAGTAGAAGTTGAGCGGACTGTTATTATACTTAGAAAATAACACTTTTTAAAATAATTTTAGTAAACGCTAATTAATGAATTGACCAATCAATACTTTCGTTTTTCTATTACTTAAGCATTATTTTTTTTTTCATCGGAGAACAGCTTCATTGTTGAGGTTCAAAATATAAATGATATTTTATATTTTGAGTAGAAGTTGAGCGGACTGTTATTATACTTAGAAAATAACACTTTTTAAAATAATTTTAGTAAACGCTAATTAATGAATTGACCAATCAAAACTTTCGTATTTCTATTACTTAAGCATTATTTTTTTTTTATCGGAGAACAGCTTCATTGTTGAGATTCAAAATATAAATGATATTTTATATTTCAAGTAGAAGTTGAGCGGACTGTTATTATACTTAGAAAATAACACTTTTTAAAATAATTTTAGTAAACGCTAATTAATTAATTGACCAATCAATACTTTCGTATTTCTATTACTTAAGTATTATTTTTTTTTTATCGGAGAACAGCTTCATTGTTGAGATTCAAAATATAAATGATATTTTATATTTCAAGTAGAAGTTGAGCGGACTGTTATTATACTTAGAAAATAACACTTTTTAAAATAATTTTAGTGGACGATAATTAATGAACGGACCAATTAATTTGCTGATATGTAGAAAATACTTCCTTGTAACATGCAAATTTCTGAGGTTTAACATTTTTTGAAAACATTTGACGAAACATACTTTTAGAGAGATGAAATGTAAATATGAATAGAGTTAAAGAAAATTATATTGGTTTATAAAAAAAAAATTTTGGTTTTAAAGAAATAATTTTTTAAGCATTTCATTTTTAATTCAATCGTAAATATGTTTAGGATCTAAAATTAAGCTTTGTCACGTGGGTATGCTGCACTTCTAAACCAGCCATTGCAATATAAAATATTTTAATATTTTTTCTTATACTTTGGAATGTTGTGATTTAAACTATTTTTTAATCTTTTGTATTAATATTAAAAGAAAAAACTATTCATTTTAAAAAGAGGCCTAATTTGTCCTAAACTACATACAACGGTTTTTTGAGGTGATCACAAATGAAGCGTAAAAACTTCATGCTTGGAGTTGCATAAATTGAAAAAAAAATTGAAATTTAATATCTTCGGTAGTATTTAAACTAAACTTTAACATAATTATCGGATAAAATGTTAGCGAATTTTTTCTGGGATACTTTTAATTAAAACTATTTAAAAAGCAAATAGCTTTGCATTTTTAAAAGTCACAGTTTTTCGTTAATTTTCTAAAGTGTGTTGTCCTGGATACCACTAGGTGGTGAATGAGGGGGGGGGGGGTTCAAAGGGATGAGCTTGTACATCCCTGGCACGTTTAAAAATTAAAGATAAAATGTATGGAAGATTCTGTCTTCTTATGAAGTAGTATGATTCACCAGAAATAATATAATTCATAAAACTAAGTTTTTAATATCAATCCTTTACGTGCATTGCAAATTTTTACATTCATTAACAAAACACTTTTTCTATTGCCAGCATGTGCTTGGTGTTAGCATCTAATTTTAAATATTAAAAATCTCTATCAGCAAAATGTGCAGTAAACCTTTTTTTCAAAATGTATTCATTAAATATTAATGTGAATTTATGCACTCACATCCAAATATCTTTTATTTATTCCAATTAAAACTAATTTTTAAATATTTACTAAAACAATTTTGGCAACAGGTAAGAGTTTCTTTAATGGCCTTTTAAATACTATTTCAGTGCAACTGGATGACTCCAAGTTGGTTTGTTAGAATTCAGTAAAAGCGACCTTTTAATGACAGTGACAGCTGCCAAAATTTGATAGAATGCATTGTCATCGACATCGAAACTATCTGTCAACTTTCAGCTCGATTGGTTGACGGCAAGAGGGCTAATTAGGCCTACGCACACAAAATCGAAGTTAATATAAGGGATTTAAAAAAGAAGTATAATATGAGTTTTTAAGTATTAATTTTAAGTAAAAACTATTATCTAACTATAAATTTAAATTTCAGCAGGTAAATAAATTATACTTTTTTAAAAATTAAGGTTCAAACAAACATTTGCTGACATGCACCCCCTTCCCCCACCTGAATGCTATCTCCACCCCCTTGCGAATAAAAGTCCCGCATATGTGTACTGAGTTACCCTACTGATAAAACTTGCATACTTTTTCATATTTTTTTCCTATACGAAAGAGTTTTTCAGTACATTTTAGTTCATGCTCCCAAAAAATACAAGAGAAATTAATTAAAATAACCGATTGATGAGGCCTTTACATGACCCTTGGAAGTTTAACTAGATCACGCATATACATTAAAAAGTGAAAGTTGGTTGAAAATTTTTGATTGATTAAGATAGATTTTCTTTGTAAAATTTTATTTTCTCTGTAAATATTTACCGAATAAAACTGAATCACAATTACATTGTCGAGAGTATGGATCTTAAATTTCATTTTGGTTCAATTGATTTTATTATTTTAAGAATTATTGATTCATAAAAAGAAATCATAATGGTAATATATATTTTCGAATGTAAATATGTACTTTTTTCAACCAAGCTCGATTCCCCCCCCCCCCTCCGATTACATAAGGATAATTATATAAATAATCCGTATTTTATTATTATATGTTTTTGTAGAAGGAGTTTGATGTATGTATTAGTTATTTGGGTTGGTTCAGCTAATCTAAAGTAAAATATAAATAGTTATATTTCGGAACAAAAGTGTTGTTGTATTATGACTCAAAACAAAAAGCGGTTATATTTTGTATTGATTTGGCTTTTGTCATTGTTTTAATGAAATTAGTGGTCAACTTAAAAATGTTTCCACTAAAATGAAGTT
Organism: Linyphia triangularis; assembly: GCA_963978545.1. Lineage (NCBI taxonomy): Eukaryota > Metazoa > Arthropoda > Arachnida > Araneae > Linyphiidae > Linyphia > Linyphia triangularis. Next base: position 85,318,238 of record OZ021728.1, read on the forward strand.
GTTTTACATTGCTAAGTTTTAGAATTTTGTTTAATTAATAATTAAATAATTAAATTTTTAGCTACAGAAAACCATGCACTAAGTGTGCTTTACTTTAATTTAGAAGATTTTTTTTTAAAAATTAATTTAAAAATAGGAAACATTTTTATTGCCACTTGGTAAACCTGTGAATTCTTCAAAAATTGTTTTGATTTTTTCATTGCAGCCAAAAAATGTCCTTGTTTGATAAGAGAAGATTTTTTTTTATCTTAAAGAAGAACTGAAAATAAGATCTTATTTTTCATTGTAAATCACAAAATCAGTTTGCTAGAAAAAGTTATCTGTTCCAAGCATTCAATGGGATTTGGAATTTTCATTCAAACAATATCGTTTTGATTTATAACAAATCTTTTTGTGCTAAGATCTTCTCATCAGCTCTAGTAACACATTCGAGAAGAAAATTATTTTGAACTAACACTGCTGAATGCATTTATTTTATTGTCCATATACTAAGTATTTTAAATATTAGTAATTCAGAACTGTAACTGAATGGCAAAAGTAGTAAATTGAGGAAAAGTGACAATTTATTTTTATTGAATGAGATTCACTTGTTTTGGAATATGAAATAAAACGCCGTTTTTTAAGTTCTAAATAATCTCAGTAACGAAAGAGGAATTTCTAAAAAATGTTTCCTTGGTGGCAAAAGTAAAGGTGAGGAGGTAAGGGAAGGGGAATGGGGGGTAAGTGAATATTTTCACATCTTCTGCTTTTGGTCTTCATATTAAAAGAAACGTTCTACCATAAAGTTGTTTCAAGTTATCTGATTTTAGAGAAAAATTAAATTTTATACAAACCGAATTTTATCACTATGCATTTTTATTTATTTATTTTTTATTTTTTTAATAAACGGATAAGCATTTTTATCAACTTGACTTTTCGAATTACCAACAATGCTGCAATCGATCAAATTGCTCCAAACATATCCACTTAAAATTCCATTTCGCGCAGACGATAAAGACTTCAAACGATTTCCCGCGCGTTTCGTGACTGAATATTCCACCGAGAGAAGGTGAATATTCATAAATTTCCCCAGCTTCTCCGTTTCGGCATCCAACTCGAAACGCAACACATCCACTGTTGCCATCGTAATTATTACAATTCCCCACCGATGTTTTAATTGGCGGTAACCGTAACCCTTCCTTCCGAACATCACAATGGGTTACATTATAAATTCCAGAAGTCAGCAGGTAATAGAATAGAGTAGAGGAGGGAACTAAAACCAGTTTCCCCAAGGGTGAACAAAAAAATAAAACATTTAATGTTCTCTTCCATCCATGTATATCAAAGGAAAAAGAATAAAAATATGGCTCCCGCGTTTCTTGGCGATAATTGGCTCGTTAGCCGGGGGTCACGTGATATCTCGCCAATTACGAGGCGAGGGGGCAATTTCAGAACGATTACGCGCCGTCGCCATCTTGTCTACGGAGTGGTAGCATCATTATATAGTTCGTTTTTTCCAGCCTTCATTATGTCTTTCTGATATCTTGCAGAGATCTTCGATATTTCTTCCATCTTTCTTTTTCGGGGGAAAAGAGTGACAAGGACCAATAGAAATCGTTCCTCGAATATTATTTCTTCGCCTTCGTTCTTTTTTTGTGATTTTTTTTTTTTTTTACCCTCCGTAAAATTCTCTCCTGTTCTTGATTCGTGCACACTTTGATTATTATGGGATGTTCTTTGATGTTCTTTTTTTTTTTTTTTTTTTTTTTTTTTGCCTTCTTTGGTTTTTCGTGAGCTAGTTCATAACGACTTTGGATCATGGGCTGGTGATCTTTAGGATCGCCTTAACTGGTGTCCTTCGTGTGTTAGATGGCGCTGAAAAAATTCAAACACTTAAGACCATTAGAGAAAATCTTTTCACCATTCCCCAATTGTAAGCACTTTTTTTTTTTTTTTTCTTTTTTTTTTGTCAAGGTCATTTTTATGTTTCTTTTCTCCCGTCATTTTCAATCAAAATCTTGAGAGTTAGTAATTGCTTTGAAATTGGCCGCATAATATATTTTCTTAAGATCAAAAAGTTGTACAATAATATTACAATTTAATAATGTGCGTACTTTATTTATTATTAGTTTAAATGCCGCATTTTCATCAATTTAACTGACAAGGTCGATTTTATAAGTTTTTTGCTTTCGCTTTTTTAACCAAAATCTGGAAAGTTAGTTATTGCCTTTAAATTGTTCAGATAATATATTTTTAAAGATGATAAATTTTTACAGACTATAATAGACTATAATAACATGTGTACTTTATTTATAACCATAAATTTAGATGCTACATTTTCAAAAATTGAACTAACGATGCAATTTTTGCGGGGTTTTTTTTCTTTCATTTTTTTTTTAATAAAAATTTAAAAAGTTAGTTATTTCCTTCAAATTGTTCGGTAATATATATTTTTAGAAGATAAAGTCTCACAATACTATTAGAATATAACAACAACCGTGCTTTATTTACTATCATAAATTTAAGGGCTAAATTTTTAGCAATTGAGCTGACACGGTCAATTTTTTTTTTTTTTTCATTTCTTTTTTTCATTTTTTTTTTCTTCCCTCTCTCCTCTTTCCCTTATAATGAAAATCTTTGCATTGGCCGGAAAATACATTTTCTTAAGATCATAAAATGTTGTAATGCAATTAGAATATAATAACTTGCGTAGTTTATTTATTACCTTGCATTTAAAATTTACACACAAAAGATACATTTAAAAGTACGTGGTCAGCATAACTCTCGAATTGCTACAAATGAATTTTACAACAAATGAATTACTTACAATTGGCTTAAAGTTTTCAAACGATTTAAAAGTCATGATTGATATTTTACAACAAATGAATTACTTACAATTGGCTGAAAGTTTTCAAAAGATTTAAATGTCAAATAGATTATTCAAATATATTTTGCTCTTAGTAACAGATGAATTGAACATTTTCTTCATTTGACTAGGCGTGTGTTCAAATAAAATCAGAATGAGTATTTTATTTCAAAATTATTCAGCTTTATTTATTAAAGAGTTATTTACTTTGAAATAATTCCCTATTAAACAAACAAGTAAAATTCAAACTCAAGTCAAGTTCAATTGCTAAAAAACGGCTGTAACGATTTTGATTAAAATCTCTGTGATACCACCTGTTAAGGTGTTCTAATCATCTCCACCATCGAAATTCCCATAGAAATGCGATAAAAACGTAAAAAGTTGAAAATGGAGTCTCTGCCCTTAAGCATCGCCCATGAGCGATTGATTTTTTTTTTCTGTGCCAAGCGCAAGAAAGAACAGTGTCATATATATCGCCAGTCTCACCAACTTGGCCGGGATTTTTACCCATGCAAAAATTATTTAAATAAGTGAAAATATGAAAAAGTTAAATAATAACATAGATTTTAATGCAATTACCAATATTGTAGTGTAATTGAAAGTTGTGCGATGTTCCACACCCCTAGTTGATACATTGTTGTTCCATTATCAAAATGATATGTAAATTTGAATGTTTTATATAAATTTATATGTTTAGGACACTCGACTGCTAACGAAAAACTCATTTTAATTTTTCACTCAAATATAAATTGTGAGCTGTCCAGTGCAATGCCAACTTTAAGTAGATTCTATTCATTTAAAACAAACTATTGGAAAGAGAGAAGCGAGTTAATAACTAACCTCCAGGCTACGACCCTGTAATAATATCCCAGATTGTAAACACCGCAAACAATGGCTTTGTAATAACCAATCACTTTAAAAACGTTAGTCTCTGAACTGTTTGGCTCGCGGCATTCTCTTTCGATATATGTTTATGAAAATCGGTAATTTATTAAAGAGTAGTTTAGTAAATGCCACAGAAGAAAATATATATCGTTTGTATTGTATGAAATATGTATGAATATCGCTTGTATTCCATAAAATATTAAAAAATCCCTTTCCTCCAGTGTATTTAAAAAAAAAAAAAAAAAAAAGAGAGAGAGAGAATTGCGTTTAGAGAACTCTATATAAATTGAAATTGGTATAGTTGAAGAAGCAGAATTCCTGTATGAAAAACAGCATATTAATTTTTTGAGAGCTTTTTAAAATGATAAATATTACTTGAGGATAAATTAACTTTATTCATTTTAAACTTTATATTAAACTTTGAAATGCATACGTTCCTTTTAAACTTTAAAATGCATTTAAAAAAAAAAAAAAAAAAATAATAGAGGTAGGCTTAGTTTTACATTTTTAATTTAAATGAGCTTTGTAATTCTGTTTTTCAAACATATTTCTTGAACAATGCAGGGTATAAATTAACTTCGGAGCGGTATTATTTATGTTAAATTCAAATACCAAAGGTTAAATATTGAAGCAGTTTTCGATAATATGTTTGAAATACTCTTATTGCTTTACTATATACTAAATTAACATACAATATTGTTTAGGGTTTTATGTTGTTCATGAAAAAATATTGAAGTAAAATATTGCTGCTAAAAATATTTTAATTACATCTTAACAAAGACGTTAACTTCAACCTCTGTAACAGATCCTGTTAAAACACAATTAAATAACATTTCAACATGATACTTATGACTCCCCCCCCCCCCTTCACACACATTGAGACTTCCCAGCTAGCTAAGGCTTTGGTGTCACGACAAGGGAGAAAACAGCGTACTTCCATAACATTGAAGTGTAAACCTAATGGTGGCTGCTGCAACCCATATAGCACACATCCTCCCAGGGATGTCCCTAGGCCTCCGAATGACTTCCTATGGCTCTTCCTGGGAAGCTGTGTGCTATATGGGTAGAGGCCTTAATGTTATCCTCGTTGATGCGGAGTAAATGTGGAGAAAGAAAGGTGCTTGCTCAGGTGTCGGGGCCTCGCCATATGACCAGGTTAAAAAGACATAATGGGTAATTGTTGATGTTTTTGTTACAATATTATAAAACAGTATGGTCTTCGTGTCTCCCTCGGGCAAGAAAATTCCATTCAGCCAACCAAACCAATGAGGAACTTTCACGTTTTTTTGGTTTTATTTTTAAATAAAAGTAGAGAAAAAATCATGAAAAACAATACAATTCTTTCAAAAATTTGAGCTTTGATAGATAGTTAAAAAAAAAAATTTAGTTTTTCACTTTGCGATTTGGCGGGAAAAAGCCACCTTTGCGTGAAACGTCAACGCGCAGATAATGAACCAGTCTAAAACCTGTTTTAGACGAGGAATGAGTGAGGTTTCTCCTTCTTTTTGCGACTTTATCTCTGCGTAACCACGTCACGGTTTTTTGTATGCGTTTTTGGTCACGTGACTTTTGCTTTGATTTCGGCTAATTTCAAACTCGATTTTTGATTAATTGAAAGCATAAAGATAAAAAAATAATTGCACTGCTCAAATATATTCGTTGGATAACACTAGAAAATACAACAAATATTCATTTTCCTCACTTGTGCAAGTTCCTCATTCTCTAAAATAGCACACATTTTCAAGCGCATTTCCTGTTTATATATGTATGAATTATTTAATATAGTTTCGATTTTCTTAGCCTAATTATGGATGACATTGCTCCTTCCAGAATAACTAGGGTGGGAATTAATTGCTTTAATTTGTATTTGTCAATATCGTTAACCAACCCTTCTGTTCAAGCAACATATCTACAGTATTTCAATTTAAAACTTCCGACTCAATTTTGGTATGAAACTTTTCTTCTCGGACCTTTAAGATATTCAATTATATCGTGCTTGTGACATTTGTAATTTTGGGTTCAAATCACTGGTGTCAGATAAATAGAGCTCTATTTAATATACTCAGTATATAGAGCATATGAGGCATTGCGGACTCAAAGGATGAACTCTATAAAAGGTAGTTGTCAGAAAAACGCGTTTGAAAAGTTTTCCATGTATTGATTTTTTTTTATATTTAGTATCATTCTGTGTGTATTTTGAGAAGGAAAGAAAGACGAACTCGGCATGAAAAATATATCAGTAAAATCTGTGAAGGGTCTAGATTCGGATGGCAAATTGTTCTTTAATTCTACGTGATGTTTATATCCGCAGACCCTCGTTCAATTAAGTATGAAGTCATAGACTGCTAATACTGAAGGTTTTAGATCCTTAATCAATAGTCAATAGTCAAAGACCGTCAATAAAACAACTTTCAGTGCCTCTATGATGCCCGTGCTGTTACGAATAATTTATCAATAAACACTTAAAAATATCGAACATTTCAATGCCTTAAAATTATCCATTTTTTTATTTTTAATCAAAGTCCAGCATTGAAATCCCATGGCATAATTTTTACTACATCCCTTCCTAAGGTGTACGTATACCCTACAATTCACGAAAATCAACAAGAATATTCATTTTTTTTGTTATTATATCATAATATTCTCTGATACTTTAGCTTTCAAATAATTCTAAACTTTTGAAAATATCCTTAATAGTTTTTATGTTACAATTAGTTATAGGTAGGTACTTTCCCTGTTAGATACCACGTTTTTAAAATTTTAAACCTGTTTTCTGACGAACTGTATTTTGATTATGTCACGCTTTATTCAAACAACGATAATTCAACGACAAAATGTTCAATTGTATTTTTTTTATATCATAGTAATCTACATAATATGCTAGATGTTTTGAAACTCAATTATATAGTATTGGTTGAGAAATTGATATTTTAAGGATTTTTAAAACTTAGAATTCCTTGAAAATATCTAATTTTTTCATGTTTTCACACCAAATAAATTGTAAAAAAATCTATTCTATATAAGAGACTTAATTGAGTTTCAAAACATTAAAAATAATATTTCGAATCGTTTCCAAGTAGAATTGCGTTTCTAAGTAAATTAGAATTTTATAAATCATTGTTTGAAAAAGGTACTAATTATCTAATTAAAGCTTAATTAACAAATTAACAATTACCGAAATTTGAAATTTTTTTTATGAAATGATTTTAATCGTATACTTTCTAACTAATGAAAAAAGAATTGGATTTTTAAAATCAGAAATAAAAAATAAAAAATGTTCTAGGGTATACATACACCTTAATAAAATTGAAAACTAACCTGATTAACTTAATGACCAACTAACATTTATATGAAGCCACAAATATTTATATGAAGTTGCAAATATTTATATTAAGTCACAAATATCTGTATTAAGTCACAGATATTTGCATTCATAAATATTTGTATTAAGTCACGTACTAATATTAAGTAACAATTGCTAATAATTACTCCGAATAAAAAATCTATGTTCTCCCATTTCTATTCAAATCCCTCTTTCCTTTTCTATCCTTTGAATCGGTTGACTCATCCTTTTATATGACAATATTACAACAAATCCTATAAAAAGACATTATCCCGATGCCTCACCCACTTTTCCACAGAGTGAAAAAAAAAAAATTCAAATCACTCTAGTAATCAAAATCCGACTCCAATCTACATGGGGGCCGCCCTTTCTCAAAAAACCCCTCCTCTTAGCCACTCAAACATATTACTCCACTGATCCCTCTCCAAGGCTACAAGATAAAAAGGAAGTTTCTCTCATAAATTGAAATTCAACCCATGGAGTTTTAAAGGATTTTAACCCTATTACTGATATAACCTTTATAATACGTTTTGAATAAGTGCCCTGTGTATTCAACTAGATTAATACGTTTTGCATAAGGCCAACTTTTCAAAATCGTAATACGTTATGTATAAGTGCCCTGTGTATTCAACTAGATTAATACGTTATGTATAAGTGCCCTGTGTATTCAACTAGATTAATACGTTATGTATAAGTGCCCTGTGTATTCAACTAGATTAATACGTTTTGTATAAGGCCAATTTTTCAAAATCGTAATAATACGTTTTGAATAAGTGCCCTGTGTATTCAACTAGATTAATATGTTTTGAATAAGACCAACTTTTTAAAATCGTAATAATACGTTTTTCATAAAAAAGATACCCTGTTTGCAAAACCGTAATAAATCGTTTTGAATAAAAGATCCCTTTGTGCAAAACCGCAATAATGCGTTTTGCATAAAAATAACCTATGCACTAAACCTTTGGGACTGATTTTAAAGACATCGTAGCAATAATGGAGAAATTATCAAACAATTTTCAAACCTGTAGCAATGATTTCATTATTTATATCTAGTTTAGAACATGGAACTCGTGTTTTTCAAAAAGGAATTCAGCAGCGAAATTATTATTGATGCAAGAGGCACATAAGAGCCAAACTAAGCCGAAAGATCTTAACGGTATACATTGTGGTGCGGAAGGAATTAAAAAGTAGCCGATCTTTCAGTGCATTTGAGTCTCGTATTGGAGAAACACAGGAAAATTTCCCTCAATCAGTCAGAGAAGCTAGGCCAGGCACTACACTTTAAACAGAAAGCCAACAATTCCCGATCTTTGAAAGCAGCATATGTATGGTTAGACTAAGAAAAACTTAGTAACTCAATTATATTTAAAACGCTAAGATTGTATTTCTTGTTAAATGTTGTAAAAGGTATGAAATTAGATTAAAATAAGAGTATGCAGAACCGTCGAAAGTATTTGTTCGCAATTTCAATTTTTAGAGTTCCATTTTCAAAACTATAGCGCATTAATTCAGCTCAAAATAATTGCTATCTCGCTTCAAACGAGGAGATAACATTTCACAAAACATTGGTCCTAACTCAGTTTTGAATCTTTGCACATACTGTTTATACAGTTTGACAACTTAAACAACTAGATGACGCGTCTATGAAGAAAAAAGCCGACCAAACGGTCTAGTGGTTAGCGTACTAGCTTCTGGACCGCGAGGTTGCGGGTTCGAGTCCCGTGTTAGGCATGGGTGTTTGTAATTGTATGTTGGCTTGTCTAATGACGAATGTTTCGGCGCATTATAGCCCTCGTGTTGATGACGGCGCCAGATTATCTGAATACAACCAATCTACGAAGAAAAAAGCATAGAACATGTTCAATTCAACTGTCGTTGGAATTCAAAGAGACTGGAGCCGGTGCAGTTATGAGACACATATCTTTTACATCTACTAACCTTAATCCCTTTGCTGACGACGAGGAGTTGAGATGTTCCGACCCCACCCCCGCTTTCGCGTGCGAGGGGGTGATTCAGAATTGTCAGTGATTTCGTTTTAAAGCACCCCTCCCCTCCGGACTTAGAGCCTTGATCCTAGTCGATGAGTCAAACGTACGAGCCCCCTGGACGGACGATTTGCCAAGAGCAATATGTAAGGGATGAAAGGCAGGATTAAGGGGTTTTGCGGAGTGATCTTGCGGAGGTGGGGGAGGCGATTATATCGTCGTGTAGGCGGAAATGGCGGAGAACATGCATTGGAGATTAAAATGAAAATCCGGGGTCGGTGACCAAGAAAAAAAAATTGTAAGGGCTTTAGTTACCGCTGATTGTCAATTGTGTGTATGTGGGTGAATTTGTTTGTTTTTTATAAGGGAGATCTATTAGATTAAATTTAATAGAAATTCATCTGCGATTTCTCGCCAAATTTGGCGACAAATATTAGTCGCCAAATTTGGCGACAAATATTAGTCGCCAAAAACGTCGCCAACTTGGCTCTATCTCGTCAAATTGGCGAGATTGCCATTACCATAATGTTAAATGCCCTGCTCCTTGTAAAACTCGCTTCCCAGCGTTATCTCTGTAAAACTCGTTATCAAGCATTAAGACATACATTGTGGGGAAGCAAACTAAAGACGAACTATTGCACTGCCTTATGCGAGTTTTACATAAATTTTCCTATTTACAAAATTAACACTACGAAATATTTACAAATATACAAAAATTCGTAACAATATTTATTTGTAAGATAGGCATATACTTATGCATGCAATAAACAAAACAAAATGCAGTCGTTCACTTTCTTCTTGATCCTTAAATAAAATCCATTCAAGGAGGCACGATCAGTTAAAAATTACGTCACGGCTAAACTTTCAATAAGTTAAAAAAAAAAAATCGTTTTGGAAACAGGAAAGAAATTTAATAATTGGCGAGATTTCCACTACGACAAAAAGACTTCCCGGCCAAAAGACTACTTTTAATGCTTAAAAGCATAATTAAAACAACTCATTTGATATACTCAAATGTTCACACTCCAATCACAACATTCCTGATGTTGCTCTGAGCATTTATTCTGTACAGTATACCCTCGTGTTGATTGCATGTGATAGCTCTTGCCTAAGAAACTATCACATACAATCAAACAACTAAACTAACACAATCCAAAAATGTTTAACAATATGCCATTTAATTGTGGTTCTTCAAGGGTCATTTACAAAAATGGGAACTATATTTTTCAATTTTTAGAGCTTAAAAGCATGACTCTAAAATAAGTATTTGGTGCACTCAATTGTTCACACTCCAATCTCAGCATTCCCGATTTTGCTGTAAACATTTTTCATTTTTCTGTACAATATAACCTTGTGTTGACTGCATGTGATAGTCCTTGCCTAAGAAACTATCGCATGCCACCAAACAACGAAAATAACACAATTCAAGTAAGTTTCACAATCTGCCATTTAACTGTTATTCTTCAAGGGCCATTTGCAAAAATGCGAGCTATATTTTTCAATTTTTTAATGCTTAAAAATATAACTCTAAAATAACTATTTGGTGCACTCAATTGTTCATATTCCAATCTCAACATTCACGATTTTGCTATAAATATTTTTCATTTTTCTGTACAATATAACCTTGTATTGACTGCATGTGATAGTCCTCGCCTAAGAAACTATCGCATGCCACCAAACAACGAAAATAACACAATTCAAGTAAGTTTCACAACCTGCCATTTAATTGTTGTCCTTCAAGGGTCATTTGCAAAAAAGTAAGCTACATTTTTAAATTTTTTAATGCTTAAAAATATAACTCTAAAATAACTATACGATGTACTCAAACGTTCACATCTGCCATTTAATTGCTTTTAATTGTTATTCTTCAAGGGTCATTTGTAAAAATGTGCACTATATTTTTCAATTTTTATTTTTTTACGGAAATTAAACTATATTATTCAAATTATGTACAGAGAAAAAAAAATGCATGGTCTCAAAGCAAGTATACAAAACTTTATACAGATTTGTAGATTTATACAGCTCCAGTAACGTTAAAAGAAAGTTATACGGATCATTCTCTATACTCGCTATGTTACAATCTTCTAGCCCAGTTCATTTAGAAATTATTTTGTATAAAACCTTCAAATTCTGTAAATGATCCCTTATAGACTAAGAGGCGACTACAAGTTTTGGAGAAAAGTGAGTAGATTACGAATTCACTGGTCTGCCGTGGCAAAAATGGCCGAAACTGGTTAAAAATTGATTTATAATACGTTGAACTAAATCCAATTGCCAAATGCGCCATAACTTGCCAAATAATGAGGTTTTTTTTTTACTTGGTAACCCTCACTCTTTAATTTTCAATTAATTAGGTTGCAGACGATTCGGATGTGTGGCTATGGCTCACTTGCATCTTTCACAAATGAGCCAAATTGGCAATAAACATTACGTCAATGATGACGTAACTGATGTCGCCAATTTGGCTTACTTTAAAACGATACAAGTTTTCCGAGCCAGAGATCAGCAATCGTTTGCACTTTTTCTCATTGAAAATCAAAATGCAGTGGGTTGCCAGACGAAAAAGTTTGTTCTCTTTTTGGCAAGTTATGACATACAGTCAACTCGCGATAAGTCTCATAACTCGAATATTCGTTTATCTCGAAGTTTTCTTTAGGCCCCAAGAATATGCCTTGAATAGAAAATAACTTCCGATAACTCGAACTTCGGATAACTCGAAGAATTTGGCCAGTCCCTTGAACTTCGAGTTATCGAGAGTTGACTGTATTTGGCAATCGGATTTTAGTTCAACTCATTCCAAGTCGATTTTTGACCAGTTTCGGCCATTTTTGCCACGGCAGACCAGTTAAATCGTATTATACTCACTTTTCTCCAATTTCTATAAAAAATTTAGAATGATGTTCGATGGGATCCAAAAATTGCAGTTGCCTCTCGGACTATTAATTAAATTACATAAATCAAAAACTTGGAAATAGCATCTAATATATATTTTGTTTCATACGTGAAATCCAATTCATATGCAGTGACTCCACCTGTTTTGTCTATTGCTATTTTAATTTTCATTTATAGTAGATAGACATTAAATGAATACAATTAGCTGATCTTTTTCGTACCTACTCACTAAATTCCAAAGTTTTATATAAAGTAGTTTCTAAATGCACTGGGCTAGAAGATAGTAACATAGCGAGTATTTGGAATGCTCCTTACTAGGACCTCCTTATAATTATGGTCTCCAAGTAGCTTTTCGTAAAAGTTAGTGATTAAGCTTATAACTTAGAGATAATTATGATATAATGCTTAGCATTACTTAATAAAAGTAGTTAAGACCACATGCATATTCATTCAATTTCACCATCATTGTATATTGAATTAGAAAGCATCGTCTCTTCAATTAACTTTCATACGCGCAGATGTCAGTCTACGGAGGGAATTTGCATGGCCTGGCTTTCGTCGTAAAATGTCGGGATGGTAATGTGGTTTTGCTCTTCGTCGAAACACGCGACAATTTGAAGTAACTAAGTTAGTTAGGACAGTAGAGTTTGTTGCTTCGGTGGTTCTAGTGGGGGAAAAAAATATTCTTGCACAGACCTAATGTTGATTATAATTATTTTGCACCTAATTACAGCCTACTGGTGGTATATATGTTAGTGGTACAAATGGGGGGTGGTATATATGTTAGTCTAAAATTTATTTTTAAAAAAAATATCGATTTTTGAAAATAACGCTTTAGTGCACCCACTGACAGATCTTCCCACTACTAAAATGACAGATCTTTACAAAAAAAAAAAACAAAAAAAAAAAAAAACTTAATTTAAAACGTCATTCACCGCCATTCTGATAATGTTTAGACCACGAGCCGTTGGTACAAATGTGGTATATATGTTAGTCTAAAATTTATTTAAAAAAAAAATATATCGATTTTTGAAAATAACGCTTCAGTGCACCCACTGACAGATCTTCACAGTACTAAAATGACAGATCTTTAAAAAAAAAAAAAACTTAATTTAAAACTTCATTCACAACCATTCTGATAATGTTTAGGCCACGAGCCGTTGAGTTTCAAAAGACGCCACATTTTCTTCTAGTATGAAAAATGTTAACTGATTTTTATTTTTCCATTAAAAATGATTTCTTTATGGTCTAAACAATATGTGCACTGAATTGAATCACCAATCAGTATGCAATGTTCTGGAATTCACTGTCGATTCATACCGTAAGAGTATTGGATAAAACTTTAAATGTCACTAACTTAGCTGTTCACTAGGGATGGAACGGATATCCGGCAAATATCCGATATCCGGCATATCCGGTTGATTTTTCAATATCCGAAACCCCGTCGGATATCCTATTTGAAATACCGGACATCCGATAATTTCATTCGGATATCCGGCTGTATATCCGACCACCAGGTATCCACAAGAAATAATTTTTTGAAAAAAATAATGATCTTTTTCGGACAAAGGGAACACCGCATCCTACACTTTTTTTTTCTAATTTTTTTTTCTTAGACATAAATTGCAGTCAAATTAGAAAACGAAAACAGAAAGAGGCGCCGTATTATTGACGCCGAGTTGATAAGCATGAACCATTCCTCCAATCTTTTTCCATACACATCCTTCATACGTGTTTTGCAATATGTTCTTTTCATTCCAAGTTTATGATCGGATTAATTTCAGATGTTATATTTGAATGCTTCTCCGTAAAACTCGAACCAAAATACTAATAAATAGTACTTTTTTTCCATAACATAAGTTACTTGTTAAGAGTTTTAGTTATTCTCACTTCCTCCTTTTTTTCTGACATTTGCTAGCGAGTAAAAAGCAATAAATAGCCAATGCGCAATCTTCAATGCTTTTTTTTTTTATTCTATCGACGATAATACCCTACCCCTTTATGCTGTGAATGGTATGGTCTAATTTCTGATTTTTCATTGGCAGAAGTTGAAAGCTGGTATATTTTTTCTGACGTAAAATGAAGTATTGTAATTTGTAATTTTTAGGTCTTTAAAGCAGCGCCACAATGTGGAATTATATTTAGCTCTCTAGAATGCCTTGAATTTTAGTTTTCTCCAATTACAATCCAATTTATAATTTTTAATAATGGCTCATTTAAAATCACCCATTTGGAAGTATTTTAAAATTAATGGGAAATGACGAAAGCAAAGCCCTATGTGTTACTTGCTCCACAGAATCGTTTAAAAAATGTGCGCGGCATAAGCCCAAAATCCTTTTCCACTAAACCCTTATGGAACCATTTAATGAGTGTGCATAAGGAAATTCACCGAAGCTTTAAAGACTCACTAAATGCATCAAATATTGATTAACAAGAAAAAACAATTCATCAAAACAAGAAATGCACGCAGACAACATTGGAATCGAAATTATTTGTACCAAAATTTTGGAGTTCAGATGATCCTAAAGCAAAAGCCTTAACCACAAAAATATGTAAGAACTAATTTTGTTTGTTTATATTAAATATATATTTTAAATATGGTATAACATAATGTTGATGAATTTTGGGTTCGAAATTTTTTAAGTTTATATTTAAAGACGGAATATTCCGTTAGATCCAATTTAAGTTTTCTACGAGATTTCTTTAAATCCGTAATGTTTTAGGTGCATTACAAAAAAAATAGACTTCAATTTCATTAAATATTTAAAATAAATCTTTTGTTATTAACAAATGCCTCCGGTATAATTTTGTAATCATTTATCAATTATAAACAATGCATGAAGTAAATTGAAAGTAGCTATATTTTGCACTTCAACATTGTAAAAAAAAAAAATTAATATAATTTTAGGTGAGTTAATGGCTCTTGATGCTGAACCATTCTCCATTGTGAATAGAGAAGGCTTTGGTCAGTTATTAAAATACCTAGCTCCTCGTTATCCGCTTCCAAATAGAAATTATTTTCGTGATAAAGCCCTGCCAGAACTATATGAAAAACTAAAAGTATCAATATTACAAGATATAAAATCAGCAACAAAGATCTCTTTCACTCATCAACTAAAGTTTAAATAAAAAAAATTAACTCACCCTAATAGCACACATCCTCCCAGGGAGGTCCCTAGGAAGTCCCCAGTCATCCCCGGGACTACGAATGACTTCCCAGGGACCTCCTTGGGAGGATGTGTGCTATTAGGGCAGTGGCGCGACAGCCCGTGGGGACTAAGGCCTGCTGGGCCCAGCTCGGCTTTCTTGACTGTGGCATTTGTGTGTCACATAGCAGATGTTTCAGTCAGATGGTCATTCTGACGCCGAACCCCAGTGTTTAGTTCCCAAGCATGCATGGTCCTCCTCAGTATATTTCTTTCAGGTATAATCAGCTAAGTCAACCTTGCCCAGTCCGCGAATCAAACCATGGACCTGTGGCATGCAGTGCGGTGCGCTAACCACTAATTATAATTTACTTAATACTTCATATCATGACCATTTTTTTCGTATAGCATATCGTATAACTATCGTTTTTAGTACATAGACCGAATATCCGGCCGGATATCCGGCGAAATCCCTTTCGGATATCCGTATCCGGTAGACATGGTACCCCGGATATCCGAAATCCGGTATCCGGCAAAACTCACATCCGTTCCATCCCTACTGTTCACAATAGTCAGCAGTATTTTAGGGGGGAAAAAATTGTATGATCGTCAATTTAGCTCCCAAGTCACTTTATTGACTAGAGCGCTGAATGTCCTTTTTTCCAACTCTTTCCTGAAACTCTTCTTTTTTTCTAATATTTTATTACCTTCACATTTATCAAACGATAACAATTCGACTAAATAATATATAAAGCAGTTCATGAATGGTTGTTCTCTTTCATTGACTTAGAGTGAAAAGGGACTAAGTCCACTTTTGGTTACAAATCCATTTTTTTTCTAAATTTGGAAACTGGAAGATAAATATCTAACCTTAACCAATTTTTTGAACTTGGTCATCTTGTTTACCTACCTACCTCTGAGCGTTAGTACCATAGACTTATTATTATCAATAGACTGCGCGTTCCCTCTTCAATCATACAACGAGAATGAAACCAAAATGAATCACAAAATTCGTCTATCAGTCACGTGGTTTTTAATTTGGCTACGTCGTAAAATTAATCCTTTATCTAATAATCTTATTATCCTTTATCGCCTGAGTGAGGAGATACCCGCCAAATCGTCAACCCTGCTCCCAAAAAGTCCCTACTCATGTGATTCATTTTGGTTTCATTCTCGTTGTATAATTGAAGTGGGAACGCGCAGTCTATTGATAATAATAAGTCTATGGTTAGTACCAATCTCAAAGTAGCCGCAAATAATTCGTCACACAGGTTCACCTTCAACAAGTAATCTGACAGTAAGATGGTTAAATGTCGACGTCTTCATCAACAAAAATACAAATAAAATAAGCAACGACAGCTTAAAAAGGGCAAATGTCAACTCGCTTAAACTTTCATGAGCTTCAATGAAACACATTCTCCATATCAATACCATACACAAACCCAACCCTACCCTCACCATCCGTTCAACATATAACTTACATCCATACCAGTCCATTTTACGGCGGCACTTCGCCAATTCATCACTTATTTATCGCCAGCGCCATCGTCTTGGGGTAGAACCAGACAGCAACAATTAATATATAATGTCACTTAACGACAAACCTAACCGTAGCGAAACTGTATCACCATTCCCTCCGGGGGTTGCAATCATCTGCTGCTAATCGCTATACGAGTGGGACTCGCAGGCAAAATTAAAATCTCCATGCTGTATATATATAAGAGGAGCAGCAGTGACGGAGGAAGAAGATAAACGAAGAAAAAACAGGGCTGTATAGGGAAAGGGTTTTTTTAAAAAAAAAAGAGTCTTACTAAGTTTATGTTATAGGGCCCCTTAATTTGGGCGATTATGCTTCTACGGTAGTCAAGGGGCCACTGTAATAACACGTCATAAATTATGCTGACGGCATTTCGATTGCGTCACTGCGGGATGCTTTGGAGATGGGGGGGGGGGGGTGTAGTTGAATGGGACTGTTAGTTGTAGTTCGGATTCCGAAGTTTATATTGCAGTGTCTTTAAAAAGGTCTCCCTGACTTTGAAATAACATAATTGAGAAACATTGAGAAGGAGAAACTAGAGAAATGTGTGCGCAAAATTAAAATCTCCATGCTGTATATATATATATATATATATATAATATATATATATATATATATATATAAAGAGAAGCAGCAGTGACGGTGAAAGAAGATAAACGAAGGAAAAACAGGGCTGTATAGGGAAAGGGTTTTTAAAAAAAAAAGAGTCTTACTATGTTGATGTTATAGGGCCCCTTAATTTGGGCGATTATGCTTCTACGGTAGTCAAGGGGCCACTGTAATAACACGTCATAAATTATGCTGACGGCATTTCGATTGCGTCACTGCGGGATGCTTTGGAGATGGGGGGGGGGTTGAATGGGACTGTTAGTTGTAGTTCGGATTCCGATGTTTATATTGCAGTGTCTTTAAAAAGGTCTCCCTGACTTTGAAATAACATAATTGCGAAACATTGGGAAGGAGAAACTAGAGAAATGTGTGCGCAAAATTAAAATCTCCATGCTGTATATATATAAGAGAAGCAGCAGTGACGGTGAAAGAAGATAAACGAAGGAAAAAACAGGGCTGTATAGGGAAAGGGTTTTTTAAAAAAAAAAGAGTCTTACTATGTTGATGTTATAGGGCCCCTTAATTTGGGCGATTATGCTTCTACGGTAGTCAAGGGGCCACTGTAATAACACGTCATAAATTATGCTGACGGCATTTCGATTGCGTCACTGCGGGATGCTTTGGAGATGGGGGGGGGGGGGGTGTAGTTGAATGGGACTGTTAGTTGTAGTTCGGATTCCGATGTTTATATTGCAGTGTCTTTAAAAAGGTCTCCCTGACTTTGAAATAACATAATTGCGAAACATTGGGAAGGAGAAACTAGAGAAATGTGATATGTGGGATAGACAAGGCATGGAATTTTAAGCTCACTGGTTTGAGAAATGAGTTACAATACTGAAAATGTTGTAAAATTTTCAGGAGACTCAGTACCCTAAAAATAAAAATAAATCGATTTTGAGATTTTTTTAATAACATGTTACTGGTGTGTATTTTTGCCTTTCCGTTGATATATTACTTTTGTTTCTACTCAAATTAGAAGAATGTTATATTTTGTTTTAAAAAAGTAAATTATTAATGTTAACTGAATAAGTCTTTGATTTTCTCTAAAAGTGATATTTTGAATTTCAGTGTACCTTTTCTAGGTATCTAACAGAGATATACCAGTTTTTTTTATTATTATTATTAAATTGTAGTACATAACTTACAGATTAAATAGAGGTTAAAAAATTTCCTGGTATTTTCTTAATTATTTTTTAAATGCTAAATCTTTCTAAAAAAAAAAAAAATTGATTGATATCTAACAAGAAAAATTCTGATGATATTTTTTTTTACCAAACTTTGATCTCAGTTTAATCTGCAGATTATGTACTACAATTTCATTAAAAAAATTACTGATATATCTCTACTAGTTATTTTGAAAAGGTACACTGAAGTATAAAATATCACGTTTAGAGAAATTCAAAGTTAAACGTAAAAGCCTTATATAGTTAACATTGATAATTTGCTTTTTATAACAAAATATAACATACTTCAAATTTGGGTAGAAACAAAAGTACTATATCAATGAAAAGGCAGAAACACATAGAGTAACATGATATAAAAATATCAAAATCGATTTATTTTTTATTTTGAGGATACTGAGCCTTATTAACACAGCCGGACGAGTTTATCGTGTCCCGAATAAAAAAAAAAAAGCACCCTATGATCTTTTAACTGAGTACTGCAGCACAAACGGTCATTTTCGTAGAATGTCCAACAGTTTTTCAAAACACACAGACAGACTTTCAGTACCCCATATTCCCCAGTTTTGTTGATTGCCAAACCCGTCTAATGAAAATGGGCCTCATTAGTAAACTATATGCAGCCATCATCAAATTGACTCCCATCAATTAATTTTTCAAGCCGATGTGTATAAAATTCTATACCTGTCGGTATAATTTACCACTTGTCTCCTTTCACTGTTTCGCAGTTGTGCTATTTCAAACTTAGACCTGTAGTAATGTATGCTCAAAGTGAGGGTGACATGTGTCCGGATTCTGAGGGTGGAAAAGCTGTTTTTAAGACCGAGCATATTTTTTTCAGATGACTGAGCTGTCTGTTTTGTAAAATCTTGCTGGTATTTTTTTTTTTTAATTACATGGAGAAAAGTCAAAATATTTTGAAGTATTTTAATCATTTTGTAAAAAATATGTAGATGTGTACAAAAGTTCAAGTGAAAATTGCTTGTTGCAAGACAATACGTTAGAAAAAATCTAATTCAACTGTTAGATAAAAGTATAATTTGGGCCTGAGACAGAACTTGAGAATTGCTAATTTTGTACGAAATGTTAAGCCAATTAATTAAAATTATTTTTTACGTATGAAGCCTTCTGTATCTTTTTCACCTAATGTATGAAGAGATTTCTTTATAAAAAATATGTTGTACGTTACATTATAAAATTAATAAATTAATATAATACCATACTTTTAAGAATAGTGGAATGTAACCGTGCTATACTAAACTTCAACTTAACTAGACATCACTTAGACGGTAGATCGTCACAGTGCTCTTAGGTATTTAATCCATTTTGGCGGCGTGAAAGCATAATGTTCGCCAAACCACAACCCTATAGAGAACTATAAGGTTTGGCGAGAATTATGTCTTCACTCCGCCAAAATGGATTAAATACCTATGAGCACTGTGACGATCTACCGTCTAAGTGATGTCTAGTTAAGTTGAAGTTGAGTATAGTGACAAATATGTCTATAAAGTTTTTATTAATAGAGTATATACATTTTTAAACTGTAACATTGATACTCAATTTTGAATATATTTTACAATAATCTTAAATTTCCTTTTTATAGCATTGATTGACTTGTCTAATGTATAATAATGCCATTAATTATTTTTTATTCGATATAAAAGACGACTGGGTATCTTTTATTTCTTTTTTAAAAACACACCAAGTTTATATTTAATGTAAGCTACTGAACTCTTCTCTGATGCATCTCTTCACTTACGTAGTAAGAAATGTTTCGATTCCTAATATACTATTTATTAAAATTACTTTTTATTGTGAAAACTTTAGGAATATTTTCTTACTTTTCTTTTACTCGATCGTAAAAGCTAATATTTTAAAAATAAAATGTAAACTATTTGATCTCAAACACTTGCAAGATGTGAGAAATATTATAAGTTTTGATATTTCAAATTTTCATTTTATTATACTTTAACATATCACAATGTATAATAAATTGGAGATTATTAGTTAGTTAAGATAATTTAAATGAATATTAAAGATAAATTAAAAGATAACGGCCCTCAAACGTTTTCTATTAAGTCGCAGTAGCGTCAAAATTGGAATAATTGTTTTTAAGTTATTTAAGTACATATAAGTGTATGATTGATATTTTACAACAAATGAATTACTTACAATTAGCTTAAAGTTTTCAAAAGATTTAAAAGTCATGATTGATATTTTGCAACAAATGAATTACTTACAATTGGCTTAAAGTTTTCAAAAGATTTAAAAGTCATGATTGATATTTTACAACAAATGAATTACTTACAATTGGCTGAAAGTTTTCAAAAGATTTAAATGTCAAATAGATTATTCAAATATATTTTGCTCTTAGTAACAGATGAATTGAACATTTTCTTCATTTGACTACGCGTGTGTTCAAATAAAATCAGAATGAGTATTTTATTTCAAAATTATTCAGCTTTATTTATTAAAGAGTTATTTACTTTGAAATAATTCCCTATTAAACAAACAAGTAAAATTCAAACATCCGGAAAGTAACCAAAAACAAGCATTTTACTAGAAGAAAAGAAAAATGACACATCCGAATGTTTCGATATTAAACTACCGTATATTACAACTAAAGAGTAACTTAAAGTAGGTATTTAGTTGCATAACATCTTCCTCATTAAATTTTTTTATTAAATATCTTAGTTAAAATAACCCTTCTTAAACCCACCCATATAATAACGCTGTATTTCTAAGTCTTAAATTCTTAAGGAAATAATAAATCTAAACAAACTCCTGCGTTGTCTATTGGCTTATTACATTGAATCCAAGTACCTCGTTTGTCTAACTAAAAGCAGACTTCATACTATCTTCCCTGAACTAGATTAGGGAATCCCAAGTTACAAAACTCAGCTTCAGACGCTTCAGTAACTTCTTAAAGAACACTCTTTGTAATCTCTTTAAGACAGCTCATGTGTTCGAAACTCTTTATAAGTTCGTAATTTGTTTCTCCAATAGCTTTGTGCCATCCATGGCTGGAGTTTTGTTTAGGAATACAATTTAAGGTTTGTTCATGTTTTGATGCTGTACAAAAGACAGTCGCTGAGAATTGTGTGAAGGCCTTAAAGAACTGAGATTGTATTCAAACCAAACAATTTCAGTGAGGGAAGACAGGATTGTTCTTTTGATCGATAAAAGTTGGAGAATTCTTGCTGAAAGGACAAGAATTGGTCAAATGAAATTAATTTGTAAATAAGTTACTTGGGAGATTTACTAAAATATCCTCTTCACATAAGATTAATAATACAACAGTTATATTATCATTGAGATTCAAAATTTACTAATTTCAATGAAAAAGAAAATACTTTTAATTCTGTTCTGAACTATTTTACTCTAAATACTAACTATTTTACTCTAAATACTAACTATTTAACTCTTAATATTAACTATTTAACTTTAAATATTAACTATTATCTCTAAATAGTAACTATTTCATTCTAAGTATTAACTATTTCATTCTAAATATTAACTATGTAACTCAAAATATTAACTACATAACTCTAAATATTAACTATAAAACTCTAAGTATTAACTATTTAATTCTTAATATTAACTACGTAACTACGTATGTATTAAACTCCAAATAACTTAAATGTAGGCAAAAATGATTCATTATTAGCATAATACTTTTGAGATGCAATAGTCACTTAATATAACATTCAAGCGAGGGAAATCTTTTTTGTTGTTGTCATTATTACTATTGGTTGGTTGTTTTCAGATTATCTGGGGCCATCATCAACACGAGGTCTATAATGCGCCGAAACATTCGTCGTTAGACAAGCTAACATACATTTACAAACACCCATGCCTAACACGGAACTCGAATCCGCAACCTCGCGGTCTAGAAGCTAGCACGCTAACCACTATACCGTTTGGTCGGCCACATCATTATTATTATTATTTAACATTTGTAAAATGAAAGACTGACAATAGTTTAAAGAATAGTCATCGCATTTGCATCGCAAAATCAAAATAAATTTTACGTAATTATATATGACCATAATATTATAAGTAGATACAGTTTTGAACTAATGTCACCAATAAATTCTAAAACTAAACAAAATATTTTATCAATGTCACATTAAGCGTTCTGAATGTTAAACACCATTTACATTTAACTAAGAGAGAGAGATGCGGACACTTTTCTATCATTTCCTTTAACTGCAAACGTCAAACTTTATCGCGTAATAATAAAATATCCCTCAATTTCATATGAATATTTCTTTATTCAACCTCAGTAAATTAACATTTAATTTTAAACCAACATCCCTACCTAAAAACATTATTTATTATTCAGTATCTCAACATAGTTTATGCACAGCATTTATTTATTTACAAAGTATATTTTATTAAGATGAAATAATGAAAAATTCCTAACCCACCAAAAAACCAAATAAAATTATTCAAACGTCGCCGACAGGTAAAATACGGCATCCAACTTTAAGTATTTATTAAAAGTGGTTGGCAGTTTAATTTGAAATTATACGTGTAAATGCCATAGAGAAGTATATATATATATGTGACAATGCATATAGTAGCAGAGCAATTTTATCTAAATGCTTCATATATTTTCGACAAAAGATATAACCCCCAACAGAATCCCTTTTCAAAAAAAAAAAAAAAAAATCAAAAATCTTTTGAATCACAATGCAAACAATGCGGCTCTAAATTACCGACAAAACAAGCATTTTAACATCATTCACTCTACTCTCTACCTTGGAGGCAAGTAACAATAAACAACAGAGCTTCTGTTCAGCAGCCGCCTCAATTTAATCCTCAAAAAATGTGAAATAAAACGCGGCCGCATCAAAAACATACGCTTACATTACACCAGCAGCAAGCCGCAGCAGCAACAAAAGGAGCCTTTGGGGGTTTTTCCCAGCAAAATAACGACGCGGCCGTCCAATGAAATAAGCACTATTAGAGCCATTTTGGGTTCTTCGCATCCAATAATTTTAAGCTATCATCGAATATTGAGATGGGGAGGAGGGGGGCAATTACATAAGGGAGGGGGGCAAGGGGGTCAAAGCTCGGTGTGGGTCGTATCTGAACCCCCTGACATGTTTTATCTGTTTTTTTTTGTTTTTTTTTTGTAGATGGAGTTCCCGCACGATTTGGCTGACGAAATTAGAGTTAACTTGAAGGAAAATTGCTCCTTATCCTGTTACTGATTTGGGTCGGAGGGAGAGGGGGGGGGGAGAATAAGATTGAATTTAAGGGTAGGAGGTATATGGGGATGTGTGGAAGATATAGACGGGTTTTTTGTTTTTAATTTTCAAGGATGGCTACTGCTAGGAAAAAGTTTGAAATGAATATTTTATTATTGTTTTTGTCCAATCGACATCTAGTGTAAAAGTGTTGTGGTAAAAGCTTCGAGAGGAATATACTTTGTTTTTTTAGTGTATTAAATATTGTGAAATCTCGCCTCTGTAAAGATATAGTATGAAAGATTACACGATTATTGGAAGTGTGTTTTAAAAGTATTTTCAAACATTATTTTCAAGAGTTACCTTAAACAATTTTTTCTCAAAATACTTATTAGTTATTTTTTATAAATATTTCGTTTTCTCAAATGTATCCCTCATTTTAAATAAAAAAAAGGTTTTACACTTTTTAATTTCATGAGTATCACGAAAAAAAAATCTAAATTATAAATTGTATTTCATTTTTTTTTTTTTTTTTTTTTTTTTAATTTATTAAATTCACATTTATACTGACCTTATTATATATTTATATTTTTATAAATATTTCGTTTTCTCAAATGTATCCTTCAATTTAAATAAAAAAAGGTTTTACACTTTTTAATTTCATGGATATCACGAAAAAAATATCTAAATTATAAATTGTATTTCATTTTTTTTTTAACTTTATTAAAATTCACATTTATATTTACCTTTAAAACCCCCATTAAAGTATATAAAACCATTTAAAGAAGTGTAAATAATATAAATATAATATAATGTGTGTGTGTGTTATTTTTAATGTGCTTCAATTCAGCATTAAGGTCTTATCCTACGTAATTAAAAGTACACAGAGAAGGCTTTGATTATACTCGTCCAGTTTCAAAAACAATACGCATTTTCTTTACATTTTAGCTTTATTCAAGCGATAAATTGACGTAATGAAACAAAAATGCGTAACTTTTACGATCTGGTCAGCGAAAACTTTGAACTAGTTATTGGGTGTTACCGAGTTATAACCTGATATCTGACCAAAAAATATCGTACAATAATAGAGTTTGCTGCACGTTAATTATTCTTGACCTTAAGGTCAATCGCTTGGCCCAATTTGGGATTAAGAGTAAAGTGCTATTTCGGATGTTGACCTCGTCGTGTAGCGCATTTCAAAATATCAGGAGTATTTTATTGTTGTATACAAACTTAGTATCAGAAGAGAATAAGGTGTGGGATTTAATAAATACTAAATGTATCGTAATTATAACTGGGTATCAGGACTCTGGTGATTAAAGACACCAAGCTCATAATTGGGAGATCACGGGTTCGGTCCTGGCCAAGTACAAGTGTGTTCGATAATGGGGCAAGTGCGCATTAAATTGGTCGTGGAATCAATGTCCTTTCGCTGGTGTGGTGTAATTGGAGAGAGAGAGAACGCTTCGACCTCAAAATATTTTGGTTTGTTCTAAATTATGAGGCATATGTGGATGTGGTCGATCAAACGGTATAGTGGTTAGCGTGCTAGCCTCTACACCGCGAGGTTGCGAGTTCGAGTCCCGTGTAAGGCATGGGTGTTTGTAAATGTATGTTGGCTTGTCTAATGACGAATGTTTCGGCGCATTATAGCCCTCGTGTTGCTGACGGCGCCAGATAATCTGAAAACAACCAACCAACCAATACGTG
This sequence comes from Linyphia triangularis, assembly GCA_963978545.1. Classification (NCBI taxonomy): domain Eukaryota; kingdom Metazoa; phylum Arthropoda; class Arachnida; order Araneae; family Linyphiidae; genus Linyphia; species Linyphia triangularis. The sequence continues at coordinate 85,343,566 of OZ021728.1, forward strand.
GATGTGTTAAGCAATTGATAGTGGCAGAAATAGGCAGCCAGAACCTTGCGCACAAATAAAAAAAAACCTGGGTATTAAGTAATGAGCATTCTCAGGTTCATTGGATGCCCATAACATAGTCCGGGAATTTTCAATTTTAATGATTGGTTGGTTGTATTCAGATTATCTGGCACCGTCATCAACACGAGGGCTATAATGCGCCGAAACATTCGTCATTAGACAAGCCAACATACATTTACAAACACCCATGCCTAACACGGGACTTTAACCCGCAACCTCGCGGTCTAGAAGCTAGCACGCTAACCACTATACCGTTTGGTCTTCAATTTTAATGATAAAACGAGCCTGTGTCATTTTTTTTATCAGCCTAGAAATATTTTCTGTGCAGTAACAAAAAAAATACAACTGTTCACATGCAATTAAAGTGTACAAGAATGCGAATATCTCACCGTGCTTCAAAAGTGGTGATTTTGCCTAAAATTGAAGGTGTTTTTAATTTCAGAATTTAAAGCATAAATCTTATTGATGGCATTTCTTTTATCTATACTAGAAATATAGTTCCAATTCTGATATAAAAGTGTTTGAGCAATATATCAGCATTAATATTGCAAGTTTTTTAATCGATGTTTCCTAAGGTATACTTATACGTTGGAAATTTTTTTTTTTATTATTATTATTTCTTATGCCAGGGTGTCAAATTTTTTTGAGGATTACAAGAGCAAAAATGTAATGTATTTGCAGTAACAAAAAGTAAAAAATAAAATATTTATTTAATTAATTGAATTTTAATTCACTAAGGCCTAATTGCAACAATGATAAAATAATACCTAATTAATTTTGAAACAAATTTATTACTGGAAATTAAAGACAAGGTATTGATACACGGGCCCAAGCAAAATATAATGCATAACTTAAATATTTTTTAAATTTTAACATTTAACATGAAAAATACTAGAAAGAAAAAATTCCAAAAATAAAAATATTCTAAAATACATAAAAAATTCTATTTTTTACCAAAATTTTTGTAAATAGGTAGGTGCTCTGAAATGTTATCTAAATTATACAGTTTAAATTTTAAAAATCAGTTAATTAACTCTTAAGATATCACCGTTGGAGTACATTCACTCAACAATGAAAAGCAGTTCTCAGAAATTGAGTTCAAAGTTTTCGACATTTTCTTTTTTCCAATATGTTTTAAACGTCGACCTTTACGAAATTGCATGTAATTAAAAAAGTATTTTAACTATAAGAAAGTTATTGGTATCATTTTAAATATAATGAATTGGAGAACATTTTAGAATGAAAAAACAAAAATGCCTGTTTGGGTCAATTTTTGCGATTCCCTACGTATATGTATACATTAATATCTGTAGCATTCATTCATTTCTAACACTTAAACAAATCCATCTGTTATTTTGTAACAAGCTTTTTTTTATATATATAAATCACTGCTCATTTTTTTTGTTTATCAAGTACTTGGAAAAATTTATTAAAAAAATAATAATAATAATAATAATAAATCACGATGTTATAAATAGTCTTACTATTCAATGACACTGCATGCAGATATCTTTCATAAATTGAAATATTTACATAAAACGTATTTAAAACATTCCAAACGACAATGCTACAAATTCAAAACCCTGTTTATAAAAAATGCACCCAGCAACATTTTTACACAAACCGCCGTGTACAAAACCACCGTACACTTTCTGAAAGTCATAGAATTTAAAAGGGTAAATACCAGAAAGGCATTTACACATTTAAAATATTCCCAGAATATAAAAGGTTTAGGAAAAAGCTCTATCTCCACAGTTTATGAGTCGCTGTTTGTCAAACTTGTTTGCGGAGGTGATATTTTTTTTACTGTTATCACTGATATTTGCACAATCATTTGGCGTTGTAATAACTCCAGTAACACGTAGGCCATTCTACTGAAAGAAAAAAATAACTAAGCTACACAATGATGAGTTTATTTGAAATACATGCGTTTATATTACGCTTTGTGTGTCCTGGCACTCTTTTGTATAGAATTGCCTGAGTTGGGTATTATATTCTGGTTTCTGGAAATTATATTTTGAATGAAGCAGTTGAGATGTTTTCAAGTTTTGTTTGCTAGTGTTTTATTATCGGTGATTTTTTTTTTTTTTTTAATGTTAATTTGCCATCGAGTTATATATTCAATGAGAAGGTTTAATTATTTTCCTTCCTTTTAAATAGCTCTTTTGTTTATTTGTTATTTCTGAATATGAAATAGTTCTTTGCATTTGAAGAATACTAGTGTTAGGCATCAGAGTATCTTGATTAAAGATATTCTTCTGAGCTCACGAAATAGCAGTGCATTGGGTACAATTAAACAGGAATTATATTTTTTTATTAAAAGATCTGATTTTATATAGATTTTTTTTTTCTTATTTTTTTGCAAGCGGTATTGCAGGAGTAACCCTCACCACATCGGCTGTCCAGTTTAAGAACATAAACATACCAGGGATTAAGCTGTGGGTGCTTTTTTTAACAAAATACTTAATAACTTCCTTACATGATAAAATCAGAAAGTGTAGTTTAGCTTTTTTACAAAACCCTTTTGGCACAGAATGTACTATTTTTGTTGCCCTAAAGTTAGTCATGGACCTAAAAGAACAAGCCAACTAAAGGGTGAAAGGTATTTTTTCTGATGATATTGGTATAAAATAGTTTCATAATTAAAGTTAATCCTGACTTCATAATAAAAAAGTGCTTTAATTGTGTTAAATTAAACATTCCGAGTGATGGAACTTGTAATCATTTTAGCAAAAGGCTAAAGAAATTTTTTTACCCCAGCTTAAACACTGAAACATACACTTAGATATAAATTAGGCTGGAAAAAAAATGTCGGCTTTGTGATTTGATTCCTTAAAAACCTTTAAAAAACCTAAAGTTTTCTTATCAAAATCAGTATGCTTGTTTTTGTTTCGGTGAAACGAAAAATAAAAATGTGGATTGAATAATGCTGAAAGGTTAAATTAAAACGCAGACATCAATAATTAAAAACATTCCTTGATGGCTAAGCTACTTCAATGATTCTTAAGATGAAATGTACATGATATATTTACAAGTACTATTTACAAAAGGAGCGCTTATTAAACTGACTTCTCCTTACATAACGAACACAAGTCCAAAATTCAAAATGGCGTCGTTTTCCGAACCTTATCTAATACTCTCGCACTCAGATGCCTTTCTCGATCTTTAACAGCGTTGCCATCTTTTCTAGTCACGAGACTTAATACTCTTACTTTTTCCTGTAAAATCGAATGATCTGCAAATACTCATTTTTTAAATTGAATGTTCAACAAGTTGCCGTGATTTAGTATTAACATCAGTTCTTGTTGGTAATCAAAGTGGAAAATACATAACCCATAAAGTTTTTAATATAAATCATTTATATGCAGTGCCAATCCCCCCCTCCCCCTCCAAAAAAAACCTGAATTGAATTCGTTGCCGATATGTTTTTAAATAAATATTACATTATCCTTTCTTGCAAATGAAACAGAGAAAAACAGTCATTGATGAACAATGCTCAAGAGAAGAGAACTTTATCAAAGACATCATTTTTTCTTTCTTTTACGTCTTCATCGCACTTCTATGGGAGTTTCGGTGGTGGGGGTGTTTAGAAACACCTTAAAATGCATCTTCACAGTTATTTTGATCAGTTTTTGGCAGTTGCTGAAAAACACAAATTTTTCAATTGCAGCTCCTTGTGCCCATGCGCTATTTTGACCAAAACTTTAATGAGAATTCTCACTATCTCTACTATCCTGTAAACAAAAGTTGAACATCGTAGGTCCATCCTTTCGGAAATTGTGCTAACTACCGCAGACATTTTTTCCCGCAGACGTATTTGCGTCACAGTGTGTTTTACTTAAAATTTGATCAATGTTATTTGATAAAACTTGATATCTTCTATTAATCAACATGATTTTTCAAATTATCTCAAATTTTTAAACTTTCAATTATTAATAATTATCTCTGATACATATAAAGAAAGCGATTGAGAAAATTTGATCAATGTTATTTGATAAAACTTGATATCTTCTATTCATCAACATGATTTATCAAATTATCTCAAATGTTTAAACTTTCAATTATTAATAATTATCTCCGATACAGATAAAGAAAGCGATTGAGCAAGGTAAGGATAATAGCTCTTTTGATATAAAAAATAGATAAAGGAGTTTAACTGCAACTTCTTCTGTCAGAATAAATAGCCATTGGAATTACAAAATTAAAACCCAGAACTGTGGCCTTGTTCCAAACAAAAAAAAGAGAATATTTCTTCGGGGGGGGGAGGGGGGAAAGTGAAAAGAAGAATAATAAAAATTGGAAAAATACCAGGTAAATACAACCGAAAAAATTTACAGAGAAACTTTGGAATTCAGCAGACGGCGCGACAATGAAAGACCAGATGTGCTCGGCTGTATGATATTACAATAACTGTTCAACTTCCCAACTCCGAGCTCTCCTATAAGTAAAGGTATCTCCCTGGAAATTTTGCAGCGCATTAAATCTTCATGGGAGAGAAAATTTCCGACATTCAATATCAGAATTGCGCCTTACCACTCGCCCCCCCCCCCCCTTTTCCGAGAAAAAAAAAGAAAGAAAAAAACATAAAAAAACTTCTTTTTTTTTGTAGTTTGGATCTTCGGTTTTTGGTTTGGCGATAGATTTTCTTTGTTGGCGTTTGTTTCGTGTTCGCGGCCTGGCGACGGCGATCGTTTCTCGCCCTTCGCTTTGCTGATGCTTGAAAATGTATTTGTTGTCGACGCAGCTGAATTTCTGACGCTCGAGAAGTGAATGGGGGAAGCAAAAAAAAAAAAAAAAGTTACGCCAACGGTTTAACTTAAGGTCGAATTTTCCGGAAATGTTAGTTTTGGTGTTGAGGGAAAAATACGCCTTCACGCGACGCTTTAGATAAGATGAGATATAAAAAGTGAAATTCCGGTTTTCTTTTTCAAGGAGGATATTTGTTATTTTGATTTCCTAAAAAACTGACTTTTTTTATACTGGGTAGTAAAAATTATTCTGTTTAGAGACTTCTAAAGTTTGTTTTAATGAATATGCCCAATAAAATACTGTATACGTGCTATTAATAAAATTGGGCAATGATATCATAAAGTTTAATAAATATTTTTAAAAACTACTAAAAAGAATATATATTTTTAAAAATAGTTCAAATTTATGTAGATGACTAATGGGTCCATGCGCAGCCTAAGAATTTAAGATTGCTTAAAGGAACTCCTTATTTTTAACGTTTATTAAAGTTAGATATTGTATTTCTATTGCCGTGAGACATAAAATTACTCAGGTTTCCTAAACGTGCTGAAACTGTGGTTTTCTCTCTTCTATACTGCTGCCATCTACTGTACACTATCGAAATTTTCCACAATTTTTGGACTACCTCCCATGAAATAAAATTTAAAGAATCAATATTCATCATTACTAAGTTATGCAGTTTGCAATACCTATCAAATTAAATCGTGTGCCTAACTATAGCTACATTTACTTTCTACCTCAGGCGTAGAATTAATAAAAGAAGTGAAATATTTGTAAGATTAACCACATTTTTTTTAAATTACTAACTCATAGGAAAACGCTTATGCTTAAAAAATACTTTTTCAATAGCGTTTACTTTCTTAATTGAAAAACATTGAAATAAACCCAAATTTAAACAAAACTTTGGTGTTTTACTTGTAAACAATTGTATTAGTTTTTAAATGCATAAATATATAAATTTTTTATGTATTTACTTGCGGCCAAAATGATCATGTTTGTTCTTATGCATTTATTTTCTCTTACAGGTAAGGACACAAAAATATATTTGGAATTCTTTCCAACAAGTCTGTTAAAGGTATTTTAGGATTTCTATATTTATCTTATCGGTGATATTCAGTATTTAATTCCCAGATAATATGCTATTAAATATATTGAAATATGCTAGTTTTCCGACACAGAGATCAGAAATCGTTTGCGCCCTTCTTCATTGAAAATCAAAGTGCGATTGGATTACCAGACGAAAAAGTGGACTCGTTATTTGGCAAGTAATGACATATTTGGCTATCGGATTTAGTTTAACTCATTCAAAGTCGATTTTTGACCAGTTTCGGCCATTTTTGCTACGGCAGACCAGTCGATTCGTAATCTACTAACTTTTCTGCACATTCCATAAAAAATTCAAAATGATGTTCGTCTAAACATATAGTCGCCTCACTGTCTATTAGTAAAATCATCATTTTGACCACTGAAATAAAATTATGGTAACACTAAAATAAAGTAATACTCCCCTCAGTGGACTCATTATTTGGCAAGTAATGACATATTTGGCTATCGGATTTAGTTTAACTCATTCAAAGTAGAATTTTGACCAATTTCGGCCATTTTTTCTACGGCAGACCAGTGGATTCGTAATCTACCAACTTTTCTGCACATTCCATAAAAAATTCAAAATGATGTTCGATGGGGTATCTAAACATATAGTCGCCTCACAGTCTATCAGTAAAATCATCAATTTGACCACTGAAATAAAATTATGGTAACACTAAAATAAAGTAATACCCCCCTCAGTGGACTCATTATTTGGCAAGTAATGACATATTTGGCTATCGGATTTAGTTTAACTCATTCAAAGTAGATTTTTGACCAATTTCGGCCATTTTTTCTACGGCAGACCAGTGGATTCGTAATCTACCAACTTTTCTGCACATTCCATAAAAAATTCAAAATGATGTTCGATGGGGTATCTAAACATATAGTCGCCTCACCGTCTATCAGTAAAATCATCAATTTGACCACTGAAATAAAATTATGGTAACACTAAAATAAAGTAATACCCCCCTCAGTGGACTCATTATTTGGCAAGTAATGACATATTTGGCTATCGGATTTAGTTTAACTCATTCAAAGTAGATTTTTGACCAATTTCGGCCATTTTTGCTACGGCAGACCAGTGGATTCGTAATCTACTAACTTTTCTCCACATTCCAAAAGAAATTCAAAATGATGTTCGATGGGGTATCTAAACATATAAACATATTGTCGCCTCACAGTCTATTAGTAAAATAGTAAAATCATCAATTTGACCACTGAAATAAAATTATGGTAACACTAAATTAAAGCAATACCCGGGGGGGGGGGGTATTACTTTATTTTAAAAGTAATACCCCCCAAAAAATAAGATAATAAGAAATTAAAGTAATACCCCCCCCCCCCCAAAAAAAAAGGTCAGTTCATGTTGAATCAGAAATTTAGAATTTTTTTTTTTTTCATTTTCCTGAAAACTTTGACGAAATCCTTTTTGTTAGCTCTTTTTCACTCAAAGCAGACTAAAATCGAACACAAGGGCACCTACATCGAACATGAATTCACAAGAAAGAAGAAAGGGAAAAAAAAAAGAAAAAGAAAAAACACAGACTACGATCCCTGCACATAATATATAAGCATATCTGAGCAGCACACGTTGCGAAAAGTAACAAATCTAGCCTTCTTGACTACCGAAACGCACTCTTCCCAACCTTCAATTTCAGCAACCCTCCAAGACAGAAAATGAAAGGACACGCACTCATTTTCTTCCAGCTTGGTGCAAGTAACAAGAGACTGATAACGGCTGCACCAGGACTAAAAGAAAAGGAGGATGACAGTTCCGCAAGGCATGGAATGTAATATCATTCCCTTCCTCCTTCTTCACAAAACATAGAAGGAAAAGAAGAAAAAAAAAAGGTGGAACGAAGAGAGTAGGATGACTTTTACACAAAAGATTGCATACCGAGTTTCCAACCAACCCTCCATTATTCTTCCTGCATACTACAACTGCTTTTTTGTTTCCAATCTAGCGCAGAAACCACGTTCGCGACAAACATATAGGGGAGAGAAAAGAAGCAAAGTATAAAGACACACCGACGGAATTATTAAACGCCCACTAAGGAATCAAAGTTCGGACAAATATAGATTTCTTACGCTCATTATTCATGGAAGGTGTGGGAAATGGAGATTAAAAAAGTCTCTACGGGATACTTGGGAATGGAGATTTCTTTCTTTATTTATGTGGTTTGTAGTCATTGGAGTGTTTCCGCTGGTGTATTAGATACTTTGAGAAGGTGGGGAAGCTGCTTTTTATTTCCACTAAAGGAGTAGGGAGAAATAGGAAACGACCAATTTTATCTTCTAAGAACAAATACAAAGAACAAATGCTTAAGAACTTTCTGCAAATGGAATTGTAAAATATTAAAAGCCGTATTTCGTGGCTACAAGTCACGAAAACGCAGGGCCTTATTTCAGATCCTTGAGACCCACTACAGGTCATTAAACAGAGACCCTTATGTAAAATTTGAAATTTCGAAATATTCATTTCCTATTATATTTTTACTTTAAGTTCATTACATTAGTAATTCTTTGGGTTGTTTTTTTCTTTGGAACTTCCGACTTTCCATTTCTGCCACTTATAAAGTGCTTCACAAAGCCAGAAACGTCTCGTAATTTTGAGCATCGAGAAGAATATGAAATCGAAATCTTCTAGTGTAAGCCCCTTTCTCACACCAATGAAATGGCATTGAGGCCACGACGGATTTAGTGTGCACCAGACCCCATTAGATACACACGGATATTTGGAGAACCGAGGACCGAACCCACTATCTTTTGATCATGAACCCGATACTCTAACCTCTATTAAATCGGAGCCCTTTTGGAAATGGATTGTTATCGCTAAAGCCTATGAATTCACTCTGAAAAAATTAGCCTTAAATTATTAGATAAAAAGATTTTGTTAATTTGTCATACACATAACAACGACGGGAAATTAATATTATTTTTCTTGAAGTAAGCAATCTTTATCCTGGTTGTTTGGTACTTACGTTTCAATTTGCTCAATGGTATGAAACGGCCTTGCATTTTATTTGTTCTAAAAACACTTAAAAATTGAAAAATAAAATGTTACCTCGTGTTTTACTACTTAATAGTAAGATATGCGCCTTATACGCGGTATGCCAAGGTAAGGTTTTGACCATGGCCCTTCGACAAATTCTGTTTCAGAAACAGGCAGACGTGATGATAATTATTGCATTGGGAGAATTTTAATAGATTTTTATTATACTATTCGCAAATGTGAGACAGTTTCTCATTGTTCTTTACTCTTGAGAATTACGAGGGAAGTGAAAAAAGATGTCTTGTTTTAGTGGGTTTTTTAAACTACTACTCGTAAGGATGATACTAAAGCAAATATTTAAAGAAATAAATAATCGAAAAACATGACAATAGAGCGATGTTGTTTTCTCAGAGACATTCAGAAGAAAAAAAGTGGGCTTCATCTAACAAAAATTAGAAGAGGGTAATTTTTAATGCCAAAAGGCCAAACTTTAATCAAAATTTTAATAATTTTGTCGTTTGAGTCTAATTAAATAACACTAACCAATTGCTCACGAATACTTAAAGCGCCATCTGTTGACAAAAACATTATTTTTCTTTTTTCCTGAAATCACGATTCTAAATTTCGAATATCCATTGTGTAATACAGGATGTCTATAAAGTAGTTGGGCAACGGAGCTCAAATAGATCTGTATAACTCATAATAACTAGGCATAATAAACATTATTATTATTATTATTATTTGTTTGATAATGACTGGTTATTAAGAGTTATACGGACTCATTGTCCGACTAATTTGTGGACACCCTGTATAGGGTAATGAAAGTATTGCATTCGATAAAAAAAAACAAAAAACAATCGATATTTTTACATTTCTGCACGTTTTGGAGCATCCTGGTTATGAAAAAATGATTGATCGTATGTCTGTGGACAGCATAACTCCCTAACGGATTGCCTTACGATGTTCAAATTTTGTTTAAGGGCTAGTGATGTCAGTAAGATCTGTCATTAAGGCTTTCGTCAAAATTGCTCTTGCGTAAAGGGTAAGCTTTTTTTTTTTTTTTTGTTTTTTTTTAGCAACCGCAAAATACAGCTCTAACGATTTTGATCAAAATCGCTGTGGTAATACCTTTTAAGGTGTTCTAATAAATTTCCGTTTCCAAAATTCCCTTAGAAATTTTATAAAAGCTTAAATAATTGAAGAGTACTTGTCTTAATCAGAGTTATCTTCTCATGAGCATTGCCTGTCAAAACCGCCCTTCCTCCATTCATCTTTTCAGAAAAAATATTTATCAAAAAACATACAGCTAATTTTGCCACTTGGAGTTTTTTTTTCCGGCAATTGGCAAATTTTGAATACATAAAACATGAAAACGAAAACGGTAATTTACAAAAATCCATGCCAAAATTGACAAATAATAAGGTAGTTGAAGGTTCTGCGTCCATACACCTAATTTTTCTAAGTAGCTTTTTAAAATTCACATAGCTCTTTAGGGGGTCTGGTACCGAAAATAAAAAAAACTTTATTTATGTACATTTTTAAGTCAAAAATTTATTTTATGTATGAGATACTATTTATATATCTTTGAGAAAATGTTTTTTTAAATATTGTGTTTAGTTATTTAAAAAAAATTTAGAAACCAAGAAAAATCTATAATAATTGATGTTTGCTATTTTGATATAACTCAAGAAAAAATAAATTTTTTTTCAAAGTGAAAGTTTTCTGTAATACATAATTATATAAAGAAAATTTTGTCTTCACAGAATTTTAATAGGTGGATTAAAAAAAATTAAAAAAATTCTCAAAGTTAAAATATTGAAATTTTTGCTTTTTTATTATGTTATCTTTTACGCTAAATGTTATATTTTAAAACAGGAATTAAAAAAATAAAATTCTGTGATGACAAAATATTTAAAACTATATAAATTAAATGCTCCAAAAATGTGAATAGCCAATTGTTAATGGTTCAGGAGATATATCGATTTGAATATGCAACATCTGTGAAAAACGCACTTTAAGCAGACGCTTCAATGTGTTACTCCCATTACTGATGTTTAAATCACAGGTAATTTTGTGGCGTTCTAATCACCGGAGAAATAAGATAAAAACATCATTCTCTTCAGGAATGTATGAACTATTTTTTAAAATCATAAAAAAAAATTGTGATTTTTGAAAAAATTTCGGTACTGGTCCCCCTTAAATGTTCGTGTATTATCGATTCTCAAATGTCCAGTTCCCTTCAGATTCTCTTTCATATACAATACATGTTAAATTAAAGTAATCCGAACCTATATTGAAGTCCAAATATTTTTGATGCCCTTTTCGATATTTAATTGGAGCAGCATTCATAAATTATTCGCAGAATGGATAACACTCAAAGAAAATGTACGAAATATTGATTATCGGTTTCCAAACCAAGGAGGACAATTTTATTCTCTTTCTTTAAGATTCTTTAGAGCAAAATATATTATTTTGCCCAAGGAAATATCCCTTTATTGTACTACTTGTTCATTATGATACCTTTTACACACGCAGCCTCGAACATAAAGGCGAGCGGCCACCGGAAATCGATACTTTTGCTTTGTATCGGGACGTCATAGAAACAATTTGAGGAGAAGTACTGATGATTAATTGTTCAAATTTATGAATATAATCTTGTGATAGGGATATTGTTGGAAAAAATTATATCTTGGAGGGATATGTATGTACGTCAATAACGGCTCCTGATTTTAAATTAGTGAAATAGTAATTTGCAACAGAAACACTTCTTTTTCAAGCAGTCACACTGCCAAATTTTTTATACAAATCTCCATTTCCCATTATTCATATTTTAACATAGAGCAATGAAAATACTACATTCGATAATTTTTTTTTTTTTCATTTCTTCACATTTTGCCCAAAAAAGTTGTCTGGAAAAATGTCTGTGTGTTTATGTGAATGTGATTAGCAAAAGTTGAAACTAGGATGTTCAACTTTTGTATACGAGTTAATGAGACCTGTCATTAACGCTTTCGTCAAAGCTGCATATGCTCAAAAAGTAGCTTCTATTTAAAAATAAATGTTCTTCAACAACCCCCTCCCCCCCCAAAAAAAAAACACGGCTCTAATGATTTTGTTCACCGTGATAATGTCCTTAAGCTGCTCGAAACATCCCCACTTCTAAAATGTTCGAAAAATGCGATAATTAGTTGAAAACGAATGTATTTAATACAAAGTTTTCTTTCTTATCGCCCATCAACAATTGTTTCTCCTCTGTTTCACTTACAAAAAAATAACGTAATTTTTATCGAAAAACATACAGCCAATTTCACTATTTTGACGGTGTTTTTTTTTTTACCAATGTAATAATTATCGTAGTCTAACCTTTTTTTTTTTTTAAATTATAAATATATGAGAACGAAAGCGGTAAATTACATCAATCCATGGCAAAGTTCAATATAGTGACCTGCATTAAATGTAATTTAAATTTATGTGCTGTCACCCTCCCCCAAAAGTTGTAAATTGTATTAATCTAACGACAGTCAATTTAAGTTTATACACTTCTAGGTAATTTTGGTCAAATGTACACCACCTAAGACTTCATTAAGAAATTTGTATAATATTTTTTGACCAATTCTATAATTTACAGGATAATTTCGGACTCATTATTGAGGAATTACATTTTGAATACTTTTTTATTGCAACTTTGCTGCACCACTAACTTCAAGGGCCTTAGAGATTTGTTTGTTTTGAACTAGATGGTGATCATGCTCTTTTAAAGTTATATAAAAAACACGAATATCCCAAAAGCTTATTTTAAGTTATAGAAATCCTTTGCGGTAATGATTTCTAAAATAAAATGTCTTTTCAGAATTTTAGAATTTTATAAAGTTTTGCCTCTTAGTGAATAAAGAGACCTATCACTATTTATTTTAATGTTTTAAACAAATAAGGTATTATATTTTTAATAATGTGAATTAAAGCTTTTGTACTCTTTATAATTGAATGCATCCATTATCAAACATTGTATGAGATAATGTTTTTTTTTTTTTTTTTTTCTTTAATCTTGTAGCAGAACACAAAAACATGACATCGCAATTATATCGCATAAACTCCCCAAAAATGAACATATATATTGCTCTTTACATTTAATGTTCAATTTTAAATTCTTATCGAAATATTTTTGTATAAGCTTTTAGGAAAGAAAACTCAGCACAAAAATAATATCCTTAACCTACTTTTGACTTTTTATGCACTTAATATTTTTAATGGTACCAATCCTAATCTTCATCCCATATACTCATACGCATACTAACTATAAGAATAATGCTTTAAGCAAATGAATCAAAAATCTCTGTTTCGAATTCATCGCATGCAACTCATCCTCCTTTCCTTTATCCTATCAGTTACGCCAAGAATAAAGAAAACTCTCTTATCCCTGTTTATCGTTAGAGCTTCTTCTCAGGTCCAAACCACTATCTTATTGGTCTGGACCTTAAATCTATCCACTCTCTTATCTGTCCCTTTTTCCATCAGGCTCGTAACTCCACCGATGACTGTTATGGAATTGCACTCATCTTAAGTTAGCGAAGGAAATGGCAGCGATTTCTTCTTAAATGAATGTTAATTGTGTATTGCAAGTTTAGTAATTGGAATAATTTTAACTGCAAAGGAATTCTTACTGGTACTAGTGGGTATGCGCATTTAGGATGGATTAGGGAATTTTATTTTTATGACGATCATCGGAGTTATATATTGCATTCTGTTGCTGTGTTGCAGATCCCTTAGGTTTTTTCAACGTACTTAAATAGTTATTTTCTTTTTTTTTCTATAGTGCTGCCATCTATTGTCTACTATCATAACCTCACAAAAAATTTCTCACCCCTTAAATTGGAATAACATTTACCTTTTTTTGGTATTTGAATACAGGGAGATATATGATCATCAGCAATGAACACCGTTTAAAAATAATATATAAAACGCAAAGGGTTTTTCAAGAAGTAATATGGCCGACCAAACGGTATAGTGGTTAGCGTGCTAGCTTCTAGACCACGAGGATGCGGGTTCGAGTCCCGTGTTAGGCATGGGTGTTTGTAAATGTATGTTGGCTTGTCTAATGACGAATGTTTCGGCTCATTATAGCCCTCGTGTTGCTGACGACGCCAGATAATCTGAAAACAACCAACCAAGAAGTAATATGATTGATTTCTTTGAAGATTGCGGAAATATTTAAAAGGAAGTCCTAGTAAGGATCTGCTCGCTCGCTCTCTCTCTATGCTCGCTGTGTTACAATCTTCTAGCCAAATGCATTTAGAAACTAATTCGTACAAAACCTTGACATTTGGTGAGTAGGTACCAAAATGATCACTTAATGAAAGGACATAAATTAAAAACTCGAAAATGGCTCCTAATATATTTTTATTTATAAATGGAATCCTTACATCAATGCTTATGCAGTTTCGTCATCTGCAATGGTCTTTTGCTTTTTGAATTATTATTTATAATAGATGGCCATTAAATGAACATTATTTGTGTCATTTTATTAAGTGATCGTTTTTCTACCAACTCGCCAAATTCCAAAGTTTTATACCAAGTAGTTTCTAAATGCACTGGGCTAGAATATTGTAACATAGCGAGTATGGGGAATAATTATTACTAGAACTTCTACTTAAACAATATGAATACTTTTAAAAGTGTATGATAAATTTGAAGGGATAAATTTATCTTTCACAGATGTTTCGAGAAATATATTTTCAACTCTCTCTCTAAGAATGTGAGTTTATGATGCACTTTTTATGGAAAAATAAATGATTTATTGTTTTTATGTAAAACTAGTATCTAGTTTTGCTTTCTCCCTCATTTAATATGACTCTGCATTAGGCTATTCACTGATTTTTTTAACTTTAATGTTAGCCTTTGCTATTTTGATAATAAATCGACACAATTTTTAGCGAGGAATCTCTTGACTATTCGTCTCTCAAGCTGAAACTTACATCTTTCATAAATTTGAAAATATTGGATCGAATTTAATGACTCTGTAACTATTTACAGGATAGTTATTGACAGCTACCGATGAAAATATTGTTGAATAAGTTCAATTCGATTGCCAATTGTAATCATGACTCCTTATTGAAACAGTTTTCTTTCGTCAAAACAAGTAGATGGTAATTTTAATTTTTTTTTTTTTTCATTATGTCCAAGTTACTATTTAAACTAGTTACAAAGTTAAAACGACAATTCAAATGACTAGCAATACTCACTTCTAAGATTTCATTTGAATTCCGGAAACATTTTATTTCTAAAGAACCGACTGAAATTCTATTGCCTACTAAATGACGCGTAGAAGCCTGAAAAATAAATTCGTTTCATTGACTCGGAGCGCAATTAATTATGTATCGGCTGAAACAAAGGGCAATATGACTCCCATCCGAGAATTGGAATTGGATAATGAGGATCATTTTCAGATCCGTCTTTATTGAGTAATTCAGTTACTTACTCATTACACTGAGTGCAAACATAAAATTGTTTTCCAAATACTGGGACAGAAGGACAATTTGATTTAATTAACGGGGGAAGCAGTTTTCTTCCATCAAATGAGCGAGAAACTATTTGCTGGAGGGGGAATAGGAGAGTGATTTGAAATTCTAAACACATTCCGAGTGTTTCTTTGTGAGACATTTAATTAAACGTTCTTTGTTTTGAGATTTGTTTTGGATGAAAGTTGTATTGGTGTGCACCCAAAAGTAAGGCCCAGACTGTAATTGTTTTAAAAACTGTAATGGTAATTCGTTTTCTTTTTACAATTACTGCTTCGGGAAGTCACTTAGAGTCAAATCGACAAATCTCTTTATACTTATAAAGTCAATAATTTAAAGTATATTCCAGAAAATCGGTTCAATGAATATGAGAACTCGAAAAAAGCTTTTGACTCCTGGCAACTGGGTCTGAGTATGTTAGGCATAATTTTTTCTACTATATATTTCATCATGGAAGACAATATAGTTTTGTTGCTTCTAAGCTCCTTTAGAATAATATCTGAATTTCTGATCGTATTTCAAATTGTGAAAAAATACATTTAACTTTAGATTTAAGTTACCAACCCGATTAGAAAATTTGTAGCGATTTTAAACCATACGATTCAACTAATTGTGACGGGTCTGTACTCCGTATAGTAGATTAGTTTTATACACTTTCATGTCTGCCACTTTGACATCAAGCTTGTCTGAGAAACACTGTCGCGTTCTAGATACTCTAGAGATCTTGCAATCCAGTCCCAAAGCTTTGAAAATTTAATTGATGTTGGTTTAATTGCTAATGTGCACAGGATGGTACGAGAGCTAGGACATCAACAACTACAAGAGCAAAAATTTAAAGTTGCAAGAACATTTGTTAACATTGTATTCTGCTAACATGGTTTAATATCTAATGTGCACAGGATGGTATGAGAGCTAGGACATCAACAACTACAAGAGCAAAAATTTAAAGTTGCAAGAACATTTGTTAACATTGTATTCTGCTAACATGGTTTAATATCTAATGTGCACAGGATGGTATGAGAGCTAGGACATCAACAACTACAAGGGCAAAAACTTAAAATTGCAAGAACATTTGTTAACATTGTATTCTATTCCCAAGCATAACAGTAGCACTGTATTTCGAATAGAACCTAACTTATGGCATCCAGCAATAAACCGAGCCTCGTACTGAGCAAAGATTTATATTCCGTATTCTAGAACAATAGGACAACCTTAGGAGCATGGCAGCTCTGTAGGAGGAAGAAGAGCCAGTCGCGATAGAGCTCGAAGGAGCAACAAAAGTATATCTCGACACCAAAATACAGTGGAACAACATACGTTCCGTTCAACCAACTATTGCCAGCAGAAGAGCACACAAAAAAAAGAGCTCGCATAAATAAAACTTCCATTCACAAAAGGAGGAGCCAGTAGTAGTAAAAGCGTAACTGCTGCCAACAAAAGCTAGCTAAAAAAAAAAGAAAAACTACACAGCCGGGTAATGATGGTGCGAGGGAAAATAAACAAAATAAAAAAAATAAAAAAAAGTTGAAGAACTTTGGATGTTAAGAAAAATTCTTTTCTGTATTCTCGGACGAAAGAGAAGGGTTGGCTTACAGCAAAAATGAGGAAAAAATGAGGGAGCGTTTATTTTTTTTACTTTTATTTTGGAACACCTGGCCCATCTCATATTCCTAATCACTTTCTCCTGTAGAAACGGTTAATGTTTAAGAGAAAGAAATAAAAAAGCTAAAAATGGAAAAAAGAAAGCTGTTTCTAAACTAATCTAAAATTTTAGTGTTGTTTACTGACTCTGCACGGGCTTTTGAAAACGCGCCTTGGAAAGTAATTACACGCTTTCTTATTGTGTAAATAGTTTTTTTTTTCTCTTTATTCAAGAACTCAAAGACAGAATTTTGATTGTTTTTTTGTATATAATTAATTAAAGTTCTTCTGTGTGTATGTCTTCCTTCACTTTAGAAGAATGTTTTGTTAATGATATTTAATTTTAAACATATTATCGTCATCGCTATTGTTTTGAGATTTTAGAGTACATACACATTTTACGATAAAAGTGGTTTTAATTAAAGCTGAGTTTTTTGTGTTGTTTATTCTTAATAAAGAGATTTTCGAGTGCTGAAACAGCAAACTTGAATCTGCACTAATGACGCAAATTTGATATTTGAATGCATAAAAAATTTAACTAAAAAAATGCAAAATTATTCTAATTTACTATTCTAATTAGTTAATATAATGAGCTCATAAAAACTTGGGTTTGAAGGAGTTAGAACAAATATTTTTTCAAAGTCTAAAAAATATACATAGTCTAAGTATTCGGCAAGTACCTTTTTAAGTTATTCTTGTATTTATACATTCACAAAATATTTAAATATAAACTGATCATCATTCATAAATTTTTCATATTTAGTAAATAACTAAATTTTAGACATTTGAGTCACCTCTAGCATAGTACCTAGCAATGTAAAGAAAAAAAAAATTATAGGAGTATCATAAATATTATTTTAAGGTGATAATGAATACCATGATGATTCCAAATCATACCAAATAAACACGCAACGTAAATTAAAGCTATTGAGTTATACCAAGAAATTTAATTTTTTAACCAGTGATTAATTTAACAATAATAAAATTTGTGTACTGCCTTTTTTAAAACGCAAATTGTCGTTTAACCTGTTATATAATTGTACCAAAAACATTATGGAATAAATAGAGTTGTTCTCAATAGCATTTTGAAAGCAATTATTTGAATTAAGTAACAATACAATATTTTTGAGTACTATGAACTTTATTTAAATATGTGGATTTTTTTTAGATGGTGTACATAAAAAACATATCGTTCAAATAGCATAAGAAGTGTTAACTCCGATTTGTAAAAAATTTTAGGAGATGAACATAAGTATTTTTAGCCTTCTTTGGCTGCTTTTGACAAACAAAATGTCAAAAAGTTTTCTTTATTTAATGTTTTTTTTTTTTTTTTTTTTTTTTTTAAAGTGACTTCGAATAGGTGTAGAACTCTGAAATTTGAAACATAAGTATTTCTTACCTTCTAATTTTGCTTGTCATAAACAGAATGTCAAAACAAAATATTCGCAGAAAGTTGAGGAGGGGTAATTCAAGGGGACTTTTTTTTTTCTTCTTTTTTTTTTCCCTTTCTTGACAGGGGGAATTCAAATGATAAGGATTTAAATAGAAATTAACCTTACAGCGAGCTCGAGCTTGTGTAGAAACAAAACTTTTAACGAGCGGAGATAGCTTATAGCAATGAACCGTTCAGCGAGCAAAACGAGCCTATGCTTATTTATCAATAAACTTTACAGCGAGCGAAGCAAACCTGCGCTTGTGTTACAATGAAACTTTTTGCGAGAGAAGCGAACTTGAGTTTGCGTAGTAATGAACCTTTTAGCAAGCAAAATGAGCCAGGTTCGCGATGCGTCAAAAGCTGGAACTTAAACACAAAGACTGATCTCCGCAAAATGAGACCATGCAGCTTGTTTTTCACATCTTATTCACTGATCAAGTTGGAGATTTTGCTTATCGATGGGTCTTCTCTTCTTGTTTCCAACTATATACCAAAAATTATTGCTTTCTATTGAAATTATTTACCTAAAAATACAAAGTGCAAAATCACATTATTATGGGGAGAAAAAAAAAACGCTTTATATCTTTACACTTCTACATTATGAGTGCTTATAAATTTGGAACAAGATACCGACATAAAATAAAATTCATATTTTTTGCACATTGGTATCATTTGAATAGGC
This sequence comes from Linyphia triangularis, assembly GCA_963978545.1. Classification (NCBI taxonomy): domain Eukaryota; kingdom Metazoa; phylum Arthropoda; class Arachnida; order Araneae; family Linyphiidae; genus Linyphia; species Linyphia triangularis. Next base: position 85,362,729 of record OZ021728.1, read on the forward strand.
GTCTCTTTAAAGTTATTAATGCCTAATTTACTTTTTAGTTACAAATACCACTTTCACTAAAACATTACTCATGATTTTTTTTTTCTGAATCTTATTTCATAAATTATTTCATTTTTTTGCCTACATAAATTCTATTTACTTAGTTGGTTGGTTGTTTTCAGATTATCTGGCACCGTCAGCAACACGAGGGCTATAATGCGCCGAAACATTCGTCATTAGACAAGCCAACATACATTTACAAACCCCATGCCTATTACGGGACTCGAACCCGCAACCTAGCGGTCTAGAAGCTAGCACGCTAACCACTATACCATTTGGTCGGCTCTATTTACTTAAAAAAAAAAAGAATATATATATATATATAAATATAAATTATTTTTTTATTAAGACATTCATAGTTTGCGAAAAAGTTTATTGAATTGTCGACAAATATTCGGTACAAATTCATTTTTGATAGTTCATTCAGAATTTGATCCCGATATGAAATGTAAATTTTTTTTAAAATTGTTTTGTACACCCTTGTCTGTTTTTAACAGTTCCACTGCTAAATTAAATTCTTGTTAATACATGTTCTGTAGAAATTGTTATTTTTACTTTTTTCCGATAAACCGAATCGCCATACTAAATGGTAATCCGGAGTAGGGATGCATGTTCGTTGTGGTTCGGAATCCAAGTTAAGCTGTAGGTCCCAGCACGATTATCCGTCATTGTGCATAAAAAATAGGTAATTGAGCGTATAAATCAGCTAATCAACCAGCCATACTAAATGTTTATTTTCATTTTCCCATAAAGTTTATAAAATATATATAAAATGTCTTTAATGTACAGCTTTACGAGATAAAGTTAAATTTAATGAAAGATGAAAATTAATGAGCCTTTATCAGTAAATAGTTTATTTAACATGGAAATATGCCGGCAGCAATAAAATTTAAAACAATATACAAAATAAATATTAGCTGGTTGGTTGGTTGTATTCAGATTATCTGGCGCCGTCAGCAACACGAGGGCTATAATGCGCCGAAACATTCGTCATTAGACAAGCCAACATACATTTACAAACACCCATGCCTAACACGGGACTCGAACCCGCAACCTCGCGATCTAGAAGCTAGCACGCTAACCACTATACCGTTTGGTCGGCATAAATATTAGCTATTAAAAATATTAAAATTATTAACTAATAACCAAACGTTTAAACTTGGTTGACATATTATGCAATAATCTGGCGCAGAATTTACTTTTTCGACTTTTTTTCAGATTGAAATTCGTTTATTTGTCCTCGAGTATTGATATTACGAAGAAGATGACTGCAAACAAATATTGAAGTATGAATATAAGCACATGATTTTGTAGCCTTACTTCTATATTTAGAAGAATTATCATAAATTTTGCATAATAAGTAGCATAAAGAATATTTATAACAAACATTTTATTTTTAATCAATTATTTTTGAGTCAATGCCTTTTCTATTAAATCACGACCTATTCAAAACTTTTGATTCTCTCTATAACATTTTTAATAATGTCGTATGAAATAATACAAACTTTATTTTATCAAAGTATATATTTAAAAAAAAAAATCATCCAAAATAATACGTTTAACCAAAATTCAGCCAATTATTTTGTTTTATAACATCTAATTTTCAAAGCTTTTATTATCTGATTTATATTAAACTAGTTTATATTTTACTTGGCATAGAAAAAATAACTACTTTCAAAAGTTTTATGTTTGTTTATTCTTTCGGAAAAAAATATTTTAATGATATGTTATTGGATATGACAATTCAACAATCTGCAGGAAATATAAATAATATTGTTGTTATATAAACCGACCTTTGGAAATGTAAGATTCGACATTTTAAATAAAACATTCAAAGGATAGTAATGATTTTGAAAATTAAATTTATGGATATTTAATCTGTATGAATATATTTCGAATAGAAATTTCCTTACAGCCAATATTAGATCAAATCGGCATTTATTTTTGGTTTGGCTTTAATTTATTAATTCAAAAGGATTTAACGTGTTAAAGATACATGTTTTTTTGTACCTTGAAAGTTATTTAATAAGTAAAAATAAAAGTAATTTAAATTAATCTGCCTATAATTCGTTTATGAAAGTAATGCATAAAAGATTACGGCTAATTAATTTGTTTACTATGCTTGTAAAAAACCTTAATTGAAAATTATGTGATATTTTTTTTTTTTTTTTTTTTAATTATAATAATGTTGAAGCGGCTGAATTATTTTTTATGACGATTTTTTTTATTTTTATTTTTTTATACGCTTTCTATCGGTATATCAATTTAAAGCTTTTATATATGCAAAATGCGTAATTTTAGCAAAATGGTTGCATGCTGAAATTTTCTAGGTGTGTTCGTTTCATGTTTAGATTATTTATTAATGTACTTTAATTGATACTATAAAATATTTATTATTTTAAATGAAAGCATGTGTTCATATTATTACTTATAAACTTTATTTTAACGAATTTTTACATAAAATTTATTTAAAGTTTTTCTTCATATTTATTTTCAAAGACTTGAAATGTATGCATTTACAGAAGTTGTTCTCGGTGCACGCTCATGATACATGAAAAGTATGAATATCAGTATCGAAAATTATGATTCCGTGTAATTGATTATTATTTAATAGAAATATGTTATTAAATTGTTTGTGTGAAAGGATAAGAATACTTTCACAATACATACACAAGCGGACTTATAGGGGACATTAAAAAAAAAAAATATTAAAATATTTCCGTCAGAAAGCTGGAAAAAAAAGAAGACAATATTGACGCCAAACAGTCTTCAGCGATTTGCATTTTTTTTTTTCAAATGAGTACACATTGTGGTGATGGTGGTAAATAGCGTTCCGGTTGATGGTATACACTCTGTGTGTGTGTGTGTGTGTGTGTGTGTGTGTGTGTGTGTGTGTGTGTGTGTGTGTGTGTGTGTGTGTGTGTGTGTGTGTGTGTGTTCCAAGAACTAAAGTCTCTATTTCAAAGTGAGAAGACGTGGCAGTGATCCCAACAGATAGTCACGCCAGTGTTATCGGGTTTTTTTTCCTGGTTTTCTCCCATTCGAGACCTATAAGCGAGGAATTTTTACCTTGAGAAAGATCTCCCAGAAGGCTCTTTTCTTCCAACGTATCTCCAATACAACCCGATAAGGTTCAGACAGTAAAGTTAATCTCCATACATCTCACTCTTGCTACAAAAAGGACACAACTCAAAATTCCTCTTTTTGAATTAAAGTATGTACAGAATCACAAGCTATCATGGACTGGAAAAACGACAGAAGTCCGTCTCAACTTGAATACAACTTGTTAACAACCTTGTGTCGTTCAACCAACTTCAAGTCTGTGATTCTGTGTACAACTTTTACTCAAAATGAAGAATTTTGAGTTGCGTTACTTTTGTAGAAAGTTTAGTTGGTTAACAAGTTTGCACTGCTTAATTTCTGCCACTATGAAGTACTTCCACAACCAGATTGACCTATTAATTTTGAACTTTGATAAGACTACAAGTTCGAAGTGGTATCACGTAAAACCTCACCCTCCAACACCACCACACCAATAAGAGCACATTAAGGCCACGACCTATTTAATGTGCACTTGTCCTCACTACCATACACACCAGTATTGGGCAAAGCCAGGACAAACCCGCGATATACTGCTCATTTGTTCGGTGGCTTTAAATGCTGGTCACTATAGTCCGAGAGGCTACTGCAAATTTGGACCCCATCGAACATGATTCCGAATTTTTATAGAAATAGGAGAAAAGGGAGTAGATTACGAATCCACTGGTCTGCCGTGGCATAAATGGCCGAAACTGATCAAAAATAGACTTGGAATGAGTTGAACTAAAATCCAATTGCCAAATATGTCATAACTTCCCAAAAAGAGAACACACTTTTTCGTCAGGAAACCCACTGTATTTTGATTTTTCAATGAGAAAAAGAGCAAACGATTTCTGATCTCTGGCTCGAAAAACTTGTATCTTTTAAAAGTAATCCAAATTTGCAACATCAGTTTCGTCATCAGTGACGTAATATTTATTGCCAATTTTGCTCATTTGTGAAAGATGCAAGTAAGCTATAGCCACACATTCGAATCGTCTGCAACCTTCTTAATTGAAAATTAAAGAGTGAGGGTTACCAAATAAAAAAAATTCTCATTATTTGGCAAGTTATGGAGCGTTTGGCAATTGGATTTAGTTCAGCTTATAAAAGTCAATTTTTGACCAGTTTCGGCCATTTTGCCACGGCAGACCAGTGGATTCGTAATCTACTCACTTTTCACCAATTTCTATAAAAAATACAGAATGATGTTCGATGGGGTCAAAAAATTGCAGTCGCCACTCAGTCTACTAGATTCCTTTCGTAGAAAGAATCCCATATGTCTTTTACCCTTTAACTGCTGTATGCGCTCTGGCAGACCGCGAGTCATTTTTTGTGAAATGCTTCCACCCTCTAAAATATTTCTTTTTCGACTTTCATATTAACTTTTCTTCCGATACTTTTTATGTTTCCTAAATTTTTAGCTGATGTTCACCAATTTGTTTGACGCAGTATGGATCACTCTTGCTCCAAAATTATCAAACCACCCAATACCTGCAGTGAAATGTTAAGTGCAAAATTTGTGCACAGTAGAAACAAAATCGATTTTTTTTCTATTCAGATACCACTTTCATTTACCGTGGTCTAATTAGTACCTACCCTAAATTTTACCAAATGTTTATTAAAATGAACTTGAGGCGGTCCTAAAGTGGCAGATTAATAACAGCAACTCTGCATTTGATAAGGGAAAATACATCTTATAGAACAAAGAACCCTTTAACATCATATTAACTTTTCTGATACTTTTTATGTTTCCTAAATTTTATGCTGATGTTCACCAATATGTTTGGAGCAGTATCGACCACTCTTGCTCCAAAATTATCAAACCACCCAATACCTGCAGTGAAATGTTAAGTGCAAAATTTGTGCACAGTAGAAACAAAATCGATTTTTTTTTTCTATTCAGATACCACTTTCATTTACCGTGCTCTAATTAGTACCTACCCTAAATTTTACCAAATGTTTATTAAAATGAACTTGAGGCGGTCCTAAAGTGGCAGATTATTAACAGCAACTCTGCATTTGATAAGAATCAGGGAAAATACATCTTATAGAACAAAGAACCCTTTAACATCATATTAACTTTTCTGATACTTTTTATGTTTCCTAAATTTTAAGCTGATGTTCACCAATTTGTTTTACGCAGTATGGACCACTCTTGCTCCAAAATTATCAAACCACCCAATACCTGCAGTGAAATGTTAACTGCAAAATTTGTGCACAGTAGAAACAAAATCGATTTTTTTTCTATTCAGATACCACTTTCATTTACCGTGGTCTAATTAGTACCTACCCTAAATTTTACCAAATGTTTATTAAAATGAACTTGAGGCGGTCCTAAAGTGACAGATTATTAACAGCAACTCTGCATTTGATAAGAATCAGGGAAAATACATCTTATAGAACAAAGAACCCTTTAACATCATATTAACTTTTCCGATACTTTTTATGTTTCCTAAATTTTAAGCTGATGTTCACCAATTTGTTTGACGCGGTATGGACCACTCTTGCTCCAAAATTATCAAACCACCCAACACCTGCAGTGAAATGTTAAGTGCAAAATTTGTGCACAGTAGAAACAAAATCGGAACGTTTATTTTTTTCTAATCAGATACCACTTTCATTTACCGTTGTCTAATTAGTACGTACCCCAAATTTTACCAAATGCTTATTAAAATAAACTCTAGGCGGTCCTAAAGTGGCAGATTAATAACAGCAACTCTGCATTTGATAAGAATCAAGGAAAATACATCTTATAGAACAAAGAACCCTTTAACATCTAACAACCTAAATATTGCATTCATTTCCCACAATCCAACATTCCCGACCCAAAATCTAATTTCCATACCCCACATGCCCCCTCAAGAGGTGCATTCGTTATGAGTGCACATACACCAGGTGTTAGAAAGGCGGTATATGTAAAAGATAATTGCTTGCACCTTCTGCTGCTGTACTAAGCCGAGTTTGAGAATGGCGAACAGGTCTGGCGTTATTAGATTTGCCTTCATAAAAATTCCACCCTCCCTTGTGACTCATTCACATGAGTCTTGTGCATGTGAAGATTGGATCGTTACGTAGTTGTGTGTATATGGATTAGGTTGTTATAAGATTCTTTATTTTATATTAGGTACTTTAAATATTTGTAATTTGCGATGTCAATCCTTTCAATACTGCTGATATCAAATTATGGTATTTTTCTCTTATGCAAAATCTTGGCTTTCAAAAAGCATAAGAAGACAGTTTTGTTTGAAATTATTTTTTTCTCGTACCGTTTCCCCCTTCTTCGAGTATATGCAGGCCAAATTTCCGGTCATTTGTATTAGTGTTTTTTACAATGTTTTGAAAGTTAAACTTGAATGATAAACTTCCTGTTTTATGTTAAATATCCCTTTTCTTAGCTTCATATTGTTCTTTGGACACTAATTCAATGTTTTAGTTGTAAATGATCGGTAATCCAAAAAAAAATCGTTCATCCGTATACGCACAATCCCCAATTGTTTCATATAATCAGTGTACAACTGCACATATTTCTAAGAACTAATACTGAATGTACAACTGCATGCCAATATGCATATCTTTGAAAAATAACTAAATATTTCATTGCTAAGTAATTATATTATTTATTGATTTTTTTTACTGTGCTTTCATTAATTATATTTAGAGTGCACATTAAAAAAAAATCTATACGCTAGCCCTAAATTCTTGCCTCTAGACATCATTTGAGCTTGTTGTCAATATGTAGCAACATCTATTTAGAGAAACTGTTTGTGTTACTCAGTCTTAGGAAACCTCTTACTATTTTGTTCTTCTTCGCAGTGCTAGAAGTGTGGGTAGACGCTGGGTGACGCGTCCCCCCACTTTTCAAGAAAATACCCATGCGTCCCCTTACTTCTAAAACCACTGAAATCCATCCCCCCACTTTTAAAAGCACCCAATCCACCTAAAAACTACTAATGAAAAATGACATTAACATTTAACTGTAGTGATACTGAGAAAAATGTATTTATTTTTACGTCTGAAAACTTTAAAACCATTTATGGTGAATATATCATATTATAAAAATGTATTGTACTACTTTGTATAAAGATATAAGTATTTTTACTAACGAAAACAGTTACATTTGGTCAACTTTTAACTTTGGAGGAATTTTCTTATAAGTTAAATATCTATTCTTGTTTCATATAAAGACAAGCTATTTTAAAAAAAAAAAAAAAACTTTTTAGAATTCTTTATTAATTTACTTTCATGAAAGTAAGCACTTTTACAAGTATTATTTAAATCTAAATAAACATGTATGTATATAACATTGCTTTATTACTTCACTTTATTTCTTACTTCCAAGTAAAATAAACTAAGTAGCCGAATATTCATTAAAATAATAAATTTTGGACTCTCGGTTAAGTATAATTTTTTTTAATAGTTAATATAGTTACGAAATTATAAATTTTATCGTTGGGGAGACTGGGGACGGGAGGTACTTGTCACCAAATTTTGGGCGTCCCCCTACTTTTTCTTTCACCACTTCTACCACTGCTTCTTCGTCTTTCTTTTAGCCATGCTATCCAAACAGGTAAACTGCATAAGTTCAACTGAAATTCCCAAAATGTTATTGAAACGCCACCATTTTTCCTGGAATTATATTCCTACCAGAAAAAAACTCTTTAACATAAAATCCACACCTGTACTCCAGTCAACATTTCCAACGGCAGGCTACCCGCTGAGAAGGTTTAAAGCCGCGTTTCGTACCATCTGTCCCCCGTTTTGAATAGCAAGCCATCGTCGAATTCATTAGTGCTTTTCCAAAGTCTTGTGCCTGGTGACTATCAAGGACGGATGGACGAATTTTATGTAAGTTTCGTGCCCGCGCATAATCAGAAGAAGACTTGCCTTCCATTTCTTAAAGGCAAACAAGGCTATTAAGGAACTACCGGCTTAGAGCTGGATTTATTGCTTGCGCCTTTTCCTCGGAAGTAAGGTTCAATCTTCTTGGAGATGGGACAGGCTGGGGGTTGATATTGCCGAGACTGCAGACGTATTAATCAGGGCAGTAATGGGGTATACGTACAACATGGCTTTGGGGACAAGAAGACGAGGATTTCATATGGAAGAGGGGAGGGGGGGGGGTCTATGGAAGAATGGGAAGTTTATGCTATGCAAAGGTTGGATGTGTATGATTTGTGGTGGGTTTTATATTGGTGTTCTTTGGAGAAAGCATTTGATAGATGTAGGTTTATTTACGGAGGGGAATTAGTTTTGCAATTAGTAATTGTTTTATGATTTGTGTTTGGGGAAGCTTGAGAAGCTGAGAATCAGGGCCTGTTAAGAGTTAGTGTTTAAAGAAAAACATATTTCGATTAAATGTTGGGTTTTGTATTTCAAGAATATTATGTATTGTACAGCTCATTAAGTAATGTTGATTCATTTAAAAATGGTTTTATTTCAAATGTGAGAGATTACGAATTGCGATCTTTTATGGGCAAAAGTGTTAATTGAAAATTGTTAATGGAATGTTTATTGAATTTTGGAATATAACGGTGTTAGTATATTAAAGAATATATATAGTTTTAAATAAAGAGGGAAAACGCACTTTACTATTAAATAATAACTATACAACTAAACACTGCATTATTAAATATCATTCATTAAATCTTTTAAGTCGTCATCTAATAAATCTTTTAAGTCGTCATCTATTAAATCTTTTAAGTCGTCATCTATTAAATCTTTTAAGTCGTCATCTATTAAATCTTTTAAGTCGTCATCTATTAAATCTTTTAAGTCGTCATCTATTAAATCTTTTAAGTCGTCATCTATTAAATCTTTTAAGTCGTCATCTATTAAATCTTTTAAGTCGTCATCTATTAAATCTTTTAAGTCGTCATCTATTAAATCTTTTAAGTCGTCATCTATTAAATCTTTTAAGTCGTCATCTATTAAATCTTTTAAGTCGCACTCTATTAAATCTTTTAAGTCGTCATCTATTAAATCTTTTAAGTCGTCATCTATTAAATCTTTTAAGTCGTCATCTATTAAATCTTTTAAGTCGTCATCTATTAAATCTTTTAAGTCGTCATCTATTAAATCTTTTAAGTCGTCATCTATTAAATCTTTTAAGTCGTCATCTATTAAATCTTTTAAGTCGTCATCTATTAAATCTTTTAAGTCGTCATCTATTAAATCTTTTAAGTCGTCATCTATTAAATCTTTTAAGTCGTCATCTATTAAATCTTTTGAATCATTATATTTAATCATATCCATCATTTTGAAAGACACTGAGAAGATAAAAAATACTCAGCAGAAATAGTTTGCGACTTTTTTTTAGGTTTAATGAATTAACGCATTTTAGTTTAGTTCAAGTATTTTTAACAAAGAAAATATTATTTATTTAATCAATTCAAATTTTGAGGCCCAAGTGATAAAGTTATTTCTTGAAGTTAAACACGATTAAAGATGTATTTACGAAAGTACAAGCATCTTAAATGGCGATTTGATTACTGGGAAAAATCAATGAAGTTCAGCTTCTAAGAATTTTCGAATAATTACGGGTGTATTTGCAAAATTTCTCTTCCAAACATGATCAAAATCTTTTGCCCATTTTCTGCAAGTATTTTGGAAAGAAAATTTCCTAAAGTTCTTTATCTGTTAAATCACTTTCAAAATCGTATTCCACGTGGCTCACATTAAGCGGTATGAGGCTAGCAGCTATTCTTGACTTTAAAAGTTGATACATCAATTTAAAGTGGTACCATCAATCTTCATTGGTAAACATTAACCAAATTCTGCGAAAGAAGGCCATTTCAACGACGCAGAAATACAAAAAAAAAAGTCTTCAAAATCACTGCTTTCTCGCGAAACCTTGTGTTGTTTATGCCTGAGATATTGGGGACCACTTAACCTATCATATAAACTTCATTTTCTGGGACCACCCATAAAGGATATGTGGTGTAAGTGGGTAAAATAAACTCGATAGAAAACTAAAATGAAACTTGAAAAGAAGAAGATAAGATGGTCCACCTGTAACGCCAAACGAAGAATTTATATGCATTTAGATAACTGGTGCATTAGGCCCCATAGCTTAGTTGAAACATGTTGTCGCTTTGAAAGGAGCTTGTGAATGAGAGCAATTGATTTGATAGTGGAGATGCTTCTAAATAGTGGAGAATTTACTTCTAAATAGTGGAGTACATTGTTAAAAGTTTTGTTCCTCCTTGCATCAAAATATTGTTTCCCATTTAGTTGCAACCACCATTTGGTGCTTAATTTCACGATTTAATGGTGCTTACTAGAGGTCGGAAATATCGATCAAAATAAATATCGATATTATATCGTTGCCTAGAAAAAAATATCGATAAAATATCGATATATCGATACATGATTTTTTAATTTTTTTTTGTTTGATTTTTAATTTTGCCAGAAACGATGTTTTTTGGGACAAATTTCTACTCTTCATGAATTCATGCCAAAATTGTTTTAATAAATAAATTATAAAAATTGTTTTTATAAATAAATTATATTATCAATCAGAATAAATAAAATACACTTGGATGTCAATGCATAAATTCACATTTAATTTGAAAGAAATAATTTGGAAAAGAAGTTTACAGCATATTTTGCTGATAGAAATGTTTTTACTATTTAAAATTAAATGCAAATTCCAGGCACATGTGGGCAACAGAAACGGCGCTATGTTAACGACTACTAATAAATGATCTTATCTTTCAATTACATTATGTTTTCTTTTTGGTTAGGTTGAAAATTTAACTGTCTCTCAGCCAAGTCCAAATTTTAATTTTGAAGTTTTTGAAAAGGGAATAAAGAAAATAAAAAAATAAAAAAAACATAGAACTACAAAACTATCATCAAAAAACTAAAAATGTTTGAAAATATCGATATATCGGTGACTTGTATCGATATTTTTAATATCGATATTATTTTTAAAATATCGATAAAAATAACGTCGTATCGATATATCGCCGACCTCTAGTGCTTACGGTCCGAGGTAGCTAAAATTTAGAATTAGAGCTCTTATGTTATTACTTGATGTATATATTAGATGGCGGTTTTTGTAAACATCTTGGTTATGGTATCTACTACGTCACTCAAGTTGGAATTTTCCAGATATTTCTTCTTGGTAATAAGTAAGATTATTCTCATTTTTTAACAGGCTATAAAATATGCGAGATGTATTTGAATCGAAATTTCGCTTGGTGCACTGCAGTCTGCTTACAAAGATAAAAAAGACGGCGATTACGAGAGTTATTCTTGAGTTGATTGTCAGATTGCTTAGTGTGTGTTTTCCCAGGTTTTTTCACATTTGAGAGGCAAATGCAAGGCCTATTGAAAGGATTCCTGGTAAGCATTTTCCTGTTAGCAGTTCGACAACTCTCAATGCTACAGGTACTTCTCTAAGAATGTTCCATCGCAGTATGGCGCTTATGTGGTACTTTGGTAAAAAATATACTTTGTAACTATTAACCAACCAACTAATCAAGTCACCTAATCTAATATTTCAAGCAAGCAACTATTTTTATTTTTTAGTACTTTCATCAAATATCAAATTTAAGTTAACTCATAAGCATATTCTTACACTGTTAAAAAGAAAATCCACCTTGCACCAAAAATTGGTTTACATTTAGCTGCAACCAACATTTGGTGCTTAGTTTAACCATTTAATGGTGCTGACGATCCAAGGTAACACCAATAAATCATGAAACTAAGCACCAAATATTGATTGCAACAAATGGGAACCAATCCCCCCCCCCCCTTTTTTTTCCATTTTTGAAAGCCAACATACTATCCAAATATTAACCGTAGATTACTAAAGAACGTTTACGTGGTGTTCAGAAAACAGTTAAAAATAAATTTCAGTTTTCTTTGATCTCTATAAAATAATTATAATATTTCGATTCTCTGAAAGATTAAAAAAATTCGCCTAAATAAATTACGTTTTCTAAAATGTACAATTTTACGTACTTTTCCTGTTGTTTATGACTTTCGATAAAAATTATTTTATCAAGAACTAACAGTGAATCAACCAGTCAAATTTAACTTTATAAATGACTGCAACACTTTATATAAGGATGAAAAAATAAAAGTGTGCTAGTTTTTCCTAATTTATTCCAACAGTCTTCTTCTATAAAACTGATGTTACCTGGGAGAAGGTTACAAAAAAAAAAAAAAAAAAAAAGTGGTGGGGGGGGGGGAACTGAACATAATGAGGTCAAACTTCACGGTTAAACTAAATAATCGGTGCATGGACCGACACCAGACCACCCTTTCGACGAATTGAAAACAATACCCCTAGTCTTAAGGTCAGGGTAATATATATGCATTAGTTATAGTCCGAGAGGCGACTGCAATTTTTGGACCCCATCGAACATCATTCTGAATTTTTTATAGAAATCGGCGAAAAGTGAGTAGATTAGGAATCCACTGGTCTGCCGTGGCAAAAATGGCCGAAACTGATCAATACTCGACTTGGAATGAGTTGAACTAAAATCCGATTGCCGAATATGTCATAACTTATCAAAAATAGAACAAACTTATTCGTCTGGCAACCCACTTCATTTTGATTTTCAATGAGAAAAAGCGCAAACGATTTCTGATCTTTGGCTCGGAAAACTTATATCTCTTAAAAGTAAGCCGAATTGGCGAGATCAGTTACGTCATAAGTGACGTAATATTTTTTGCCAACTTGGCTTTCTTTTAATAGATGCAAGTGGACAGTCGCCAGATATCTGAATCGTCTGCAACCTTCTTAATTGAAAATTAAAGAGTGAGGGTTACCAAATAAAAAAAAATGCTCATTATTTGGCAAGTTATGGCGCATTTGGCAATTGGATTTAGTTCAACTTATTAAAAGTCGAGTTTTGACCAGTTTCGGCCATTTTTGCCAAGGCAGACCAGTGGATTCGTAATCTACTCACTTTTCTCTAATATCTATAAAAAATTCAGAGTGATGTTCGATGGGGTCCAAAAATTGCAGTCGTCTCTCAGTCTGTTAGAAAAGGTGCATACAAACTTTTCATTTTAAGATGAGAGGTATAGGGCCTATCGAATACCCTAAACCTTTTTAGTCGAAGCCAAAGTGTTGGATGATATTTATTTAGCTGGATATTATACTGCATTCCGAAATAGTAGTTTGGAGTTTTTCGGTGTTTCCACTACTTGAGACACAAATATGGAGTAGTTTCCAGTTGAAAGACATCCAGGGAACATTCGTTGCTTGACATTTTTAATCATGTTGTTAGGTTCGACGCAGTATGGCTCTTGAAGTCAAAACAACCAAAAATTTATCCCACTCGGGTAAATAAGATACTTTCTTCCTGTAGCATAATTGGGAAATATTCTGCCCTACCTATAATTATAAAGGTGGGACAATACCTAGTAGGTGTTTTTACCAGTAAGGTATATAAAACGCAATAAAAACTTTTTCATCATGATTGCTTTAAAAAAAATTCATCAATTACTTATTCATCCATTTGCGATTCGATAAAAAGTTAAAATGCGTTTCCAATAAAAAAATTAGTTAAAACTTTTTATTTCTCGTACTTTCTTCAAACTCTTTTAAATTACATTTCAAGCGAAAATATTTTTTTTCTCTCAATTGATAGAATTTATAAATGCATTTCATTACAAAACTAAAAAAAATTAAAGGAAAAACACACTGCATCTTATTTACAATTAACTTAAGTAAAAATAATACGTACTTTAATCTCCAAGTAAAAATCATTTAACTAAGATAAATTGAAGCTATCCTGGAGCGGGGAAAGTAGCAATTTCTATTGCGTAAATTAAATTTACTCTGCGTAAACGAAAGATACTCAAATATTTATTTCTACAAAAGCCAGCATACCAGTACTGTAACCTTCTACTAGTACTATGCAAATATATTTTATTTAAGATAGGAATAAGTGAATCTTACTTCTCTTCAGGGTAAATAAATTCAATACTTCAGGAGTTCTTCTTTTAAAAGCAGATATATTTCACTTTTATAAGTTTGCGGGAATTGTGGGCAGAACAGTACTTTACATTTTAATATACCAATGGGAATTGTATTTACTGTAAATATTCGGTGAAAGTGTGGACTATTAGTGAGGTTGAAGCAGTTATTATAATAAATTAATAGATTAATGGCCACAAATAAAAATATGTACAAGAACTCAGTAGCTAAGTGTTCGTAAATTTGTATTTAAAGTCATAATTGCCTGTGGAATTTTGTTTTATGTACTTCAGTTACAAAGCATTAAGATTTTTCCTTCATTGTACTAAATCATGGTTTATAAAGCTTTGGTATGTAATAGTTTTGGTAGTTGGTTGGTTTATACTCTCAACGACCTATTTGTGTGCACAGTAACGGCTAATCAGGCCGGGATCAACAGTTTAACGTGGATTCCAAACCACAACGTACATCCATGTCTAAGTCAGGATTCGAACCCTTCGCCTTTAACTAGCAAGACTAGAGCGAATCCTTCTGTTATCAGGTGGGCAGTACACCTGAGGGTACAGTTTGGGAAGTCTATTTCATCTATTCTGAAGTGCTTATTACAACCATATACGTCGTGTAATTTTAAACTTTTGGAAGATTATGGGGTCGAAACCTTATCGCGCACAACTATTTTTCCTTCATTGTGCTAAATCATGGTTTAAAAAGTTTTGGTATATAATAGTTTTGGTGGTTGGTTGGTTGGTTGGTTGGTTGGTTGGTTGGTTGGTTGGTTGGTTGGTTGGTTGGTTGGTTGGTAGGTAGGTTGGTTGGTTGGTTGATACTCTCATAGACCTATTTGTGTGCACAATAACGGCTAATCTGGCCGGGATCAACAGTTTAACGTGGATTCCAAACCGCAACGTACGTCTATGTCTAAGTCAGGATTCGAACCCGTCACCTTTAACTAGCAAGGCTCGAGCGAATATCACTGTTATCTGGTAGGTAGTTTGTTTTGATGCGGTTTGTTGCTATACAAGGTTTAGTTTAGTCGGTATAGTTTGGGAAGTCTATTTCATTTATTCTGAAGTGCTTATTACAACCATATACGTCGTGTAATTTTAAACTTTTAGAAGATTACGGGGTCGAAACCTTATCGTGCATAACTCTCTTTCTCCTACATCATTATAACAACCAGAGAACTTATATAAAATGTTTATTTGGAAGATGTTTTTATTAATTTTGTTTGGGGAATGATTTAATTTTTTCACATTATATGAATTTTTATTTTTAGGCTTTAGATGTACATATGATAAAAAAAATGATAATTTTGAAGATGTTTCCATCTATAGGTAATATATAAATCCATAGTTTGGGATGATTTTTTTGTACATATAATTTGAATGTTTGATTTGAGTTTGTTTTTTATAGGTACATGTAATTATTTTCATACAATATTATTATAAGAGCATAACAATCTATTTTCTATGGTTTGGTATAAGGACTTTATTTCGGATGGATATAATTGTTTTGTATCCAACCTGTATGTATAATTTGTAGTTGAAACAACTATTTTCTACTTTTTGATGCTTGTTTGCTAGATATGTTTAGGGTACTTTGATAATTAATTGATTTATTTCTAACTCCATCTCATCACCAAAGTATATCCTCTAAGTATATTCGTTTATTGGCCAAAGCTCTCATATCCAGGACAAAAGGTTTTTTTTTTTTTTTGTTTTTTTTTTTTTTTTTGTTTTTTTTTTGTAATATACTTTGAACGCCAGTAATCTTTTATTTTAGATCTGAAGGTATGTTTTCTCAAACTCGCAGAACGAATGTTCACCAAATCATGTTTAAAATCTCTAACATTATTGCGTAAAAGAAAATTTGATGTACGAAAATGCGTTTTAGAAAATAACGCAGAAAGATTCTCTTATGATAGATAATTTGCACATCAAAAGGTAATTGATGCATATTAATACAAAGCTTAGTAGAAATAAAATCGTTCTGTGACAGAAAGTAAATTATTGATCGTAAAATCTAAAATTAATTATTATGTTTTGTTTTATTTTATACCATTTATATTCCACGAATGCTTAGCATTCCAGCCTTCAAATGCGACAATTTATTTAAATCAGTAGTAATCCTTTTCACGAAACTTGTGTGACGTTTTCAGAAAGAGTATTTGTTAAAGATTAGTGTAACAAAAAAGAGAGTTAATTTAATGATGAAACACATATTTTCCACAAAACAACACAAAAAAAAAAAATGTGTGCACTGTTTGGAGATTGTAGTTTGTTATGAGGCATATTTTAAATGTAAATGTGTTATGCGCAATGTATTCTATAGAATACCTAGTCATTGTATAAATGCACGCCTGTAGATATATTTTACCTCTTTTGCAGTATTTATATTTTTAATAACTTGCTAAAAACTCTAAAATGTAAGGTGTGGGCACGCTTCACACTCTAAAAGAAGAAGTGTAACCAATTTTGTTGATCTTACGGTCAATTAAACTTAAAAAAAATACCCTTACCTATTTTGGGCAGTCGTTTGTGGCATCTCATCCACAAAATCACTTCTTTTTTTTTAATTTGTTTGAACTTGTAAATTTCTGAAAAGTAAGATGTGCGCTTTTCAAAACTTATGTTTCATAAAGTGCTTTGGTGGTCAAAATATAGATTTGATTTTTATTAGTATATAGCTTCAAGCTCAACATCACAAACTCTATAAATAAAAGTAATATTTACATATTTTGCCTAAATTGCACTTTTCATTCTAAAGAATGTCTATGTATTAAATACAATGTCTAGGGGAAGTATATAATAATTTTCACATTTCCTACTTTGCCAAAAGCCAAAAAACGACAGGCATTCCATAGAATGCCGGGGTTTCATGCTTTGCCTATAACATATATCCTCTAGAAACCTAAGCTTGCAAGGATATATATATATATTTGGCACGGGGGAATCAAATAACACAAAAATAATTTACCTTAAAAAAAATTATTGTTCAAAAAATTCAAAAGTGTGTCATTTAAATGGACCCCCAGTCTCTAGATGATATAAGGTAATTGTGAAAGGACTCTATAAGCTTGAATTTTAGGAAGTTTAGATAAATATGAAACGGTGGGAGGCAGAAAAAAGAGACAAGTTTTAAGTTGGAGAGACAGGTATGGAATGAAATGCATCTTATTGTAAAATTGATTGATGGGAGTAAATTTGGTGATGGCTACATTTGGCACATTTGTTAATAAACACAACTGGTGATCATGGGATACTAAAAGCTCGTCTGTGTGTCTCGCAAAATCACTCCATTCTACAAAAGTGTCCATTTAGCCAGCATTATCTAGTAAAAGGATCAAGTGGCCCTTTTTCACAAGATAAACTATAAACTCATTCCGCTACATTTAGATTTTACTTCAATTTATTGCAAAATTTCGATATTGTAAGTAATTTTTTAAAACTGGTGAATTTAAAATTCCATACTTGTCTGTCCATCCCGTCACTTGTCTCTTCTGCAAGTCTCTCACAATGTCATTTCAAAGTTAGGAAATCCTATCTGAGAGACCCTGTATATGATATCCATATTTGTTTTGAGGCTGTGGGCTTCCATACTGATTTTTTTTTTTCCTTTCAGGAGAGAGACGTTATTCCCTAGTGATTATTAAAAAACAACTTTATATTATTGAGTGACTAAAAGAAATTATGGATTTTAACTGAAGAAAAAGTGAAAGTTATCTTTGCTGATTTAACTTATCCAAGTAAGTTTTATAAAAATATATTTCTTTAGGTTCTATTGTCAAAAACATAGCACTCAAAATGTTAAACCTTAGATGTTTTTTTTTACGAAAGGTATTTGTTTAAATTTGAAAGGATTACCAAGAGAAAATTATCATAGTCAAACACAACTTATATCCAACAGCACAATGCTATATTTAAAAACTACTATGCACCTTGAAGTGACTTTCAAATAACTGTAAACTATAGTAACTTTCTTTTGGGGTACAAAAAATTGCTTAGATTGAGTAAACAAGTGCTTAGATTGAGTAAATAAGTGCTTAGATAGAATAAATTTGTGCTTAGATTGAGTAAACAAGTGCTTAGATAGAATAAATTAGTGCTTAGATTGAGTAAACAAGTGCTTAGATTGAGTAAACAAGTGCTTAGATTGAGTAAACAAGTGCTTAGATTGAGTAAACAAGTGCTTAGATTGAGTAAACAAGTGCTTAGATTGAGTAAACAAGTGCTTAGATTGAGTAAATAAGTGCTTAGATAGAATAAATTAGTGCTTAGATTGAGTAAACAAGTGCTTAGATTGAGTAAACAAGTGCTTAGATTGAGTAAACAAGTGCTTAGATTGAGTAAACAAGTGCTTAGATTGAGTAAACAAGTGCTTAGATTGAGTAAACAAGTGCTTAGATTGAGTAAACAAGTGCTTAGATTGAGTAAATAAGTGCTTAGATAGAATAAATTAGTGCTTAGATTGAGTAAACAAGTGCTTAGCTAGAATAAATTAGTGCTTGGATTGAGTAAACAAGTGCTTAGATTGAGTAAACAAGTGCTTAGATTGAGTAAACATGTGCTTAGATTGAGTAAACAAGTGCCTAGATTGAGTAAACAAGTGCTTAGATTGAGTAAATAAATGCTTAGATTGAATCCATAACAAGATTTGTTTCTTCCTTCTTTTAAAACACCCCTAATAATTTTACACTTTGACTTGTTTCGTTGAGTGAGACGGTAGCATAATTAACTATACGTATTACTCATTAAAAAGTTTTCAAATTACATAACGTTAATACTATGCCATTATGATATCAAGGAAATATAAAATTGTGTTTATATTTTGTTAAAATATTTTTCTATATATTATTTTAATGCGTTCTGTGCCTTATATTTATGTTTATTACACATAATACAATTGCCACTCTTTTAGAAATATAAAACCAGTATAATATCCTATATCATATGAATGTAATACAACACCTACATAAAAGAAAAAACTTAAACTTCAAGTAAACAATTGCATATACGTTCACACTTGCAGCACATGACTGATATTTATACAGAAAACTCAATCCTTGTTATATGTACCGAGATATGATGTTCTAAAGAAAAAAGTAATATAGTCTTACAAACAAGTTGCGTCAGTACGTTACAAAACATTAAAAAAAATATATAATTCACAAGCATATACACTATCTACCAATAAGTATTTGGACACTCATGCAATTGAGAATGTCTGCAGTCCTGATCTACGTTACCCTTGATCCCAATTCATGGCAGGCTCAACGCTGACTACTACTCCACTAATCTAGATAACTATATGCGTCCTAATACGCTGTGGCAATTTTACGGATTGGATCATTGTTACTTCGAAGATGACAACGCCACTTGTCATGTTGCGAGGTCCGCCATGGATTAGTATGATGACAGCGAGCTGAACCGACTGGACTGGCCTGCTCAGAGTTCAGACGTGAATCTTATGGAAAACCTCTGGGACGAGTAGGATCGCCGAATTAAGGGGTGCAGCAACCATCTAAAATCGGTGGAAGAACTTACATGTCCTCTCCAAGACGAGTGGAAGAAAACACCACTGTCCATCATCCAAACACTTGCGGAAAGCATGCCCGGAGTGCTAATACTGCAATTGCCTCAGGTGGAGGCTCAACCACATATTGAATTTGAATAAATTGTGTTTATTGCTTTTATCACAGGTGTCCAATTACTTATTGGTAGATAGTGTAGTTATATATACTTGTTACTATTATTTCAAACTATTATTTCAAGCTGTATTATTTCTTTATTATAAAACTGTATTTTACGCCGATGCACATCATACATGTAAATAGTGTATGCATATTTTCCATGTGTACTTTACTTTATAAGTAATATAACCTATAAAAAAGTTTTAATATAAATCCTTTATATGAATCGCCGATTTTTATATTAATTAACAAAGCGCCGTTTCTGTTGCCAGCGTGTGCTTGGTAATTGCACCTTATTTTGAATATTAAAAACATCTCTAGTAATAAAATATGCGGCAAACTACTTTTCCAAATTTATTCATTAAAAATGAATGTGAATTTATGCATTCACATCCAAATATCTTTTGCTTATTCTGATTAAAACATTTATTATTATTTATTTATTAAAACAGTTTAGGCAACAGGAAAGAGTTTCTTCGGTTAATTACTATTTTAAAGCGATTGAATGACGGAAAATTGGTTTATTAGTATTCCTTAAAAGCGTCCTTTTAGTGTAGTGGCAGCTCCCAAAATTTGATAGAATGCATTGTCATCGACAAAGAATCTATCTGCCAATTTTCAGCCCGATTGGATGATGGCAAGAGGTTAATTATGCCTCTGCAGATTTGCCCGCTATCGACATATACAGCCACACACATGCACACAAAATCGAAGTTAACGACGAAATGTAATAAAATTATAGAACAAAATTTTAGATAACATTTGATAAGCAATCTAGTTTCTAAGGAGCTATTCTTATGCCGTTTATAATGCCAAGTACGTGCAAGAATGAATAAAATTAAGAGTAAAAATTTTAAAGTAAGGGGTATTATGAGATGTTATAAACATCGAATGTATTTGAAAATTAATGTTTTGCTTATTTCTAAGAATCCAGTTATGGCAGAGTATTTTTAAAGCTATACTATTAATTAGCTAATTTTAAAGTAAAGAAATATAAAAGAAAATGAAATTAGTTTATGAAATACATATTTTATATACATAGCCTGAAACTGGAATAATATTTTTATTTCATATTTACAATTTATTTAATCTTAAAATTATCTGGAGAATTTCTCATTGCAAAAATACTAACATTTCAAAAATTATATTAAAACTATGAGAATTGTAATATAATGCTTTTTTTTTTAACAAATACAGTAGCATACGTAGCATTTCATCATCGTGTTTCTATAAACAAAACTCATTACATAATACAACCTCTTTTCTTTTGACAAACTCGAACGTTGCTAACAATCTTTATGGTAATTAGTATTGGATGCGAATGAGTTCCTGTTAATGTTACTCAAACTCAACTCCCAAACAGCGAACTTTTGTGCAGAGCTTACTTCAAATTCTTTATTAACTAATCAGGCTAACATTCAAAAAGCCAAATTAAACACAATGTCTTCTTGTATTTATCTGAATCTAAACAACATTTCTTCATTTTTAATCAGAGATGTAGACTTTTTTTTTTTTTTTTTTTTATTGTCTGCTTTGATTAAATGTATTATTACAACTCTACATCACTCGTAATTAAGAGTTCAATTTTTCTGAGATGAAATGGAAGTTGTAAAATTATTATTGGTTTACCTTTTGTTTACATGCCTCCTTAAATTGTATTATCCACTTGGGTTTTTATCTTTTAACAAAAATTATTTATTCCGTTCCTTGATTGATTATTATTTTCTTTTTTTAATTTAAAGAGTTCAAGGTAATTATTTAATATGCCGATTTAAAATTCTTATATTTAATAAGCAAAATTAAAATTTTAATGTTTAATATACAAAATTAGAATTAAAATATTTTATATATTTATAAAATTTTAATTTTGCTATTAAATATACAATATTAAAATTTTAATATTTAATAATCAAAATTAAAATTTTAATGTTCAATAAGCAAAATTAGAATTAAAATATTTAATATGCAAAATAAAAATTTTAATGTTCAATAAGCAAAATTAGAATTAAAATATTTAATATGCAAAATTCGAATACAAATATTTCTTATACAATATCAAAATTGTCCCATTATATATGCAATATTAAAATTTTAGTATTTAATAAACGAAATCAAATTTTTAATATTTAATATTAAAAATTAGAATTAAAATAATTAATAAGCAACATTAAAATTACATTAAATAATGTAATTTTACATTACATACTAATGAATCGCAGAAACGCTAATATTGAGGAAGTGATATTAAAGTATTGCTTTATATTAATTATTAATTTTTATGATTCCTTTTACCGCAATTTATCGATTTTCATAAAAAGTAAAATAACAGAGTAAAAATAAAATCTCAGTTACGCATAAACAAACAACATGCAAAGCGTCTAGACTGCCGTCTAGCATACTTAAGTATTCACTTGAAGGGGCTACCGTAAATATTAGAGTTCGTATTTATGGATTTTCATGTGAAATTTTTAATGTTTTTATATTTGTATTGCTCCTCGAAAACAGTCATGCTAACAAGTGAAGCATCTTTATATTCGCTATTCATATTTCAATTAGTTGGAAAACAAGTTGTTTTCTTTGGGAAAAGAAAAACTTTATGAAATTATAAGTGTGCTGTTGAATATAGGGAATTTAGGAAGAGAGAAAGAAAAGAAAAGAAAGTTTTAGTTATCAAATCTTGTATGGTATTAAAAAAGTCGAATCTTTTATCCGAATGCGTGATTTTTGAAATATTAAGCTTAACAGTCCTTCCTCACTCTTGAAATTCACATCGTAAACTGTAGTCCTGACGTTATGATGATGTTTGGACTGCAAAAAAGAATTTTATATAACCAAAAAAAGTTAAAAATTATTTTCAACTTTGCGTGGATTTCAAAACTGCAAGAATAAGTTTGAAGTAATTCCAATTGAATTTTAAGTTGAATTTGAGTGGAACAGGCAGTCACAATTGTTATTGAGGAATATTATATACATTTGCTTGCTGATTTTTTTCTCCTGAATTTCGTCCATGCGATAAGAAGATGTGTGGTAGTTTATGCTAAAATTTGTGAAAAAATACTTTATTCATGTTTGTTGACCAATGACTGTTATTCTTGAAAATACTTTAAAATCTATCTTTTTAAAATTTATTTTTAAGCAATAATATTTTATAGTTAACTCTAATACTACATTATAACACTTTATTTATTAAATATTTTATTTTCCACACTATATTAATTTTTAAGAAGTATTTTAAGTTGAAAAAATCAAAACATAGGGAACATCATCAGTTTTAGATTCTCAACTACATCAGATTTTTTTGTAACTTAATAAGACATATTTTCATTTTTTTTTTTTAATTATAATTATTTTCTTTTTACGAAGTAATTGAATCATTTTCCTAAAGGCCTAACCCCGGCTTTGAACAATTTAAAAGCTACCCAAAAAAACGCACAAAAATATCTTCTTCCGAACAATTTATGTTAAGAGTGATTCTTTTCCCCTATAACTGTTAACTGTTTTGTTATATTTTAAATACTAAAACAGATTCTTAGAATGGAAGTGTGCTGTAGAATAGCTGTTTCAGCAGATCAATCCTTTCTTTTCAAATTTTTTGGGAGGGTATATAGGTGGTTTAGGTAGAAAAATGCATTATTAAGAAACGCTTGTCGTGAAAAAATATATTAGAGTTTTTTTGTTTTTTTTTAATTTTTACAAATAAAAAAGAAATCACTCTTCTCGCTTTAGATAATCTCCAATATAGCCAATCAACCAATATTTTGTTCATGTATTGTGTGTTATTAATATTTTCTAATAGTAAGTGACTTGGTTGTTGATGAAACATAATTTTTAAATTAACTATTGAGTTTAAAAATATTTTATTACACATTGACATAATTTCAACACTTAAAAAAGCTGCAATAATTTTTAATGCTTAAAATTGGTAATTCTTTGGTATTTTGTTTGTATTTCCCAAACATTATCATTTTAGCTATAATTTTGATTTAAAACTCGCGACAAAAGCATAATGAAAAAATAATAATAATAATAAATAACTGCAATATGGATACATATAAACATTATTATGCTATTCTTATAAAACTATCAAATATCTAATATCGTATTAAAGATTAAATCAACTTCCATAACATTTTATCTATTTACTTTAAAAATTATGATTATTCTTATAAATATCATCTCGGTTATTTTTATAGTTATTATTTTTTTTACATAATCAATGAAAAAAAACGTAACTATCACAAATGAAAAAACATGTATCTAAATTTCCGAAGTCGTTACATAAGAAAGTGGCTTAGTTTTTTCCGTTACAAAATTACAGTCTATTATACACCCATGCAATCGACATCCATTTTCACTGTTTATTTTCTGGAATTATTTTACTTTTTAAGGCTATCTAATCTCCGGAATGTTTTCTGGTCTTGTTATAGAAACGTAATGAGGTTTTATACGAAGGCATGTTTAAGATTCCGAAATGTTTACAAAAACACTGAAACAAGGTTGTTTTTCCAAATCCCGATTTCAGCTTGAGCTTCGGTTCATTAAAAGGATTGTCGAAAAGTCGATAACCTGGAAAGGTGAACGGAGGTCACTGGTGCATTTCATCGCATTTCGTGGAATTTCAGTTTTGATACAAAAAAAAAAATCTGTAATTTTGTTCTTGGAAGAAACTTAAACGAGTCTTTAAATATGTCAATTTTCGTTAAAGTATTCACGTGATCAAATAACGCAGAATTTTAACAAGCAATCGAACACGAAAATATCAACTCCAGAGAAATTCACGGGTCAAATCAATTGCCACCAACCAAGGTTAGTAAATACCATAGCAACAAATAAGCCATTGCCACTGTTTCTTAGCAAATACCAGACTTTAATGGGAGCACTTTTAATACTATATTAATAGCTCGTGATTTAAAAGAGATATCCAAAGTGTTAAATGCCGACCAAACTGTATAGTGATTAGCATACTAGCTTCTAGACCGCGAGGTTGCTGGTTCGAGTCCCGTGTCAGGCATGGGTGTTTATAAATGTATGTTGGCTTGTCTAATGACTAATGTGTCGGCGCATTATAGTCCTCGTGTTGCTTATGGTGCCAGATAATCTGAAAACAACCAACCATACTGTTAAATAAAAGTTATAAAATATCAACTCAACAGACAGAAATTCATGGGTCAAATCAATTACCACCAACCAAGGTCAGCAAATACCATAGCAACAAATAAGCTATTGCCACTATTTTTTTTAAAGTACCATATTTCAAAGGTGGTATTTTAATACCATATAAATAGCTCGCGATTTAAAAGAGATATCCATACTGTTAAATAAAAGTTATAAAATATCAACTCAACAGACAAAGATTCACGGGTCAAATCAATTGTCACCAACCAAGGTCAGAAAATACCATAGCAACAAATAAGCTATTGCCAGTGTTTCATTGAAACGGATTATCAAGGTGGTATTTTCAATACTATATTAATAGCTCGTGATTTAAAAGCGATATCCATACTGTTAAATAAAAGTTATAAAATATCAACTAAAGAGACAGAAATTCACGGGTCAAATCAATTGCCACCAAACAAGATCAGCAAATACCATAGCAACAAATAAGCTATTGCCACTATTTTTTTGCAAGTACCATATTTCAAAGGTGGTATTTTAATACCATATAAATAGCTCGCGATTTAAAGGAGATATCCATACTGTTAAATAAAAGTTATAAAATATCAACTCCAATAACAGAAATTCACGGGTCAGATCAATTGTAACCAACCAGGGTCGACATAACCCATGGGGACAACCATATCATTGTCATTATATATTTGGAAGTACCAAACTGCCAAAATGGCAATACCTCAAAACTATTTCAATAGATCGTGTATTGAGGAAGATATCAATGCAGTTATGACTGAAATTTTCAACTTCTTTTCAAATTGGTAACCAGATCTTTAAATTTATCCAAATATTCCTTCAATCATTATTGTTTTTAGTAGAATATTTACGACTACTTCAGACACATTTTTATTTACAAGTAAGTTACAAAGTTAGTTTATAAGTTGGATTTTTAAAAAAAAATTATTTTGTACTATAAAATTGTAAACAAATTCTGTATGCATTTATTCTCAAGCAAGAAGCATTTTTAATTGGTAACTTTTACAACAAATAAATTTAACATCCTGGCAAATAACGTATTATTTCAACATAAAGACAAAAGACCGGATGTCATATTCTTATCTTTCAACTGACTTAATTGAATTGCTAGGAATTATGACTGTATAGTATTTCATTTTATAGATTAATTTATACATTCATATGCATAATTAATAGACAGTGGGTGGTAGTGAAAAGGGAAAATATTGTTGCTATCCATGAAAAGTCAATCAAACAATTATTTTATATTCTAAAATGATATCTTTTCTGTGAAGGAAATTGAAGACAATGATATATGTTAGTGGAATCCGTAATTAAAATTCTAACCCTCTACGGGAAGAAATGCTAATGAATTGAAAAAAAAAGAAGAAAAAAATTACCAACTGGTGGTGCTTAAATTTAAAAAAAAAAATGGTTCGCTACACTAAACGGAATGTTGCTTCATGAAAGATTAGGACAATGAAAAAAACTTGCGACTGGCAAAACTAAACTTTATCATCCTTAATGATATAGATAGGTGAGAAATAGGCATTATCAGGATAAGGTAAACAGACTATATTATCAAATTTTGCAATTTTTTTATAAACTTCAAATAACAGAAAATATTGCTAACTTTCGTGATATTTTACCAAAATAAAAAAAATTTTACCACCATAACTGGCAAAACAATCTTTGACAAAAATTTTGTTGGAGATTTCTATTACTTTGTATAGATAGATAGTCATAGGCTTTTTGTACGTATAACCATATCTCTACATTATTCTAGAATTTGAAACTCAAAACAAATGCTTTCGAACTTATTAGATAAATTTATTGCAAATAAAAGAATTCGTAGGAAAAAAAAAAATTATATTAAATGGCTTAGTTTTTAACGTGTTTTTTACATTGTGTCGCTAACCAGTGCCATAAAATCTATTCTTTCTTCTTATCAAGTTTAAGGAATGGAAATATCAATTTTGGAATTTCCAAACACTTGCTCGTATCTGAATATTTGTTCGGTCCAAATTGATCCTCAACCACATACTACTCCTTTCCAGTTTCCTAAAAATTTATTAAATTTTCCAACTGATTATTTCGAATTTGATTGTTTGACTGCTGATCGTTTCACACTATTACTGGACTCTACGCTAGAAATAGTAATATAGAATACGCTATTCAGACTCTTAACGATTTTTATCGTAACGGACGAATGGTTGGTTGGTTGGTTGGTTGTTTTCAGATTATCTGGTGCCGTCAGGAACACGAGGGCTATAATGCGCCAAAACATTCGTAATTAGACAAGCCAACATACATTTACAATCACCAATGCCTAACACGGGACTCGAACACGCAACCTCGCGGTCAAGAAGCTAGCACGTAACGGGCGAATGAATAAACAGCTTCAAGATCTATACAATTTTAGAGTCATCCTGTGGTATTAGGATGAAACACTTACACAGATCGTGGTTGATTTGTTAAACATCTGCCATACTTTCTACATCTAATGAATGAAACAGAAAAATCGTTGTCAAAAATTTCAGACTTTAGAATTTACTTATAACCCGAGAAGTAAATGGAAGTTTAGGCACCTAATCGAAAATCATTCTGATTTTTTTTCGAATGCAGAAAAATGATAGAAGATTATAAATATACTAGTTTGCCAGAGGTAAAATGGCCGAAACTGTTCAAAAATCGACTTTGGCGTAATTCTTATTGTCAGCAAGGCTTATTTTTAAAAGGGACAAGTATTTGGGGCCAATGAAATTAAATCTTGTGTACCCTTCCTCATTGAAATTTAAAGAGCGGTGGGTTCAAAATAAAAATTGTCCGAGAGGCAACTGCAATTTTAAGACCACATCGAACATCATTCTGAATTTTTTTATAGAAATTGTAGAAAAGTGAGTATATTACGAATCCACTGGTCTGCCGTGGCAAAAATGGCCGAAACTGATCAAAAATCGACTTTTAATGAGTTGAGCTAAAATCCGATTGCCAAATATGTCATAACTTGCTAAAAAGATAACAAACTTTTTCGTCTGGCAACCCACTCCATTTTGATTTTCAATGAGAAAAAGCGCAAACGATTTCTGATCTCTGGCTCAAAAAACTTATATCTTTTAAAAGTAAGCCAAAATGTCGACATCAGTTACATCATCAGTGACGTAATGTTTATTGCCAATTTGGCTCATTTGTGAAAGATACAAGTATGCCATAGCCACACATCCGAATCGTCTGCAACCTTCTTAACTGAAAATTAAAGAGTGAGGGTTACCATATAATAAAAAATGTTCATTATTTGGCAAGTTATAACTCATTTGACAATTGGATTTAGTTCAACTTATTAAAAGTCGATTTGTGACCAGTTTCGGCCATCCTTGCCGCGGCAGACCAGTGGATTCGTAATCTACTCACTTTACTCCAATTTCTATAAAAAATTCAGAATGATGTTCGATGGGGTCTTAAAATTGCAGTCGCCTCTCAGTCTAAAAGGAATACTCATTATTCGGCAAATAGTAACACGTTTGGCAATCGGATATAGTTCAATTCATTCGAAGTCGAGTTTTGAGGATATTTTCCCCCAGCAGACAATTATATGTTCATAATCTATTAGCATTTATCGTTCGATAAAAAAAATTATGAATAATGTTCGATGGCGTACCTAGGCTTGAGGTGGCCTCTCAGTCAATTAACCCGTTTTTTCTCCATCATTGAATAAATAAGCTGACGTCATTATTAGGTTTCTATATAAAAAATAATAAAAAAAAAAACTTAAGGCAACGATCTTGTTCTAAAGCCAGACGATAGTATCTCGAAGTAACACGTGTAAAAATATTCCTGGCATGTCAGTTAGAATATCGAACCCGTCAATTCTTTCTAAAAGATCATTAGTTCTTCACAGTAGAATGGCTTCAAATAATTGAAACATGATTTGGATAGTTACACTGGGAAGTATAGTCAAGGGCAGACTGAATATTTTCGTAAGAAAAATGTTCGACGGATATTCTGCGATTACCTATCAAACAATGAGACATTTATTTATGGGAAATATAACATCCTTTCAAAGTGTCTCGAAATGAAATGTGATGAGGTTGTTGTTTTTTCTCCATAGAATAGATGTTATTTTCTGTAGAGTTCTATTTTTATTTCAATGATAATCATATTTTAGATCTTGATTTTGTTTTATTTCTTTTATAACACAATATAAAGTTCATAAAATTACTTAATATTTCAATAGTCCTTTAAATTGCAGTGTGTATCTAGCTGTCATGCACTTTTGTTCAAAACGATGATATATTTGGCTTTAAGCACGCAACTTCACCATCTTTATGGATAAAAGGATGGATAAATTAGAGGGTTTTTTTTTCAGTTTCAAGCAAAATAAATACCTTTTTAAACAAAATAAAACTTTTACAAGATACTTTATAACAATGAAATCACAAAACCTTATTAAAACATCAAAATATGTTCATTAAAGTTATTGTATTTCCCATACTAAAATATTATTTACCATAAATGAAAGAAATACATATCCACAATTATCAATAATTATCTTGATATTTTGTGTACAACTGTGATAATTACAGGAATATTAAAAAATAGCAATTTGTATTTCAAGAGTGTTTATGGGCGTTAAGTTTTTACTTATTTAGAAATGCCAATGCATGTTCTCTAAATTGTGTCAATTAAGTTATAACTGTATTTACTGAAATTACTTATCTAAGTAATTAATAATGAATTGTAAAATTTTATTTTGTGCTGAAAATTTCTCATAATTTGCAATAACTATTTAGAAAGATGTAACCATTGAAAGAATTTACCTTCGCAATTAGTATCATTACATCTAATACTAAAACATTTTTTAAAAATATATTCAGTTTTCCTAAACAAAAGCATATTTTTTGCAACAATAAGGCTTGATATGATATTGTTTTACAAAAGATTGAATAAATTAACCTTTGCAATTGGCTGTAACAAATAAGGCACGTCATAATATAGTTTTGTAAATGATTGAATGAATTAACCTTTGTGAACATTATTGTTAGATCTAATCCTGAACAACTTTTCAAAATATATTCAGCTTTTATTACCACATACATATTTTCTATAAAAAAATAAGGCTAAACATAATATTGTTTATCAAAAGATTCAATGAGTTAACCTTTTAGACTGAGAGGCGACTGCAATTTTTGGACCTCATCGAACATCATTCTGAATTTTTTATAGAAATTGGAGAAAAGTGAGTAGATTACGAATCCACTGATCTGCCGTGGCAAAAATGGCCGAAACTGGTCAAAAATCGACTTTTAATAAGTTGAACTAAATCCAATTGCCAAATGCGAAATAACTTACCAAATAAGGAGCATTTTTTTAAAATTTGGTAACCCTCACTCTTTAATTTTCAATTAAGAAGGTTGCAGACCATTCAGATATCTGACGACGTTCTACTTGCATCTATTAAAAGGGAGCCAAGTTGGCAAAAAATAATACGTCACTTATGACGTAACTAATGTCGCCAATTTGGCTTACTATTAAAATATATAAGTTTTCTGAGCCAAAGATCAGAAATCGTTTGCGCTTTTTCTCATTGAAAATCAAAATGCAGTGGGTTGCCAGACGAATAAGTTTGTTCTATTTTTGGCTAGTTATGACATATTTTTCAATCGGATTTTAGTTCAACTCATTCCAAGTCGATTTTTGATCAGTTTCGACCATTTTTGCCACGGCAGACCAGTGGATTCGTAATCTACTCACTTTTCTCCAATTCCTATAAAAAATTCAGAATGATGTTCGAGGGGGTAAAAAAAATTTCAGTCGCATCTTGGACTATTTGTAATTAGTATTCTTCGATCCAATTCTGAACCATTTTTTTTTCTGTAACAAGTAAGGTTAAACATAATATTGTTTTGCAAAAGATTGTCTTTCTACTTCAACATAATTCCTCACCGAAGATTACTCGAAGAATTATTTTCACAAATCTTACATAAGAAAAACTGTTAACCAACCTATTCCTTCAAATAACAATATTCATCAAATAATGTTGTTATAAAGCACTTTATAGTCTATTGAATATTTTCAGCTTTTCTGAACACAAGTTTTTTTTCTTAAAACACAAAAAGAGGTTCGAAAATACTTGGAAGAATTTAAGATATAGTATAACCCATGGTCGAAAACAAATACCAATCGTCTTCAGATGGTACGAAAAACAATATATTTTGAACATTTTATTTTAAACAATTAATACGATGCATTCTTAGAAGAATCACAGCAAGAAAAAGAGAAATAACTGTTTTTTCAAAAGTAATTTTTCTTTTCTGAGACAGTCTGTTAAATAGTCATTCGGACGGCGATGTTAACTTTTTAAATAAAAAACACAGTGATGAATAATGTCCTTTTGGCGAATTTTTATTTACTTAGTTTATGCCTTCGATTTTGGCATTTGCAAGTTGTTTCTTTTTCTTTTCTTTTTTTATATAACTGTCTGTTTTATTTCTTCTAGCAAGCAGTTTTCAGAAGACTATCATTGATTTTTCTTTTTCTCATTGCTGTCGCCATTTTTTCCCTGATGTTCCAAAAGCCTTTTGTCGAACATCAGATTATGATTATTCCGAAAAATAAATAATCAAAAGAACAACTTATAAAATAAGTTGGCTTCTTCTTTCTCGCTGAAAATTATCATAAAAGAAAATCGATGTTTAAATAGGAGGAATAAATGCTTTTGACATGTAATTATCTAAAACTTGAAGCTTTTTGAAAAATATTTTATCGTCTGTTTTTTTTCTTTTTTGTTTCTAAATTTGCTTTGTGTGTTTCTCAGTTAAGCATTCTTTTTCCTTTGGCAGTGTTAACTTGTGTAGTTTTTTTTATTATTATTCATCACATGAAAATAAACGTCAAGGATCATTTTACACAAAGATTAAATTTAATCTCTCGACTTTTTAAAAACCTGAATATCTGATGAAGTTAAGCGGAAAATCATTATTTTATATATACTTAAAAATCTTGTTAACGAAGGCTTTCGAACAAGTTTGCTTCAAACTTTTCTAGCCTTGACCAATTTACGGCGATCATTAAACTGTTTCTTTATGACTTCAGTGTTCTTTTCGGATTTCAAATTACTCAAAGAATTCTTCATCAAAGATTTTTTTTATTCTGATTACCATTTAAAACTTTTTTTACTCAATTTCTTCTTATAACTTATTTTAATATGTTCTATTCCGTTTTAATTTGATTTTATGTAAAGTTAGAAATTTTCATTCTTGTGAAAAAACTAGAAGAAATTGCGTTGGCTGGTTGTTTTCAGATTATCTGGCGCCGTCAGCAACACGAGGGCTATAATGCGCCGAAACATTCATCATTTGACAAGCCAACATACAGATACAAACACCCATGCCTTACATGGGACTCGAACCCGCAACCTCGTGGTCTAGAAGTTAGTATGCAAACGACTATACCGTTTGGTCGACAGAAGAAATTGGGCTGATATGCGATATTTAAATCTGTCTTTTGTGTCAAACATTTCATACATTATGCTTTTGAATGCAGTATTTGGCTTCTTGATGCAGTATTAAATTTTCTCATGTAAATTATACAAGATCTTAATAATGTGATATATATAATAGATTTCACGATATTTTTCGGCATATAATTGTAAACAGTGTGCATATCTGTTCTTAAAGTTCCATTTTCTTAAATTTATTTGTCAACAGCGATAATACAGGTTAGAAAAATTTTGCCGAGTGGAATCGAAAAGTTTCAATTGGTTTTTCCACGCATTCTCTTCGCCTGATCGTTTACGCTGGATATTTCGGGAAAAGTAGCACGTCAGAATATAAAAGCCTCGAAGATGTGGAATATGAGTTAGTTGGAAGTTCGGAGCCATTGGGAAAGTGCTGAGGTCTAATTTAGGGTTAATTATCACTGTGTTTGAATTTGTGGGTACTGAAGGAAAGATTTGGGAGTAAGAAGGTGCAGTTTGAACAGTAAAGCTTTAAAAAAAATTGATTTTTTAAAATAAAGAAAAAATTAATCTCTTGACCCAGTGTTATTTAAGTTGTATGAATACCCTAGAACACTTTTTTTTTAATTTTGAGTTTAAAAATCCAATTCTTTTTTATATTAGTTAGAAAGTATATGATTAAAATAATTTCATAAAGAAAATTCAAATTTCGGCAATTGTTAATTTGTTAATTAAGCTTTAATTAGATAACCAGTACCTTTTTCAAACAGTGATATATCAAATTCTAATTTACTTAGAAACGCAATTCTACTTGGAAACAATTCGAAATATTATTCTTAATGTTTTGAAACTCAATTAAGTTTCTTATGTAAAAAAGTTTTTAGTTTACAATTTATTTTGTGTGAAAACATGAAAAAAATCCATATTTTCAAAGAATTCTAAGATTTAAAAATCCCTAAAAAATCATTGTCTCAACCAATATTTTATAATTGAGTTTCAAAACATCCATCATATTATGTCGATTACTATGATATAACAAAAATTATAATTGAACATGTTGTTGGTGAATTATCGTTGTTTGAATAAAGCGTGACATAATCAAAATACAGTTCATCAGAAAACAGGTTTAAAGTTTTAAAAACGTGGTATTTAACAGTGGAAGTACCTACCTATAATTGATTGTAACTTAAAAACTATTAAGGATATTTTCAAACTTTTAGTATTGTTTGAAAGCTAAAGTATCAGAGAATATTATGATATAATAACAAAAAAATGAATATTCTTATCGATTTTCTTGAATTGTAGGGTATACGTACACCAAGAGTCTAATGTTATTTAAGTTTATTTATGGAATTCTAATCTTGTATATTTTAATATAAAGTATCATCTGCTTACAAAAAAAAAAATCTTTTTACTATATGAAGACAAATAATGTTTTTTCTGAGTATTTATGTTAAAACCGAGTGTTGTTACTCGCAAAAGTTTGTGAATTATCAATCTTTTTCAGATCGTCTGACTTTTTATCGCTCTATGCATACAAATGTATTAAAATGAATCACTCCAAACAACAAGAATTAATAAGAATACCTTCCCTTACACAAAGTATTTTAACGAAAGAAAATTGTGTTCTTCTGTTGCAGTATACGCACTTAAAGAAATTGGTTTCGAAACTTTTCGAAACTTTTTCACTGAAGAACGTGCACTTTTAGAAGTGCAATTCGAACTAGCGCAATGATAAATATTTACGCACAGAAGGAAAAGATAATAAAGTTTACTTCTTCATTTCCAAATCGGTGGCAACATTCCAGAAGAAGTTTGTAACATTTCCTCGATTTGTTTTAAACTTTGAACTTAAAATTTTAAAAAAAAAAAAGGTTTTTTGTACTAAAATTAGTTTTTTTAATAGAAAAAGTTAAAAGAAACATAAAAAAAGTCACTTTGTAATATAAATATTTAAATGTTTTCTATAGTTTTTTATAATCGAGTAAAAAGTTTAAAATGCAAAAATTGCTTTCAGCTTATTCTCTTTATTACAGTTTTAAGTCAAACAGAAAAGTTCCTGTATCGATACACTTAAAATATTCAAATTGGCAAATATCATTCTAAGATATTTTCTCCTATAAAGAATAAGTAAGAAAACTCACTCATATTTCCCAATCTTGTTGAAAGGATTATGGGAGCAGAAAGACCCGCGATAGTATAAGCTTCTTAGGAAATTAGCGACTGCTTTCTTTCCGAGTTCTTTTGCCACTTCGATTCTTTCGTCGCCAACTCGACTTCTTTTATCGAGTTTTTTTTTCCCCCCTCTCTCTTCTCGAGTTTTTTTTGCATACCGATTCTTTGGAAATTAGGAATCTTTGTATGAAAAGATTTTTCGAGGGGTTGAGGTGGATGAATGGGAAGATGTTATTCGCTGCATTACCCATCTTTCTTTTTATGAATTCTTTTTAAGTGATTTTCTTTCGTTTATTTTATTCTTTGCGCAGATAAGTTCTTTCCGTCTTCGACTTTTTACGTAGGTAAGTAACTTTTTGGTCATCAAATATCGCTCTTTTAAGTAAAGGGTACATTTTGACGAGTTGGTGCAGTTTTAAGTTTACGAAATGAAATATTTAAGAAATAAGTTATTGACGTTATGAAGGTTTTTTAGTTCCTTTATATTGTTACGAATTTTTGTATATTTGTAAATATTTCGTAGTGTTAATTTTGTAAATAGGAAAATTTTTGTACATTTTGCATAAGGCAATGCAATAGTTCGTCTTAAGTTGGCTTCCCTGCAGTGTGTCTATTAATGTTGATAACGAGTTTTACAGAGATAACGCTGGGAAGCGAGTTTTACAAGGAGCAGGGCATTTAACGTTATGGTAATCTCGCCAAATTGGTGAGATAGCCAAATTGGCGACGGTTTTGGCGACTAATTTTTGTTGCCAAATTTGGTGAGAAATCGCCAAATGTTGCCAAACTTGGAGACCATTTGGTGACATTTTCGGTCCCCATGTACTTGTATAGGACTTTTCGACTAAGATCTGGAAAGTTCTCCAAATATCTACCTCTAGAAGTCTCCAGAAGGTTTTACTCCTATATAAGCCCGGCCATGAGTCAGTTAGTGAAGTTGACTGGGTTGGCTAGTCAGTAGTTGACTGGAGTTACTGACTGAGTTGTCTGTCAGCGAGCATTCAGAGAGTTCCGAAAGCGAACTGTATTGCATTGTCTTTTGCGGCGATATAGCAGTTGTGTGTCAAGTTTAACTGCTGTTTGTGCTCTATTGTTGTGTATAGAGCTGTATTGAGTCTACTAGAACGAGAAGTTCCGGAGTTGTAAAGGAATCTGTGAAGAGTTATATTGGAATAAATTTCTGCAAGTTTTGATCTGCTTTGGCTTCAAATCTTTCGAACCCGTCCACTCAACAATATTAACTTCGATTTTGTGTGTAGATGGTGGAAAAATTTGCGGAAGCCTAACTAACCCCTTTGATTTCATCCAATCGGGCTGAAACTTGACAGATACATTCAATTAAAATGACAATGCATTCGATCCAACTTTGGGGATCTATAACTGTCTCTAAAAGGTTGCTTTTACATAATACTAATCATCCAACTTGCCATCATCCAATCGCCCTAAAATAGCATTTAACCGGCCATTGAAGAAACTCTTTCCTGTTGCCAACATTTTTTAGTTGATAAATAATAAAATTATTTTAATCACAATAAATAAAGGATATTTGGATATGGGTGCATAAATTCACGTTCATTTTTAGCAAATAAATTTTGAAACTTAGTTTGCCCCACATTTTGCTGATGGAAATGCTTTTGATATTCAAAATTGAATGCAAACACCAAGAACACGCTGCTTACAGAATCAGCTC
This sequence comes from Linyphia triangularis, assembly GCA_963978545.1. NCBI lineage: Eukaryota > Metazoa > Arthropoda > Arachnida > Araneae > Linyphiidae > Linyphia > Linyphia triangularis. Next base: position 85,398,919 of record OZ021728.1, read on the forward strand.
TGAGTTAACGAATATAAAATTTGGAATGCATATAAAGGATTTATATTAAAAACTGTTTTTATGGGTTATATTATTTTATTCAGTGACAGAAAACTATATAATGAAAGCAAACATTTTCTTAGGTACATTATCAACTTTTATAAGTTACAATATAAATATTTTATTTTTTTCTTGTTAACTTATACAGACCGCATTTGAAGGGTGTAGGGGCTAAAGGTTCAATGTCAAGTTATTGTCAAAACTAATAGCCTATCGCCATCTAGTAGTATATGAATGAATAATTTTAATGTAGCTTCATTAAGGGTCCTGCCCCCCCCCCCCCCATAAAAGCCCCTGTTAAGTTCAACAAGTTTGGGGGCATCTCATTAATAACCGATTTTTCAATCATAACGAAGGTTTCACGGTTTATTATTTAGATACTTTTTAATACTTTAACACGAGAAATTTTTTTGAAAATTAAAATAATTATAACTTTCTAAAAAATGTTTTTTTTTTTTTTTTTTTTAATTTTAGTCTAATTATTATTATTATTATTTGAGGTATGCTACTTAATTCCTCGTGTTAAAGTACTTCAATACATCGAAGAAACATGTATAAAAAAAATTTACGCATTTATTGGATATAGATTTTAAACTAAGTGCTCCCAAACATAGAAAGAAAAAAAAAAGTCATTTAGAAATTCGGCTTTGAAGTTTAAAAACATGCGTTAAATACCTACAATTTTTTTAATCTAAAAAGATCTTAAAAATACTTCAAAATGAGGTATAATTACAAATGAGGCCTCATTTTAAAGAGAATAATTTAAACTATAATAAACTTTAATAAACTCAAAATTAGTAATCTGAAAAATTTTCCTGTGCCGAACCCCCTTAAAACATAAAAACATTAAATCAAGAGAAAGTGGGGCGAAGTTTTTTGATTTGCAATTGAAAAGGTGATGATACTCAAAGTGAAATACTTTATCTTAAACATTTACAATGGTTGACAATACGAATTTAACCAATGTTATGCTTCAATTGTTAAATGATAATTACATTGATATTTTTGGTATTTTATTCTTCTTTACATAAAATTATTTAAAGTTCATGTAGGATTTAATTATGTTTTTATTAATTGTAAAATGTTGGAAAAAGAAATGACTTTTCACAAATGCATTTTTCTAAAAAATTAGTTTTAACACAGCTCTGGTTCCAAGAGTAAGGAACATTAATCAATTATCTGGCATAGTTTATTAGTTAAGAGACACTAAAAGGCGTATAACAAAAAAAAATTGATTTTTTTTTCCAATTTTTTACTTGAGAAAAAAACTATGGGAAAACGTTTAAATATTTAGATTATAAAATGTTTTTTTTTTATATTCCTTTTAACTTTTTCGATTAAAAAAACTAATTTTCGTGGAAAAATTGAGTTTATCTCTACATTAGTATGCAAATTGTCCCAAAATTTTTATTTATACATACATTTGCTAAAATGGAATTAAATTTAAAATGTTGTGTAAATTTGTTTTCATTGCTTATAAAAATTAAAAGGTAAAAGCATTTTGTAGAAATTGATGTTTTTTATGCTGTTAAAATATTAGGAGATAATTAGATGATATTATAATACTAAATAAACAATATTCAAAGTAAACTTGTAGTGGCATATACCTAAGCTAGAAAGCTGTAATGCGCCTAAGGCGTCAGCTGAAAAATAATGAATATACAAACACTTTAATTTAATATACACAAAATATTTATTAAAAATTCCATTTTTCTTTTAATATTGTGTTAATGACAAGTATTCCTAACAAACATATATGAAATGGGGGGTGGGAGAAGGAAAAAAAAGAAGAAAAAAAAAAAAAGAAGGAAAAAAAAGAAGGAAAAAAAAAGAAGAAAAAAAAAACCTATTTCCATTTCCTTAGAATTTTACAGAAATTTTTTTTCTCAATTTTATCCTCCACTGCTGCCACTTTCTTTATAACTGTGGATAAAAATTATTTTAAAATTGAAACATTCTCTTGAGAAGAAAATTCGTAACGACAACAATGAAATTTCTATATGAGGCGAAATAAATAAATTAAAAGATGCAAGCGCATAGATTTAATTTTAATTATACAACAATCTCATTTTCATATCACGTGAACAGAAGTAGATTAAAATAAGGTACAGCGTTACAGAGTGAGTCAGTGAGTCAGTCAGTCAGTCAGTCAGTGATAAGTGTACCTCTTATAGTAATTTTGAAAAGACAACTTTCAGGGATGCCATAAGAGCTAAAAATTTACTAAAAATAAAATAACGAAGTATTTTCAGAAAAAGTATACACTTTACGCATGATATTACTTGCAGTATCTATCAACCTCACTCAAATCGACTGAGCCAATCACAATATACCTTTAAAAACACATTAAATATTCATCCAATCATAAACACGTATTTTTTTTTCATGAATTAAGCAGTCAACTATGACGTCGATCAATTGTAATTTTTCCGAAAATACATTCGAGTAATATTATGAGGATATTAATCGGAACCCCCTCAAATCTTTAATGCATTGAACATTCCCTTTTATAAACAAGAATAATAAATAATGAAGTAACGATAAATGATATTTTTCCAACAAAGCAATGGCTTACCAGAAATGAAAATTACCTTGCAAGTTAAACTAAATTACCATGGTAACTTATATTTAATTTAAGCTTCAAAACACATCAATGTTTTTGTCTGACTGGTTTTCGGAAATACCCTTAAAGTTTACTGTTGACGATGAATCCTTGAATTTTTTTCAACATTTACTGTATACAATTGTTCTTAAGGTTTTAATTGTGAACAACATATACCTAAATTTAGTGGAGTTAAACTCATTCATTAATAGCAGCTAACAATACAACGTATACAGAAAAATTAAATTAATTCAAAACAATTTTGAATTTGTTGCAAAACTTTCGGATAATTATTTAAATGCTATTGAATGGATACGAATTTATAGCAGACATTTTCATTAACGTTTAAAATGTTTTGATAAATATAAAATAAGTTGCTTTTTTTTACCTTATTAAATTTAGAGTACCTTAAAAAAGTAGTAAAGAAAATATATTGTTGTGAATTTTTTGTTTGGCAAAAAAAAATTTTCATATTAGTAGTTGAGAAGAATTGGGCCTCAGTCATTAATAATGCAGATAGGAATGTGGAACATCGCACAACTTTTAATCAAATTTAATACTTGTCACTACATTTAAATTTGCCATGGTTTGATATAATTTATCGTTTTCGTTTTCATATTTTCATAATTTTAAAAAATTGCTTATTTGGCGATATTTTTGGCGATAGTCATTATATTTGAAAAAAAAAAATTAAAATTGAAAAAAAATGCTATAGCAGAAGAATTATTATTACTTCTTGCGTTAACACAAAAATTATTATTAATAGATATAATTAAGAATTATAATAAATAGCTTGTGATAACACAAGAATTATTATTGATGTTACTTTTGTTGCGAGATTTTTTTTTTTAGATTGATAAGGAATCAAAGTTAAATTGTTTCTCGAACAACGCGTTTTTTTCCTAATTGTCCGAGAGGGGACTGCAAATTAAAATACCTCATGGAACACCATTCGAATTTTTCTTAGAATGTAGAAAATTGCACTTAAATTATAAATATATGACCTACTGAGGAAAAAATTACGGAAAGTGTTCAAAAGTCGACTAAGAATGAGCTGAAATCCGGCAACCAAATATGCCATAACTTGCCAAATAAAAAGCTTTTTTTTTAATTTGCAATCCACCGCTCTTTAAGGTATACGTATAGGTTTCAACATTTTTTTTTTTGAATTTTCAATTTAAAAATTAGACCTTTGCACCTTAAAAAGTACATTATTTGTTAAACTGTTTCCAATAAAAAAAAATTCAGAATTTCTTCAATTTTAATAATTAATTAATATTTAATCAACTAATTAGGCTAATTTCGAACGGTAATGACAAAAATTCTAATTCACCCACAGATACAATTTTGGTGTTCAATAATGCGGAATACCCTGCTCTATGTTTTGACCCTATTAACAGAATTTTACAGAGTGTATATTTTGTGATATCTTGCTTTAACTGAATTTATTAGAAAAATCCAAGTTTTTTTATACAGTATCTTATCTTTAAAATTCAACTAAAAAAAATATTTGTTTACAAATCACTTAGTATTTAGGGTCAAAATATTCAACAATGTATGCAGATTATATAGCAAAAACAAATTTCAAAAAATATTATTTAAACTGGAGTTATTACTGTTTGAATGAAATGCAAAATAGAAAAAACTACAATCTGAGTATAACTTTTAAAAAAGTATTTTTTATATAAAAAAAACTGTTATTATTATACTAATTATTATATATTTCCTTTTTAGTATGCTCCTCCATCATAGGGTTTCCTTCTTTTGTGTTGTTTTTATTTTGCTTTTGTTTTTTACGGCCTTACAAATCTTCCCCGATTTTTGCGATTTGAAGCCTACACGTATACCTTAATTTTCAATGTAGAAAGGCACAGACAATTTCACATCTCTGGCGCCAAATACTTATATATTTTATAACTGAGTCAAATTTGCGATAAGTATTATATCAGTGATTACATGATAGTGACACTAGTGACATAGTATTTGTCATGGGGTGGAGGGGGTTAAAGCGGTTAATATCTTTGTTCCAACCAAATTAAATAACATCTCTCACGAATTCATTTTATTTGAAAGTAAAGAATATTCCCAATGATAGATTTTTTTTTTTCGTTTTGATAAGAATGGAATTTAAAGTATCTGTCGAGAATTGCGAGCCAGTCACAAATGAAAGAAGAAGAGTTAAGTTAAGAAGAAAGAAAAAAAAAAAACCTCTTTCGTAAGAAATAGTTGAAGTATTGGAAGAGTCAGAAGAATGCTTTTCTTCTTGAGGAGGATTTATTTTTATTTTTTTTTTCGGACGCAAATGAAGACGGAAGAATGGAGCAGGGTGAAAAAGCAGATGTTGAACGTTTTTGATGGATGGGATTGACTTTGAAGTTTTCCCTGAAAAAAAAAATTCTAGAAAAATCTATTGCAGCCGTTTCGTGTTTGAGTGTTTCTGTTCAACCGCTTGCGATGCTGTTCACAAAAACCCAAATGTAATTTAGGTGGGTGGATTAAAGTGTTTTCGATTAAGCATCTGATGTAAGATATTATAATCCTTGGGGTTTGTATCATAAATTACATTCAAGTTTTAAAAGATGTTTCATATGCTCATTTATTTTGATGTATAAGTTATAGATGCTGTTCACAAAAACCCAAATGTAATTTAGGTGGGTGGATTAAAGTGTTTTCGATTAAGCATCTGATGTAAGATATTATAATCCTTGGGGTTTGTATCATAAATTACATTCGAGTCTTAAAAGATGTTTCATATGCTCATTTATTTTGATGTATAAGTTATAGATGCTGTTCACAAAAACCCAAATGTAATTTAGGTGGGTGGATTAAACTGTTTTCGATTAAGCATCTGATGTAAGATATTATAATCCTTGGGGTTTGTATCATAAATTACATTCGAGTCTTAAAAGATGTTTCATATGCTCATTTATTTTGATGTATAAGTTATAGATGCTGTTCACAAAAACCCAAATGTAATTTAGGTGGGTGGATTAAAGTGTTTTCGATTAAGCATCTGATGTGAGATATTATAATCCTTGGGGTTTGTATCATAAATTACATTCGAGTCTTAAAAGATGTTTCATATGCTCATTTATTTTGATGTATAAGTTATAGATGCTGTTCACAAAAACCCAAATGTAATTTAGGTGGGTGGATTAAAGTATTTTATATTAAGCATCTGATGTAAAATATTATAATCCTTGGGGTTTGTATCATAAATTACATTCGAGTCTTAAAAGATGTTTCATATGCTCATTTATTTTGATGTATAAGTTATAGATGCTGTTCACAAAAACCCAAATGTAATTTAGGTGGGTGGATTAAAGTGTTTTCGATTAAGCATCTGATGTGAGATATTATAATCCTTGGGGTTTGTATCATAAATTACATTCGAGTCTTAAAAGATGTTTCATATGCTCATTTATTTTGATGTATAAGTTATAGATGCTGTTCACAAAAACCCAAATGTAATTTAGGTGGGTGGATTAAAGTATTTTATATTAAGCATCTGATGTAAAATATTATAATCCTTGGGGTTTGTATCATAAATTACATTCGAGTCTTAAAAGATGTTTCATATGCTCATTTACACTGTTAAAAAAATTGACCACCATGCACCAAAATTTGGTTCCCATTTAGCTGCCACCAACATTTGGTGCTTAGTATCGCGATTTAATGGTGCTTACGGTCCGAGGTTGCACCATTAAATCGTGAAACTAAGCACCAAATGTTGGTGGCAGCTAAATGGGAACCAATTTTTGGTGCAAGGTGGAACAAAATTTTTAACAGTGTATTTTGATGTATAAGTTATAGATGCTGTTTGCAAAAACCCAAATGTAATTTAGGTGGGTGGATTAAAGTGTTTTCGATTAAGCATCTGATGTAAGATATTATAATCCTTGGGGTTTGTATCATAAATTACATTCAAGTTTTAAAAGATGTTTCATATGCTCATTTATTTTGATGTATAAGTTATAGATGCTGTTTGCAAAAACCCAAATGTAATTTAGGTGGGTGCAATAAAGTGTTTTAGATGTAGCATCTGATGCAAGCTACTTTAATCCTAGAGGTTTATATCACAAACTACATTCCATTCAAGTTTTGAAAGACGTTTCATAAGCGCATTTATTTTGAAATGTAAGTTATAGTTCAGTATCAATATTTATATGAAATCCTTCTACGCTATTTCACTACAGAGTTATTTTTTCGGGAGTTTTTTTAAATAACCTTTTTTTTTTTTTTACATTGCGTTGAATTATCATGACAAAAGTTGAAAAATCTTTAAAAAAAAAATATCAATTATATAATTTTAAATTTATTTAACGAAAACTATACATAAAATTTAAAAACTTTTAAGCTTTTTGAAAATGATGCCCTTACAATTAAATTTGAGGAATTATCCTTTTACAGTCCATTGTTGAAGGGTCCTTTAATTATATGCCTTACAGTTCAGTTTACCATATACTGTGCTACTTTTTCTTTTGGAAAAAAAAAATTTGTTGAAGGGCGTGTTAACCTCCAAAGATATAACCAATTCCAGCGTGATCTATTGAAAAAGGTTGCAACAGAAGCTAAGATTTGTCTGGTAGTTGGCTCCTGCATCGACCTGTTTCGAAAAATTGGTCATTATAAAAAAAAAATTTCTTAGAATAAATGGGATCAGCACTTTCCGAATTTGTTCTAACTATTTAGTTTCGCTATTTTTTGTTCGTGCTATTGCGTTTTCAAAAGTGGAAAGATCATCCTATTTTATCGCATTTAAAATAGATCTTCCTCTTTATCTGAATGTTACTGAATGTTGAAAAGAAGAATGAATGCAATTACAGTCGAGAGGAACTGAATAAGTTCTGTTACCATACTGAAAGAAAAGCCGATACTGCCTAAATCTGCTACTAATACAGAAAGAACTAGAAACATTTCTTTAAACTTCTACTATACTAAAAGTACTAATTGCATTCCCTTACTCTGCTACTACACTGAAAGAACTACTAATAATTCCTTATTCTTCTTTACACTGGAAGAACTACTAATGATGCCCTAATCAGCTACTATACTGTCAGAAGTAAAGCACTGTCTTACACTTTTATTATACATAAAGAGCTACCAATATTATATTAATCTCTTTTTACACTGAAAAACTATCATTAGTGTTGTAATCTGTTATCGTACTGAAAGAACTACCAGTATGCGGCTGTAATCTACTATTATATTGGAAGAACTGAATAGACTGCCGTACACTGCTACCATAACTAAGAACTATCAATTCCTCCGTAACCAGATACTCTGTTTAAAGAACTAAAATTGCTACCTTAATCTGCTCCCTGATTTATACTAAAAATACTAAAAGAACTAATAATAGTGCCGCATCTATACTAATGTACAGAAAGAACTACCAATACTACTTTAATCTGTTGCTACATTGAATGGTGTACCAGTACTGATGTAATCTGCTACTAAATTAGACGAACTTCAGTACTGTCATTTTAATAAAACGAAAAGAATTTTTAGTTTAAAAATAAATAACCTTAGCTCTGATTAACTACTTCATTGACGAATTTTTAAAATGGAACACATTTTGATGGGTAATTTTCAAATTTCCACTTCTAACATTGCAAGATTTTGTATAGGATAATGTCCAACCTGCAGTGCGCCAACCTGATGGATGTGGGGTTAGCACTCTGACCAATTCGTATGACAAAGGTGCCGGATTCAAATTCTGGGTTAGACATGAATGTTCATTGTGGTTCTGGATCCAACATTAAGCTGTAAGTACCGGCCTGATTAGTCGTCATTTTGCATAAAATTAGGTCTTTGAGCGCGTAAGCCAACCAACCAACCTGCTGAGCAGATTGAACTAACACCAAATGGCCATAAATGTAGTTATTGAGCTTGCTTAGAAAGGCAGAATATCTGCATTGTTTGCCTATATGGTAGATCCATATTAAACAGTCTTTAGAAGAGAACTCAAACATGAAGCTTACACCTCCAATCGCATGAAACTAAAACACAATCGTTTTCCAGGCGATTTCCTTTAAAAATAAATGCGTAAGACAACCCCGAGTGCATACTGATAAGACATTTCTCCCAATCCGTGCATTTCTATTCCCTCTGCATACTCCGACGCACAGGTGCGCTGAAGAACTTGCCATTCAGTGCACCTCAGGTGCAGATATCCCATATGCACTCGACCATCTGGTGATGGATTCGGCAAATTCCGAAACATTAAACCAAGCCGCCGTGGCACTTGGAAGGACATAAAAACCCGCACGTTACCCCCGCGCAGACACCAGAGAGAAAGAAAAAAAAGTGAATATCTCCAGCTCAGGGAATGGCAAAATAAACTGCAGGGTGTCGTAAAATATCCATTTTTATCCCTCCAAAGAACTTCCACTTCTTTTCCATCGGCGGAATAAAAATCAAATTTCTTTTCCTGCTTCTCATGAAAATTTCAATTTCTTGCAGCGACGGGATCGATTGGGATTGGGCTAGGGAATGCGTGGACCCTGTTTCTGAAACTAGCTGCCTTTATAATATATTCATATAGTCATATCGTTATTCCTTCCTTTTATACGTCATTCTCTTCTTTCGGGTTTTCGATACATTTACATACATATGAGTAGACGGTGCCCAAAGAGGTGTAAGTCAGTTTATGAATAGTTTCGAGGTAATCGTATTTGGGATGTAAGTCAGATATCTTCCTTGGATGCGTTCGGAAGAAAAGAGTTCATGCTCAAAATAAAACAGCGCATATCAGATAGCATATGGTTAGAAAATAGGGTTTTTTTGTTAATCTTCTGGGAGGAAATGTACCGTACGATACTTAAATGACTTCAATATTTAAAAAAAACACAAGATAAAAGATCTTATACATAAACGGCAGGGACGAACAATTTCAAAGCGATTTAAACTAATGTTTTTAAAAGTGGCAGAATTAATTTACTTTGAACTCACGTTACTTATATATTTTTTGTTAATTGAATTTTTTAATTTTTTTTTTTTAATTAAAGATAATTTTTTTCTTCACAATTTGGATACAAACACCAAATTTTACATTTTAATTAAATTTTTCATATTTTATTTCAACCCAATATAAAATTTTACTACTGCAATATTAAAGCACAAGTTAAATATAATCCGTTTAAGTTTTTTTTTTAACTAAAAATAATTTTTTTCCCACAATTTGGATACAAATACCGAATTTTACATTTTAATTAAATTTTCAATATTTTATTTCAACCCAATATAAAATTTTACTACTGCAATGTTAAAGCACAAGTTAAATATAATCCGTTCAAAGTTTTTTTAATTAAAGATAATTTTTCTTCCCATAATTTGGATACAAATACCGAATTTTACATTTTAATGAAATTTTTCATATTTTATTTCAACCCAATATAAAATTTTACTACTGCAATATTAAAGCACAAGTTAAATATAATCCGTTTAAGTTTTTTTTTTTTTTTTAATTAAAGGTAATTTTTGTTCCCACAATCTGGATACAAATACCGAATTTTACATTTTAATTAAATTTTTCATATTTTATTTCAACCCAATATAAAGTTTTACTACTGCAATATTAAAGCACAAGTTAAATATAATCCGTTTAAGTTTTTTTTTTTTAATTAAAGATAATTTTTTTCCCACAATTTGGATACAAATACCGAATTTTACCATTTTAATAAATTTTTCATATTTTATTTCAACCCAATATAAAATGTTACTACTGCAATATTAAATCACAAGTTAAATATAATCCGAAAAGGATATGTGCCAATAATGATAAACATATTTAAAGCAAATTTTTTAATGGTAAAGCAGGAAAAATACGTAAACTCGTTTCGATTTTAAGTTCTTGTCACTCAATAGTCCATAAAAGTTATGATTTCTTATTATTCTATAAGTTTATTAAAAAATCTGTTTTTTAGTGGCCTCTGTGTCCTGTTCACTAACGCTTGTCAACTCATTTCGTGCGTGTAATTATTTAATTATTTCATATCGCATTCAGACCTGTCGTGGGGAAATGTAAACAAGAGTTGAGATATCACTGTCCTGCCTCAGAGCGAAGCGTTTCATTATAGACTGAGAGGCAACTGCAATTTTTGGACCCCATCGAACATCATTCTGAATTTTTTATAGAAATTGGAGAAAAGTGAGTAGATTACGAATCCACTAGTCTCTCGTGGCAAAAATGGCCGAAATTGGTCAAAAATTGACTTTTAATAAGTTGAATTAAATCCAATTGCCAAATGCGCCATAACTTGCCAAATAAGGAGCTTTTTTTTATTTGGTAACCATCACTCTTTAATTTTCAATTAAGAAGGTTGCAGACGATTCAGTTGTATGGCGACGGTCTCCTTGCATCTATGAAAAGGGAGCCAGGTTTGCAATAAACATGTCGTCACTGATGACGTAACTGATGTCGCCAATTTGGCTTACTTTTAAAAGACACAAGTTTTCTTAGCCAGAGATCGTTTGCGCTTTTTCTCATTGAAAATCAAAATGCAGTGGGTTGCCAGAAGAAAAATTTTGTTCTCATTTTGGCAAGTTATGATATATTTGGCAATCGGATTTAGTTCAACTCATTCCAAGTCGATTTTTGATTAGTTTCGGCCATTTTTGCCACGGCAGACCAGTGGATTCGTAATCTAATCAGTTTTCTCCAATATTCTATAAAAAATTCAGAATGATGTCCGATGGGGTCCAAAAATTGCAGTCACCTCTCGGACTATAACTAGAAAATCGTATGGTGTGAAAGTGCCTTTTTTACGGACTGTATGAGAGGTCGCTTTTAAATTTTTATGTTTAGCTATATATAAATATTTTAAACATTTGTTTATTACTATTAAATATGTCAATTATAGTTTAATTCAAAATATTCGATATTTCGTTTGGCCAAATCGAAGTACAAACTAATGCTAATTATAGAAATCAAGTATAATAGTTAAACTATAAGTCAAATTTATAATAAACATAGTAAGCAAAAAATGAACAAATATTTAAGTTTGGAGTGTGTAGATGTTTTTGAATATAAATAAGTTTTAGTACTTTATAATATTTTCAATGCAATACATTCTTGATGACGAAGTAATAAAAAAAAAAAAAACTTATTTAAATATTAACTATACAATGGTTCTATCGCATACTTATTAGACAGGAATATCTTAAGCAAGCAGGTCAAAATCTAAAATTGTAAATTCATTTATATAAGAAGATATAATATCAATTGCTGAATGTTTATGGTTAAATGTATTCTACTTCAAAGTTAAATATATGTTTCTCAGTAATACAAACTTTTCTCTTGGCATAAAAATCTGTGTTATTGCAAAAAAGCTGCTTAGTGATAAGTTTGATAAATTTGTCGACACAATTTTGAAATGGATGTCGAAGAAAAGGTCGTCATAACGTTTTTTTTTTTTTATATATATTAACTTTCATACAATACAATACATTTAAAAGCATTTCTAAAAATATTTAGGTTTTATCATTTAAACTTAGCATGAATTGATCTATTGAGAAATAAATCAATAAAAATTTCGTTGTTTAACAGATTATACTGTTTGAAAATCGCTGAATGATTGGTAATATGTTGAAAGTTTAAGAAATAACAATATATATCTTTATGATTATAAAAACTAAAATAGAAGTTATTTTACAAATGAGATGTTATTCTCTCTTTAAAGTAAGCTTTTTTATCCGGGTTCAACTCGTGAATTTCATATAATGACCATTTTAGAAGTTCATCAAAACTAAATATTGGATTCCTTTGCTGAGAGACGTAATGAACTTGATTCGGGAAGCAGAACTCGACACAGAACTGTTCACGTTAGCTGGTCGGTCTGGTGGGAAATCGTATCCCGTTCATTAAAGGATATCCAATCTACATCTTTAAATTAGTTATTGCAGTGTAATTGCGACAAGAGAAGTGGGAATCATTGCCAGGCTAATTCAACCCAACCCATACATTAAGTTCCCTTTAAATACTGTCCTCTCTCATTAAGTTCCAAAACAGCCTTGACATAGATGGGCAATTCTCTGCTGCTCGCACGGGACATTTTGGTTCTTTTCTTCTTCGCATAAGCAGATTATGATTTAAAAATTATGATAAATCTAGTAGTTATATTTTTGTTTTATATTGTTGCGTGAATGGGTTCGAAAGATTTGAAGCCAAGCAGATCAAAACTTGCAGAAATTTATTCCAGCATAACTCTTCACAGATCCCTGTACAACTGCAGAACTTCTCGTTCTAGTAGACTCAAAATAGCTCTGTACACAACAATAGAGCACAAACAGCAGTTAAACTTGACACACGACTGCTAAATCGCCGCAAAAGACAATGCAATACAGTTCGCTTTAGAACTACTCGGAATGTTCACTGAGACTCAGTAATTCCAGTTAACTAACTGACTCAACTCACTAATTCAACTAACTCCCCGCTCACTTGGCCGGTCTTATATGGGGGAGGCGAAACTTCTAGAGGTAGATATTTGGAGAACTTTAAAGATCGTAGTCGAAAAGTACTATACATGTACATGGGGACCGAAAATGTCGTCAGATGATCACCAAATTTGGCGACAAAAATTAGTAGCCAAAACCGTCGCCAACTTGTCTCTATCTCGCCAATTTGGCGAGATTGCCATTACCATAATGTTAAATGCCCTGCTCCTTGTAAAACTCGCTTCCCAGCATTATCTCTGTAAAACTCGTTATCAAGCATCAAGTCCCATATTGCAAGGGAAGCCAACTTAAGACGAACTATTGCACTGCCTTATGCAAAATATACATACATTCTCCTATTTACAAAATTAACACTACGAAATATTTACAAATATACAAAAATTCGTAACAATATAATATTAGTTTGTTGCAAAGTTACAAAGAAAAATAATTATTTTAACTAGTTTAAATATATATATATATCTTATAATTATGAATAATTAATTTAACTTTGCCACAAACTAATTTAATAACTATTAGATACATCATAATTTAACAAATTATAACCCATTTATGAGAGGAAAGAAATGTCCCGTGTGTCATCCAGATAAATGAACAGATTCATCTTTTATGGAGTACCATCTATATAGAGTCCGTTCCCATAGAGTGCTTGGTACATAGAGTCCCCTGTAGTAGAGTTAAAAAATTCTAAATAAAAATTCAAACAAGCTAAATTCAGTGTTGTAATGAAATTAAGTATGAAGAGTTTATTTTCAATTTTATATATTTTTAGTAATTTAACGTCCTGTAATATTTCAACGTCCGGAAAAATGAGTAATATTAGTGTGAAGTATATAATTCCAGAAGTTTGTATAGTTGATATATATTTATTACATTTAATGACTTCACCAAATAGCAGTTTCTCTAATCTCTGAACTTTGTATAAAACAAACAAATATTTTTTTTTAAATTGTATTCCAGTAAATAAGAATTCAAGTATTGCATGTTTTAACATCTTTCATGTATGACTTTAATATTTAAATATTCTGAAAATGTTTCATATTAGTAAGAATTTCATCAATTTATTTAATAGTAAAGCTAAAGAATATTTTACTTCAACATCGAAAGACCAACTTTTTCGCATACAAATATACAAGTGGATATTAGTAAAAAAAAATCTTGTAAAATTTGTTTCAATGACCGAGGATTGAAATAACACATTTTTTGTACACCCTTAAAGTATGACTGTAACATTAAAATATTCTGAAAAATGTTTAATTTTACTCTAAAGTATCAGAATCCCTGAGTTTTCACGGTGATAATATTCAAAAATATTTGCATTCACGTAAGCATCACAATTTTTTTTTACATTTTCGTGTTTAATGCCCTCGCCAAATAATATTTTCCATAAATCTTAAACTTCCAATTAATCAAACAAACCCACTTTTTAATTTATTTCAATGGCTGAGGATTCAAATATGAAAGAACTCAAATTCCACAATTCATTTGACGCTAATTGTTTCCTAAGCAACGTCCGAGAAACATCCCAGAATTCAAAAATTGAGTTATTAATTTCATTGAACGGAAGAGAATGTCAATATGCCAAAACCAAATGAATTACGTCTTCGTTTGTAGGAGAGAAAAAAATAGATGACTCGCAAATATCTGTCACTTAAACTTATGAATTGTAGAACAAGTTAAATATGATGGATGGGGTATCGATAATTTATTTTTTTTTATCTTGAGACGATATTTAAATTAAATATTTGCTTTTTAAAAGAAGGATGGATGAAGATTAGAAACGCGTGACGATTGCGTGGAGGCGAATGCGTTTTGGGATTGCAGGGAAAAGGAATGAGACATCAATTTAATTTTAAATGTGTTTATGATATCAGAAGGAGTAGACAAAGGGAGTTTTGAACGGTCGTCTAAGTGATTGATCTTGATTTAAATACTTGAAATAGTTGTAATTATATTTATTTTGTTAGATTTGAAAAGACAAATTCTCAAAAAATGTCAAAATGCAGAGATTAATGAATAGAAAGTGGATTAAAGTTATTTTAAAAGTTTGCCATTCGACATATTTATTTTTGAAGAGGCTTATTATTATTGTTGTTGTTGTGGTTGTTGTTGTTGTTGTGGTTGTTGTGATTGTTGTTGTGATAGTTATAGTTACTGTTATCGCTATTTTT
This sequence comes from Linyphia triangularis, assembly GCA_963978545.1. Taxonomy (NCBI): domain Eukaryota; kingdom Metazoa; phylum Arthropoda; class Arachnida; order Araneae; family Linyphiidae; genus Linyphia; species Linyphia triangularis. The sequence continues at coordinate 85,414,186 of OZ021728.1, forward strand.
TTGGTCGTTTACAAAAATTCCTGTGAAAAGCTTTAGTTGTTTTCATAAAAGTAAAGACATTGAAAATCGAAAAACTATTTATTTGTACAGCTTATAAATTCAACTTTGAGTATACATGCATGTAAATTCCTGCTTTGTTTTAAGTACCTATTATTCTCTACTTTTATCGATTTAAAAATCATAAAAATTTAAACTTTAAAAACTTATAATTAAATTAGCAATAAACTAAAAAAAGGTTTTTGGATATATATATCAGAACAAAATAAGATGATAAGTACACAAGATCGTCCAATATAACGGCTTTCAAACAATTTCTCGACGTTAACACTTTTTCAAATCTTGTTTCAAATAATTTTGTATATTATAAACTTTAATATAATATACTTTTAATTTTTCTTAGTTGTGAAATTGGCAACATTTTTGCCCAAACTAAAGATTGATAATTATTTTTGCTGACATAACTGTCGGCAAGTAAGTTTTTTAAAGGAAAAATTGCGACAGAAAAAAATATGAAAATATCGACAAAGACGGTGAATTGGCTAGATTTTTATTGTCGCTATCCTTTCAATATAAGGATGATAAATTTCAATTTAACTCCAATCGCCAAATTTTTTTAACGTATTTTCTTTCACTACATCTCCTTGTCTATGTTTTATTCGTGTCTTTATTTATTGTTCAATATACAACTTCATTACTTAAAAACAATTACAATTAAAAAAAATAAAAAATTGCGTTATACTTTGAATTTAGTTTCTAGCAATTTACTTATACATTGTAAATGTACAATTGTCTAGAAATTGCCAGAGAACAAAGATATTGAAGATGTTTTCTCTCTGGAGTCCATACAGCAACACATGTCGGAACTTTACATATAGCCCATTGTTTCATTACCCATTTTATTTTTGCTATATTTAAATTAGATATTTTATTACCTTTCCCTTCAGCCATCTCCCTATCCTTTTATGATAACTAAACAACCAAACTTTCCCGCCTTTAGAATGAAAAGACAACAAAAAAATGGAAACACATACAGTCGCATCCTCTGACACATAAAGTTTTCCCCGAACGCATTTCAAAATACTTCATGCCCTATGCATTATTTAATGCTAAGGTGGCACAGACAAGCATTACGACACACGTTGTAAATTCCTCGCATTTCCAGTCTTCCATATGCCCAGGACCCCACCCTATCGCCATAAACGAAAATTCACGACCCCAAGTAACCCCTTTCCATAGGCAAAAGAAAAAAAATTCTCACGTATAAAAAGGGTGCTTTTACGTATAAAAAGGATGCTTCTTATACGTGGACATTACCAGCGTCGTCGGCGCCAGGAAACAAAACCGCCGTTGTGTGTGTATGTGTTTTAAGGCCAACACTTTTATGTGGTTGTTTTTACGGGTGCCACCCGGGATTACCACCTCAGGATCGTAAAGTTAGAGGAAACTCCTGTAGAAGAAAAACAGGAATTGCTGACTCTAGAAACCTACCAAGTGTAACAACAACCCTGCTGTATTAATAACATGAGAGGGTTTTGTCTACTGAAATGAAATGTATTGTGAGTTTGCTTACGGTGACATATACAAAGTGTCATTTAAAAAAAAAAGATCCCACTAACTTTGAAAGGACGTAACTGTGAGGGACAGAAAGAAGAGACCAGTGCTATGTTTGATAGACAGGCATGGAATTTCAAATAGACAGGTTCGCGAAATTAATTGTTGGTAAAAAATTTGATGACGGGTGCATATGATTTACGGAGTTATGGTTTTTGGAGGGATTAATGTTTCAAAACTTTTTATGATAATTATTCAGATATTTAAAATTGGTGTGATCATTTACTGAAAAATTACCAATAATAGCATAATAATAATTCAGCAAAAGGGGTTAGTTCCTCACTCCCCCCCCCCCCCCCACACACACACAATTTTTTTTTTTTCAGTGATACAGTTAAAAGTTTAAACACCAACAAACTAGAACCCTTAAAAAGATTATAACGTTCTGTGTTATTTTAATGGTATAAAGTAACGAAAACTTTATTTTATGGAAAACTAATTTAAAGATTCTAATCACGTTTCAATTATATATAATACAGTTTAGGATTCGGAAAAACTTGAAAAATTGAAGAAAGAAAAAAAAAAAGTAGTGCACAAAGTTGTCGTTCGATAATAACATAAGCCCTCAGAATACGTTAACACAGCTGCAAGAACTTAATAACAACATAAAAATAAACAACTTGTTCGCAAAAAACACGGTTGGTTAGGTTTGTGGAGGGCGCCAGGACGAACTCGTGGGTGAAACGGACCGTTACGTCACAGATGATGATGGGACTTGAAGTGGGATTGATTTGCCTGCATTGACCGGAATGGTGGGAAAAGAGTGATGGACCATGTTATGTAAGAAGCCATCATTTTCATCAAATCATTTCCAAAGAAACAAGATTTTTTTCCTGGTGCCACGTTTGTTGACCAAGTAGATTTTTCCCCAGCCTCGCCTGCTTTCTGTTCTAATCTTACTAAAAGCAGTAACTGGCACAGATAAATCGCTTTAGGGACAAATTTTACCTAAATCATCATGTGACACTTTCTTTTTCATTCCGCAGAAAAAGTTGAACTATGTACTCTCTTAAACTAAAACCATTGATGACTAACTACTAATGCGACTACTGGATAACTTTATAAGCGGTTTCTGCTCGGCAAGCAGATGAAGACAACTGAATATTTCTTCCCATCTATGCTACGTAATAGGTTACTCATGGTTATAAACTGATTCTATTTAGTTTTGGGGGAGAATTGCTAAGAGGAAGCATGGGCGTACTGGGACATTAAATCGGCCCGATGATTTTCGATTTATGATAGCCCAAATTGTTAGTATATTAATACTCAAAATGTAATAATTATTGTTAGTAATAAAATAATTTCAATAATTAATTAAATAATTATTTTTGTAATAAATATTAATAATTATTTTTATAACAAAAATTAATAATTATTTTAATAATAAATATTAATAATTATTTTTATAATAAAAAATAATTATTTTTTAATAATAAGAATTAATAATTATTTTAATAATAAAGATTAATAATTATTTTAATAATAAAGATTAATAATTATTTTAATAATAAATATACATAATTAATATTAATAATCAACATAAATAATAGATATTAGTAATTATTTTAATAATAAATATTAATAAGTATTTTAATTATAAATATTAATAATTATTTTAATTATAAATATTAATAATTATTTTAATTATAAATATTAATAATTAGTTTAATAATAAATATTAATAATTAGTTTAATAATACATATTAATAATTAATATTAATAATCAACATAAATAATAAATATTAATAATTATTTTAATAATAAATATTAATAATTATTTTAATAATAAATATTAATAATTAATATTAATAATCAACATAAATAATAAATATTAATAATTATTTTAATAATAAATATTAATAAATATTTTAATAATAAATATTAATAATTATTTTAATAATAAATATTAATAATTATTTTAATAATAAATATTAATAATTAATATTAATAATCAATATTAATAATAAATATTAGTAATTATTTTAAAAATAATAATAAGGTTCATTCCCTATACTCGCTACGCTACAATCTTCTAGCCCAGTGCATTTAGAAACTACTTTCTATAAAACCTTGAAATTTGGTGAGTAGGTACGAAAAAGATCACTTGATGAAATGACATAAATTATTTCCATTTAATGTCTCTCTATAAAAAAGGAAAATTAAAATAGCAATAGACAAAACCAGGTGGAGCCACCGCATATGCCTTGACGTACGAAATTCAACTATAAATTAAAATATATTAGACGCTATTTTCGAGTTTTTAATTTATGTCATTTCATTAAGTGATCTTTTTCGTACCTACTCACCAAATTTCAAGGTTTTATAGAAAGTAGTTTTTAATGCACTAGGCTAGAAGATAGTAACGTAGCAAGTATAGGGAATGATCTTTACTATGACTTCCTCTTGAACCTTCTTCGATTTCAAGTCAATAACCAAGCATGCACCATCCACAAGTTGCAGTTAGAAATCAGTAACTGAAACACGGATACTAGAGAGGAAAAAGAATTACAGTCGGAATTACAATAATATGCTATTGGCTTGAAAGTATGACCTAAAACAATTTTTGTTCTGTAAACAGAATTTCTTTTGGACGCGTAACAGTTTCTTCATATCTGTCTTAGAGGAATAAGACACTATATTGAGATATCTTTCTTTGAAATCTTGTTTTCTAATTTGACTGGAATGTTGATCAACTTTAACTAATCCTCGGTTCCTATTTTGCTAGGGCCATTTTTTTTTTTTTTTTTTTTTTTTTTTTTGATAATGCGAAATTTCGTTATAAATCCTTGATCGACTACACAGAACGCATAGAAAGGTCATCACCTGTATTGTTTCTTTTAGAGATAAGGAATCTGATTAAAATGAAATAATACTCAAAATAAGGTTAGCAGTCATAAGACTTGAGGATTTCTTTGGAAATGTTTTTTAATTGCTATATAAATTTAAATTTGATACAATCTATGCAAGTGAAAATAATCGATTTTAAAAGTATTCCTGAGGTCAAATCATACTTATACTAAAAAAAAAAATTGACACTATCTTTAAAATGGACCAAGATAGGATAAACTCGAAAACTTTCCACTTTGGAAAGGAGATTTTAAAGGTAAACAAGTTTCAATAACATGGGCGCTCCCAGGAGGACATGCACCGCCCCCCCCCCCCCCCCCCCTCCCCGGCTCTTGAAATTTTTTTAAAAAATGAGGGAAAAGATGTAAATTCCAAGATAAAGAAAGCATATATGTCGTTTATACTTTTATGTTATAATGAGCATTTTTTTTCTATTATTTTAGTCTTTTGTTCCTTTCCAATGTTGTTTTTTGTAGCTACTTGCGTGACAATTTTCTGGCACCTGTTGTCTAGGATTATTAGAGACTGATGAGTAGAAGTATTTGTTCCTTTTATTGTATAATCATTTCCTGTGTAGTTTTCAAATTTCTAGGAAATTTTTTTGTTTTTTAAGTCATCAGATATACTATCTTGAAATCTATTTTTAGAATTCAATTGAACATATCGAATACTGCCTACGAATTTCATTTTGATTTTTTTTTTTTCATTATTTCCGAAACTTGGAAGAAATAAAATGTTACTCTTCTGTATTTTTGCATCTTCATGTTTCTCTATTCTAAACATTGATCTAGTTGGATACTAAAAAAATCATTAAAAAATATTTTATTATATTTTTACTATTTATTACTGCTTTCTCTTTAACAGGGTTGCGCTTTAAAAAATATTTACCATGAATTTGAACTATTCTCAAAGAGTATAATTTATAATGCATAATTATTAATTAACATTTCTAAAAAATTAATGATTTTGATAAAAATTTAGTCCTGCACCCCTTTTCAAATATTCCTGGGGGGCGCCCATGTTCAATAACCAAATTGATATTTCCTTTCAGATCTAAGGACAAGTATAGGCAGAGAAATATTTGAATAAGAGAGCATATATGGAAACAACTTTTTTTATTCAACAAAAAGTTTCAATCAATATTTAAACAGATTGTGTCAAAACAGAAAAAGTTGCTATTAATAAATTAAAAGCACAAGTATGTATTTCTCTTAAAGTTCAAAATTTATTGAACCAATTGTAGCCTAAAAATAAGGCTATTCTGGTCTTTAAAAAAATAATAATTTTACTCGAAATAACATACCAACACAACCGACTGAAACAAGAAACCATTTATAAGCCCATAACAATCAATCGCCCAACAAACGAAAGCGACAACCACTGCAAAAGAAACGAACACTTAAAAAAAACGAACCGGAAGAACTAAGTATAAAATCGCCATCAATTTCGTCGTCTCTTGTAAAACAGTTTGATACACGGCCTTTTATTCACTTGGATGCTACCTAAATGTACATATTTCATTTGCAATCCGACGCGTAATTGCCGGACCACCTGCGTTCATATTTAGAACAGAGAGAAACGAAATGGCGCCATAAAAAAAGGACAAAATGGCGTCGACTGATGTCGAAATAAATTTCCCGTAAGCAGCACTTGTCCAACTCAGCTCCGGCCGCGATTAGAGGGACTTGTGTTGACAGCGTTTTGCTCGGAAGACGACACTGGTCTTGTTGCCATGGAGATGACCTTGGAGTTTGACCTCTACACCTCGTGTCTCTGCTGCTGTCCAATCAATTCAAACACACTTTTTCCCTTCAGACGGGACTGGCAAGTGATAGCAGGTTTTGGTTTTTGTTCCTGGATAGAAGAAGAGTATGCTTTTTTTTTGTGTGTATGTCTGTTTTTATTTTGCCTCTCGTTATCTGCTAATGGAATTGCAGGCTATCTTTTTCTTTAAAAAGCGACTAATGTTTATTAAAAGGTTGGAGGAGGACTGATACCTTTTTTCGAGGCCCTCGGTGATGGAAATGTCACCTGCGGAAAGAATGTTATAATTTGGATAGATCTTGACAGAATTTATGTAGGAGAGTGTTTGTTTTTCCTCAAGGGGAAGAATATACATCGCGTAGGTAAAACCTTGAAAAAATAATATAATATACTTTAGAATAAACAATGAAGATTGAAACAGTACTTGTTTTGCATATTTCGAGAACAGTAATTTCTAAAACTAGCTGAGGTAACGTTTTGAATAGAGAATTATCCACAAAATGTAGTGTTTTGTTACGGTTTCGACTTTCACCATTTACCAAAAATCAAGGCTGTTTTAAAGTTAAAAAAATAACTTGGAGAAATGTTAATATAATAAGCAGTTAAAATATACTTACCGAAATAAGAGTTCCAAATTGTTCCACCAGCTTAAGAAAAATATTTAAATTGAGCAAAGAACAAGCATCAGTCCCCTTGATACTCTGACTGCTTTCCGGAATCCATATCCAGCTTTAATTACATTAATAAATGCCACTCAATGTCTAGTATTCATAGAACCTCACCCTATGTGCGAGTTGTGCGAACTCAACAAAGTTTTCCCACTATATTTCAGGAGCAATACAGGCCCGATATCAAAATATAGCCGTTTCGTTGTGGAGTGGCCAGATTATGTTAAACTAATGCGGTTTAATTAACTAAAATAATTTTCAAATGTGCTTCCTTGGTTAAGGTTTCTTGCGTTTTCCAATCATCCTAAATTGATGTGGTTTAACTAAATAAAATAATTTTCAAATGTACTTCCTTGGATGAGGTTTCTTGCAGAATCAGAAAACCTGACCTTGAACCGCCACTACTAATGAAACTGCTAAATAAGTATTCCGGCATAATATTGTTGTGAATTTTCCACAGAGGCATTGATGGCACAATTTTTATTAGATAAAAACTATTATTTATTCGCTCTTCAAAGGCACACGAAATTTAATAGAAGAACAGTGCAAACAATATCAAGCATCAACACAAGCTTCAATAACAACAAATTCGAATTCGGCGATAATTCAGGTCAGGCACACTCAAAGCGTTCAGCTTTCATTGAGTTCCAAAGTCAAAACTGAACACTTTCCCGATCTGCGGTCTTATATACACAAGGCGCGTGAGAACATTCTCGAAATATCCAGCCAATTCGTCGAAAAAGAAACATCTCGAAATTTCTCGATTGCTTTAGGTGTTGCCACCTTTTTCTAACCAGTATTATCTCTGTTAATAAATGAAATAAGATAAAATAAATTGCAATAGAATTTTAAAGTAATACGTCACCATTTACAGAAAATTTGTGTAACAATATAATCCCATGTCGACTTTGCCGACCAAACTGTATAGTGGTTAGCGTGCTAGCTTCTAGGCCGCGAGGTTGAGGGTTCGAGTCCCGTGTTAGGCATGGATGTTTGTAAACGTATGTTGGCTTGTCTAATGACAAATGTTTCGGCGCATTATAGACCTCGTGTTGCTAATGGCGCCAGATAATCTGTAAACATCAACCAACCAACCCAAGTCGACTTTCAGTCAGAAAAGAGGCAATCCAATCCAACTTTCCTATCATAACTACATTAGCAAACAACACCAAAAGTATTCACTATTCGTCCTTTTTATTAAATTTATAACGCTCTTGAAATACTCCCCCCCCCCCCCTCACACTGTTGACACCCGCGAAAAGCGATCCTAGAAAGATTCTAAGCAAAAATGAAAAGCTTCTCGGATGCAACATCTCGGGTAAGCAGGTGCGAAAGATTAATTTTGGCACGAGAAAAAGCCAAGAAAACATTTAAGCTCGTTTTCACTCGCTTGGAATTAATCAATATATTGATATACGGGAGAGGGGGGGGGGGGACTACGTCCCTGATCGTAGTGTGTTCGGAATCTTTATATAAGCTCATGCATCACAAAGCTGTCATTGTCCGGCGGTAAAAACAGGAAAGACAGAAAAATGGGATCCGAGTATTAGTTGTTAGAGGCTAGAAAAATAAAACATTGTTGGGTATTAAGATAATGCCAGATTTACCGCATATGTTATCGGATATGAGGAAATACTAATTTTGAGATGTTATTATTTATTAAATTGGTGAAATTAGTTTAGTGAATATCATCCTATATGTATCTATAAGTTCGTGTTTCTTTGGCATTTACTCTTTATTATAGCATTTTACGAGATATGATATACATTCATTCTTTTTTTTTTTTTTTAATATTTGAATTATCAATGAAGGAAATCCCATTTACGGTTAATTGTGAATGTTGGTATAGCTGCACAAAGTAATGAGATAACAATGAATTAATGAAATGTGATTCGATTTGATAGATAACCATTATCGATCATCTGTAGTTCGGGCTGTACAAGTTTCACTTATTCCGTTTTTGAAAGTGCAAGACTCACCTCGTCGCAATAGATGTTCGTATATAATAACTTTATTCTAATATACTATTTACTAGCGACATAATGAAACTTGATTTGGAAATCAGAAATCAGTACGACACGGCTCATGCTAGCTGGTCTGGTTTGGTGATAAATTGTATCCTATACATCTATCATAAAGTAATCAATGTATTTTTTTATCAACATATGGTAAAGGAAGTTAGTTGTTAAAGCGGAGAACTACTTCTTTAAAATAGTAATATACAAGCTGTTTATAAAGTAACTAAACATTCTTGTGAAAATCAAATTTTATTGCATAAATTACATTATAAATTAAACATATATCATACCAGGACACATCTTTAGTACATTTCAATGAATCCCCTTTGCAAATCTCGTCACATCATCCACCATGGCCTGGAAAACTTGAAGTAACATAATTGGTGTCATTTCCTCAAATGCGGCTGTAATCCGTTATTGAAACTGTTTAATGCTGCATATCTTTACCTGTTACACCTTTAATTTTATAAATCCCCACACAGATAAATCGATAGACTTCGAATAAAATTAATAGACTACAATATGTTACATACTGTTTGTCCATCACGAGATATGTTTCCACCACGTTGTCTAAAGTTTTATGTTGATGTCGACACAATACTTGTCCTTAATTCCAGGAGAAAGCTGTCTACTTTATGGACTTAATATGCCAATTTCCAGATTGAATCAACCCTATTCTAAATCAACGAGTCTTGTTTCAACAGTGACTGCTATCAACCAGGCAATAACTATCTGGCTAGAGCTATTATCTTGGTATAGATAGAAACTATTTCTTAAGAATCATTTGAATTAACTTTGAGTCGTTATATTACAGATAAAAAAAAACTATTTTTGGGTAGGTGATTTAGATACGAATTGTTAGTTGCGCCAAAAACCAATCGAAAATATGTTTGAAAACAAAATTACGAACAAAAAAATCACTCTACAAGTCTTGTAAGTCTATTTTTTATGGACAAAAAAAGAGCTATCGAAAATTTTCGGAAATTTAAAAGTAAAACATAAGAGAAAAAAAATCCAAAACAATACTGCCATTTTCGTGGCATTTTTGCTGGAATCTGTTCCCTTGTATAATCTACTTAAAATCGTCCCTGAATGTAGACAATAAGCGAATCTTCATACCATCAGCAGTTTAAAGAGGGGGTAAAAATCGTTAGAACGTGGCAATGCCGTTATTAAAAACCGATTTCCGTATGCCTCAAAGTTGCAGATCGTGTGGTCTGGCATCTGTTTTCTTTTAGCCCTCCTCTAAACCTCAAGTGAACAAAATTATGGTGTTTAGTGGGTCAGGAATACTTGGAGTTCCACGACCTTCTGGGAAGGTCTGATTGCAGGACATGAAAAAGATTGGATGAGGATGAGGATAAGGACTTTAGTCTTATATATAGATATTTATATATTATTTTTTATATGGGATTGTACCAGTTCTGTACTTAGTTGGGTCTTAACCTTTTACTGCTGCATGTGGTCTGATAGACCACGAGTTATTTTTTCGGAATGCTTCCACCTCCTAAAATATTTCATCTTTGACTTTTATATTAATTTTTCCAATAGTTATGTTTCATAAATTTTAAACTGATGTTCACCAATTTGTTTGGCGCAGTATGGAACACGTGTTGCCCTAGCGCCAAAAACATTAAATGACCCAACCACATATACACCGTAAAAAAAAAAAATTTAGTGCTGAATTCCTGCAATTCATAAAAATGTGTAAATTAAAAAAGTGTCCATGAGTTTATTTTAGCAATGTCTCCATGACATTGTGGGATTAGCGTTTTTGATTTTCTTATTTTGCATTTTACGCATGTGTATTGTGAAAGAAGATTTGTAAGTTGAATTATTTTAAAAGTAACTGGCCAAGAAATTCATTTTATTAATTTTTCAAAATAAATGGGATTTGATTTACATTTTATGTTAAGAGCTCGAGTAAATCTTCGCTGACAACACGAAGGGGATCTTTTATGAAATAAAAGTTTTCGAATAAATAATTCGCTTAAATCAAAGCGAAAATCTAATCACTTTGAAATAAATATAAGCACTTAAATTAATGTTTTCGTATTTTTGACACATTGAAAATAGTGTTCTCTTCAAATAAATATATAGACCCTCATATGTTACTAGAGAGCTGCTTAAAAACGAATTTAAGTAATAGAATGCCATTGAAGTCTTGTAATTTAAGGCAGATGAGTTATTTAAACTAAAATTGAATAAAGTATAAAGCAAGCATAAAAATTTTAACAGAAGATCTTCTCTGAAAATATATAAAATACGGAAAAAAAAAATTATTGCAATGAATTCACTTCTTGAAATATTTGTCTGCAAATATTATTAAATAATGTCTCGGCAAAAAAAGTTTTAGATAAAAATTACCTGATAAATTTTCCAATAAAAATTACACTGTGCAACACAAAATTGCTAATTTTAAGCAATTTTTCCAAGTTTTTCCTGGCCGATTTTGAACCCATGCTTAAAACTTGAGTTTAATACATGCACAAAAGGCTATAATTAAATATAAATCAGGTATTTTATTGAGTTGTTAAACGTATCTAAACGTATGCTATTCGTGCTTTTAAGTTTGTCTTTTAGACCAACTTTGACGATAAATGAAATACCTCCTTTACAATGGAGAATATAAAATTTACGCTATATTTTTTATTATCTAACAATCTTGCTCAAAAAGAAGGCTTTGGTTTTCCTAATTTTACAGATCATCGCATATTAGCATCGATGGTTCTAACAGTTACAATTCTGTTATACTATATATCGCATTTTCGCACAGGATTTTCCAACAGTATTAATACTCTTATACCATATATCGCACATTCGTATTGACGCAACTAACGGATAATGTTCTTGTACCATATATCGCATATTAGAATCAGAGTATCTAACAGTAATATTGCTCTTGTACCCTATATCGCATATTCGCATTGACGCCTCTAACAGATAATGTTCATGTACCATATATCGCATATTAGAATCGAAGGGTCTGACTTTTACAATGAATCACAAATTCGCGTTGGTAGTTTTTATTGTTGATAACGATACCATATATGTGCTTAGTTTCGGGAATCAATGGTTATCACTACTTTATCTTGAAAATTATAAGATCTTGAAGATGAGAGTCTAAAGGAAGTATGATAACTATAAAAAGGTAGTCCGATGAACTTTTGACATGCCAGAAGAGCACTATCCTTTTTGATGTAATAGTTAAGTAATTTCACAGTTGCTGTTTGAATTCAAAAAGGCCCCTACTCTGGATAATTTCATACATTTTATGTAAGAAGGAGGCGTAATATGCCTTATTAGAATGGTAATACACATGCATGAGTCAAATTACAAATTCTTTAAAAAAAAATTTTTAAAAAAAGCTTTTTTTTTTAACCAAAATTGCAGAAAATATCATATATTTAATTTCTGATGGCTTACTTCAATTCTAAATGTACTGTGTTAAAATCATGGAATTTCAATGTAGCTTATAGCCATGACTCAATTTTTTAAATGTAGATCATTGTCTAGTTTTCTGACGCTGTGCAACTAACCCTCTCAACATTCATACACGCAATGCTTCGCAAACATACATAATTGTTATTTTTTTTCATTTGAATTTGTACATTTAACTATTGAGAAAGCATTTGTTTTAAAACATTTCAATTTCATTTCATTCTGTGATTATGTTTTCGGTTCGAAATATATTTGTCTCCATAAAATACACCATTATTAATGGTCAGAAGTTTCACACTTTATAAAGAGTCTTCTACTGGAAGTCTTCAAGAAAGAAATCATGGATCAGAAGAAGAACAACTTACATTTAGGTTGCGAGAAGAATAAAATTTCAATTGAGCTTGCAGAGTAACACAATTTTTGAAATTTGGAACTTGTATGGTTAACTAACCTTAGCATAGTGAGAATGAAATTCATTCACACAATGCTTTGCAAACGCACATGCTTGTTATTTTTGTTACTTGGAATTTATACATTATATTATGAGAAAGCATTTGCTATAAAATATTTCAAGTCCAATAACGTTTTCGGTTTAAAATATATTTGTCTCTATGAAAATTCAATAGATAAAAGTTTCTAACTTTATGAAGAGTCTTCTAATGACAATCCTCAAGACAGAAATCTCATATCAGAAGAAGAACTTGCGTTTAGCTTGCAAGATGAATCGAACCCTATCCCCTGTGTCATTGCCCCGCATTTAATAATCAGTATACAAGGCAATTGTTAGTGATGGTCTATAGTATCTGCGCTGTGTGATGGAAGGTTTACGAATACTCTCTTCGATAGCAAATGCATGTAATTTTCCCATCGAAATATTTTCAGGAAGGCATTCCTTGATGTTTGAACTACTATCAGCAGTCCAGACGTTATTACGCCAAAGATCCGTATAGCCATCAGGTAGCTCTTGCAAATAAACAGACCGATGAGAAAGAAAATGAAAAAACTTATTAAACTCTATCTCTGTCATTGAATTTCCTTGTCAGATAAAGCAATGTCTTGCAGCACAAGTTTAGCGATATTAACAATCGAGATAGTCCTCTTTTTTTTCTTTTTTTTTTTTGTATTTAAACGGAATAAGTATGTGGAAGGTTGCTGTAAGGTACAAACTGGGCAAATTGGAGATGGTCATAGATTAATGCAAAAAAAAAAAAGAAGTTTTTTGGTGACAGTGAAAAAAAAATTGTCTCTTGTTGCCAGTGGGAAAATAATTGTCTTATTCAAGGGGTGGGAGACTTATTTTCGGAATACCAGAAAAACTTTTTTTTTTTGTATTTAAACGGAATAAGTATGTGGAAGGTTGCTGTAAGGTACAAACTGGGCAAATTGGAGATGGTCATAGATTAATGCAAAAAAAAAAAAAGTTTTTTGGTGACAGTGAAAAAAAAATTGTCTCTTGTTGCCAGTGGGAAAATAATTGTCTTATTCAAGGGGTGGGAGACTTATTTTCGGAATACCAGAAAAACTTCTCTTTTTTTGTATTTAAACGGAATAAGTATGTGGAAGGTTGCTGTAAGGTACAAACTAGGCAAATTGGAGATGGTCATAGATTAATGCAAAAAAAAAAAAAAAGTTTTTTGGTGACAGTGAAAAAAAAATTGTCTCTTGTTGCCAGTGGGAAAATAATTGTCTTATTCAAGGGGTGGGAGACTTATTTTCGGAATACCAGAAAAACTTTTTTTTTTTTAGAGTTTGCAACCGATCAGATAGTTTAAAGTAGGAAGCAAATATGTAATTCGTAAAGTGCTATTGTATGCTCTGGCTGTTATTCCTTATTTATAAAGAGTGCTAATGGATTTTTTGAAAGCAAAATATTTTGGTCTTGTAAAATTCACGTATGTAAGATAGTAACTCCATTTATGGGGTGGAGTAGGAATCTCGGAGCAGTGCATTGACTTTTATAAATAAAACTAATGTTGTATGGCAGCGTTTCTCAACCTTTCAGCATTCGCGGCCCAGTTTTCAAACATAATTTAAATCGCGCCCCAATTTAAAATAAAATGTATACAACTATATTGAGTATTTTGGATTCTGTTTTTTAATTATTTTTAACTAACTGCCAAAACAAGAGTAAAAGCGAGCCATTGTTGGCGAGAAACCATATCTGGCATTTCGCCAAGAGGGCGGTGAACACGACCGATGCCATCTCGAGCATACGCAGAGCAAATGTTTTCTCATAGGAAGAAGGAAAATGTTCGATAACACAAGTTTCAATTCCAGCCAGTCTCATTCTAGTCGATCCTTCTATCGCTATCGAATCTATCGGGAATGTGTATGTTATATATGTTTTGGTGTTAATTGCAGTTCCCTATATTAAATATTCATGGGAGCAGATTTATGCAGACTCATGGATAAATTTTTAGGCGGAAGCAAGTTACGAGTGGGTTAGGGATCCATTTCATAAGACTCCCAAAGGACTCTCAATTGATGAGGAAGAAAAATTCATAGAATTCACAAGTGGCGAAACCAAAAGAAAATTAAGTAATAAATCACTGTTTGAATTTTGGGCAGGAGTAGAGGATGATTTTTCTGCACTATAAACAAGGGCATTTCGCATTCTATTACCATTGTCAACATCCTACCTTTGTGAAAATGGATTTTCTGCTGGGGCTTCTTTGAAGACAAAATATAGATCTCGGCTAAATATAGAAACAGAACTGAGAGTGGCTATTTCTAATACAAAGCCTTCCTTCGAAAAACTTTGTTCTGCAGGCCCAAGGAAGTCACTAATAATTATTAAATTTGTTTTTAATTTAGTATGTTTTGATAAAATAAGTTTTGGATTTAGTAAGTTGTTTATACTTTATTTGTTAAATATGTCGAAATGTATTTTGCTTTCTACGTGTATGTGTGCTTTCCTTTCAGTCAGTTAATCAATTTTTTTTTTTAAATAATATTTTATCTTGGATATTCTCTCGCCTCCCCTCTAGTATGATCGCTCCCCCCAAGGGGGGGTGCTCACCACAGTTTGAGAATCGCTGTTGTATGGTTTTAGTTTAATTTGAATTATTCGAGAAGGTGTGATTGCATTTTGTAGGTCCTTCATTCTCCTTTTAAAATTAAAGTTTACTGTCCCACAAAACGATATTGTTTTGTATCATAAATTTGGTTCACAGCGTGCTTTTAAGAAGGCGTGTTATATTCAATGATGTTTAGATAGCATTAAAGTGCTAACAGACCTGCTTTAGTTGTTTAAAGTCAGACTGTTCTTAATTAATGTACATGTATTTAGAGATGTCTAAAGCATGTTTTAATGCATATATTTCAGTATGATTTGGTACACACACTATTGGAACCACGAGGAAATGATAATTGATAAAGCTTCATGGCCTCAATTAAAATAGTTAGAGCTCTGTCACTTAAACGAATTGTATTTTAAGTTAACTATAAAAGTGAGAGAAGGCTTTAAATGAAATTTTTAACCACAAACTAAAAACAATCAAATAAAAGTCTGAATGTCTTAATTTAATTATAGTTCTTGTATCATTTACAGAAATTTAATCTATATATTGAGTACGTTTTATTTTTAATTAAAAAAATGTATGCATTCATATTGAAATACAAATAGTATCATAGCCTATTCACTAGTAGTATATGTAAATGTAAACAAATTAATATCAGGACTAGCTTATGAGGGACGTAAACAATTTATTTCAAGCTCTGTGAAGTGAGGGAGTGGATGTATCCATCGTGATAAACAGTGACATGGAGTGAGTGAATGGTATAATCCCTTTCGAGACGTAATAAATTGCCCTTTCGAGAAAGTGTAATGAACATTTATTTTCCAATTTAAAGTTTAAAAGGATATTTTTTACAACATTTTATTACCAATAATCTTCTTAATCAAAGTTAATCTGTAATCAATAGGCTTTCTGTAATTAATATATATTCTGTCCGAGTTAATTCAAACACTACAACCTACTTAAATATCAATTTCTTTTTCAAATTTTATTATCAGAGGAGGATAGTAAAATTAACTTTTTAGGAAGGTTGGCAGTGACAAAATTTTAGGGGTGGGGGGGGGGTAATCAAATGTGTCTTGAGTGTGTCATATGGGTAGGGTGGTTCAAAAAAAGTCAAAGTTAAATTTTACATGAAGTATAATTGAAATTATGTATTGCTCGTTATTGCGTCAGCCTATGTTAGCTTCTCATGCCTTTGGGATTTAAATTTCTGAAGACCTAGACACAAACGATGAACTTCTCGCGAAGACGAATTGATTAATTGTTATTCATTCGATTGCCTGTTCGATTAACATGTTAATATCTCTCTCTTCCATGTAACGAATAAATATTACTGAATGATAAGATAATCGGTGGGGTTCGAATCCACTTTTGATTGATTATGATGAAATGCATTTTTTTAAAAAAACATTTATTAAGGTGTGTGGCATGACGAAACATAATTTAAATTGATTTTAAATAAAATATACGAGTCTGAGCTGCGGAAGAATTGTTGACATCCAATAGGGCTGAAACTTGGCAGAGAGATTCTTTGACAAGGCATTCTATCGTACACATCCCCCTGATTAAATATAACAATATCATAACATATTGGTGCCAAAACATCATATTGTATAATAGTACTTAATAATAGGTTTTTAATTATACAAAATGTAATATAAACTAATTTACCTTTTTAAATTTAACTTATAGAAGGGGGAATTTATTTATGGGAATATAAAGCACATAAGTAAAATACATTCATTCTAAATCTCCTTACTCTACCTAAGTATTTATTTTCTACTAATAAAATACCGTGGAAATAAGAGAAAGAGTCTCCTAAACTATATAAAAAAAAATACAAGTTAAATTTTGTAAAACACTGTACACAGACTTTGCTTGATATTACTTCTCTAGTCCCAGAAAAAGTGGGTGAAGTTGCAATTCGTCAGTTTCCAACAGTAAAAGAACAGAGAGAAAGTAACGTTAGAAAAAGAAAGAAAAAAAAACTTTTTTTTCATACATTACAAAACATCATATAGTATAATAGTGCTAAATAATAGGTTTTTAATTATACAAAATATAATGTATAATATAAACTAATTTACCTTTTTCAATTTAACTTATAGAAGGGGGAATTTATTTATGGGAATATAAAGCACATAAGTAAAATACACTCATTCTAAATCTCCTTATTCTACCTAAGTATTTATTTTCTACTAATGAAATACCGTGGAAATAAGAGAAAGAGCATCCTAAACTATAAAAAAAAAAAAAAAAAAAAAAAAAAAAAAAATACAAGACAAATTTTGTAAAACACTGTACACAGACTTTGCTTGATATTACTTCTCTAGTCCCAGAAAAAGTGGGTGAAGTTGCAATTCGTCAGTTTCCAACAGTAAAAGAACAGAGAGAAAGTAACGTTAGAAAAAGAAAATGAAAAAAAACTTTTTTTTTCATACGGGTATTTATAATCTGTCGGGACTTTTGGAAAAAGCAAGAGTCCGGGAGCGTAGCTATGGGTATTACAAGAAGAAATGAACTAAAAAAAAAAAAAAAGGATAAAATAATAATAATAAAAATAAACATACATCCCAAGACCCAAGCAAACTGTTTGTGTAAAAAGAAATAGCGACAGCCCCCTCCCTCCTCCCCCTCTCCCCGCGGCTCGTTTTTATACACTTTATCGAGAAACAAATAGCCTAGACAGAAGAAAAGAGCGTAAAACAACCGAGGGGTAAAAAATGCGAAAATCCGGCTTTTGGAAAAAGGGATTTTTAAGGTGTTTTCTCCGTTATTTTTTCCCTGGAAATTTTTTCGGGAGAAGTAGGGGGGGGGGGGGAACATCCCATGGGGAGAAGAAAATGTGACGGAAAGTTTTTACCTCCCTGGAAATTAGTGACACTTTTTTTTTTTACTGCTGGTGTTTCTTGGCCTTGTCGAGATTTCCCTGAAAGATAGTTGCGCTGTAAATACTCAGTAAAAGCAAATTCGCTTTGAAAAAAAAAGAAAATCGCGTATTTGCATTTTTGTCTGAAACGTAATCTTATTTTAAAAAGAGGATTGTGTTATAATGTTAAAGGCACGAAGTACTTTACTTTTTAAAGTACTTCGTGTTTTTGAAAAAGGTGTCGAGTATCTTCTTTTAAAAGAGTGATTGTAATAATTTGAACCTTTCATAAAGCTTAAATTATCATACATAAATCTTGTATTATAATTTAAAAGGAAGGAAAAAAAGTTTTTATTGAAAAAGGATTTAAAAGCCTCAGTATTTATGGAAATATTTTTGATAGCGACTTTTAGTTTAAAGCTCGTTTTGTGTCCCTTAGTTTAAAGCTCTATTCGTGAAAATTCTAGCATTGTATTTTATTTTTATTTAATCAAATATTTTTACGTATATATTTTCCATATTAACGTCACTAAAATGAGGTTACTTTACTTAAACAACCTTATTACATAAATTAAAAAATTTAATTAAGAATCTTTGATAGATTTTTGACAGTGTCCTTTAGTTTAAAACTCATTTTGTGCCCTTTAGTTTAAAGATCTATTTTTAAAAATTCCGGATTTTTATTTGATCAATATTTTATACATATAGTTTCAATATTAACGTTACTAAAATGGAATCAGTTAAATTAAAAAACTTGATTACATAAATTAAAATTTTTAGTTATGAATCTTAGATAGATTTCTGATAGGGTCCTTTAGCTGAAAACTCGTTTTGTACCCTTTAATTTAAAACTCAATTTTCAAAAATTTAAGGATACTGGTTTCTTTTTATTTTATCTGATATTTTACATAGTTCCCACATTAACGTTACTAAATAAAATGGGGTTGGCTAAATTAAAAAATAAGTGTATTACATAATTTAAAATTTGTACTTATGAATATTTACCTGTATTTCTGATTTTACAAGTATATTTCGATTTGTTTAATTTGGAAATACAGGTAGGTATAAGTTCAGATCTTTTGTAAAAATTAATTTTTGTTGTACATGAAATTTTTTGATATTATCTTAATCGTCCTTATTTGATACTTATTTTTGATACTTCATAAAATTGTTTTTAAGTATAAGTAGTGTTCTATTTTAAGAATGTAGTGTTTGTTCTTCATTTTAAAGATATCTCTGTCGTAAATTTGAATTAATTATTTACCATTATATGAGTTTTCAACTTTCGGGATAACAGTTATTCACTTTGGAATTTACTGTGCTACTGTCAAAGTAATAAAGTGTTCCATGCAAGAGCAGAATTACTTACATTATCGAATTCCGAATCATTAGAGTTCAAAACCTTAAATGTTGTTTCTATGATCTTGCTTCCACTTAACACCAAACAAAAAAGCAGGTACCTCTTTGAGCAGTAGTTTGGGGCATTACACCCCAAAAATCAGAACAGTTATTATAAGTAATATATTGTTTATACTTCAAGAAATAGAAATGAAAAACCTACCTGTGATAATAATTCAAAACGTAATACCATCAATTTACCGTACTTAAAATAACAAAACAAATAATTTCTAAAAATATGTTAATTTAAAAGTTGTTTTTTTTAACTGTAATACATAATTAAATTAGACGACATGTGTTAAATACTTTTTTTTTCTGTTTGTTGTTATTATATATGTATGTTGTTGTTTGTATTATTAGAATATTACATGTATATTGGTTTTCCCCTTGCATTTTTGATCGTATTATTGCATACATTTACACTATAGTGAAGTTTTCGAGTTTTAATTAATAAAGAACATATATTTTTTATAGAGGTAATTTATTTACTATTGCATAAAAATCCAATTATTAAATATCAATAACTACACCTAAATGTACTGTTTATTCTAATACTTAGTTGATATTAATTTCTATCTTTATCTTTAAGTGTAAATGAAAATTACGCTCAAGAGCATTATACCTATACTTTAAACAAAGTTTCGCATATAATGCATCATACTTTCATCATCACAGTTTAGCCTATATAATTCGAGAAAATGCATTCATAAAAAGTATAATAAAAACCAACATTATCCTGATGTTATTTAATTGTATTTAGAAGATTAATATAAATGGGTTTCTATGGAAACAAGCTTACTAAACGAGTTAAGCGAATACTTTAAATTAATGTTTACAAAGACGTTCTCCTGGGGTGCTCTTCTGATTTAATTACAGAAAAAAAGATGCCATATCATTTTAATACCATCTGGATTTCTAGTAGAGTACTTATGCCAAAAAAAAAATTATCCTTTATTTATGTGATTTGGTTGATATATTGTTATTTACATGTACTTCTTACTCTTAAGTTGAATTCAAATAATTGCTTAGAATTTGTATTTCATCAAGTTTTGGTTCTTATGCATCAGAATCCCCATTAAAGCTTCTTAAGAAAAGTAATGTCTTGTAATATCATTGTAGTAATATCTTTTATGTAATTTTTTTTTTCTGGCAATTGTTAAATGTACACACATACATTTGTTTTTCATATAATGAATGGGTTTATGCCATGGAACTTTAATTTACTTAGATTTAAACAGTTACAACTTAAAGAAATGTGTGCTTTGGATTTAGTTATATTCATATAAATTCAACTTTTTAATTCATATAGTTATTTTAAATCCTTTGTGCAACAAAATTAATAATACGTAACTAAGTGATTCAATTAAATAAAATTTAAAAAAATCAATTTGAGGATTTTTATTTCATGTTAGGTTTCTCCCCCCCCCCCCCCCCCCCAATTTTTATTGATGCAATACTTAAGTTTTTTTTTTCTCAAACTTGAGGTATGTTGTATTTTGTTTTAAAAAAGCAAACTATCAATTACTAACTATTTAAGATTTTAGCTTTAACTTTGATAATATCTAAATGTGATGTTTCAAGCTTCAATATACGTTTACTAGTAGCTATATGATAATAATATTTTTAATGAAGTTATAGTACATAACTTGTAAATTTAAACTGAAAAAATTTCTTGTATTTTTCATAAATATTATTTTAAATGCCAAATATTCGTAATAATTAGGTTCTTACAAAAAAAAAAAAAAAAAAAAAAAAGATTTATTATAATTATAATTAAAAAAATTCTGTTGATAATGTTTTACCAAACTTTAGTCTCGGTATCTTGTGTAATACCTTTTAACCTATATAGACAATTTTAAAATCATTTCTTAAGAACTTTCCAAGAAAAAGTACATCAAAAATAGGCAATTTAACATAACGGATATAAGAGTACTGATTCCCTTACGAATGAATATACAAATAACATAATTTGGTTAATAGTAACTTTCCACAAAATGGAACACTTATAAAATTAAGTCTGTCCATCCTAAAATGTAAACATTAACTATTATGAGAACCTTTTTATTATTTGTTCAAAACTTGACAAATATTTCAACAAAAATAAAAAATAATAAAAATAGCCTTTTTCAATTCATTTTCAAAATTGGTGAAATAACATTATTTAATTTTAATGCATTGTTTGTTGAATTTACTCTATGTTCGCGAGAGTTCAAAAGGTATAGAAAATACATACATTATAATCCATTTCACCAAACAAATAAGAAGTTGGCATCAAATTAAGCCGAATCCATTTCGTATTAATTCTTCAAAATTAACAATAATTTTTCACATAACCCGGCAAATATCAAGCCAAGTAATATTTGCTTGAAGCTTCTGTGTATACATCATGGGGGATAATCGCACTTTCACCTAAAAATTACCTTGTTAAGTATGTATGAAAATGAAGCTATACTTTAAAGAATTTTCAAACATTTATCCGGTCTAATTTTAACTAATGTCAGACTTATAAAACTTATTTAGACATAATAATCATGTTTATATTTTAATTAATATATTTAAATGAATATATAAATAATAAGGATTGTAGTTAATCTCATAGAATGCCCTATCTCTAAGAATCAGTTAAGAATGTCATTCATAAACACAAAATCAATTCACAAATACCTTACACGCTTTTACATAAATTTTTCCTGATTGCGTAAAACCTCCATAAAAGCTAACGGCTTAAAGTAGTAAAATAACCTATAATTAACCCATAAAAAACACCAAACTCGACTATAGCTGCCATACCGACTTCAGGTCTTCTCAAGAACATTTACCTTGATCTTGTATCTTTGGGACACAAGCTACATATCCCCCAGAGTAACTTCTTGCCCTCCAACCAGACTTGAGCTGGTCTAGACAGGCTCCAATTTCGTTCTGCGACCACTTAACCGTCCATCTATGTGGTTAAATTGCAGGTAGAATGGCACCAGAGGCTTAGGATAAATGACTTGAATTGCCGGAGAAGAAAGTATCAGTTACCTTTGCACATAACCCCAAATCGTGATAGGTAATACTATAGGTACGACCTGCAATCGCTGGTTAGCAACTCTTTTTTTCTTCTTTCCCCGTACGATGAGTTGGAATAACATAGGAGTATTTTGAGTTCGGTTTTAAAAAATTTCCTGCGGTGGTTTGGAGTTTCTTTTGTTGTTGGATATTTTGCTGAATGACAGTTTTTATTTTAATAGATCAGTAGGTAAATATTCAACAATCGAAATTTAATTGACTTGTTATGAATTTTACTTATTACTAAAATTAAATTGCATTTAAGGTAGACCCGTACCCTGAGATTCGAAGAAAAAAAACAATCTTCGAAATATCATCTTTTTTATTACTATCAAAAATGATTGTACAGATATTAAAGAACATTGTTTGGTTCAAATTTGGTGATCGTAGTAAACCGCGGCTATCATTTGTATTCTCTTTTAGTTGAACTCACTGGCATCACGTTTCAATAAAATTATAATCTTTAAAAGCGTTGTTCTCATAATTGTGTTTTTGAAATTTGTAATCTTCTTTAAATTGCTAAGGCTTTATTGCAAATAACTGTGCAGTGTTGGCTTTTTTTTCTTTTTCTTTTTTTTCCCTAAATTAGTAAACAAGAATTTTTTTTTTTTTTTTTTTTTTTTTTTAAATATGTGCAGCTGTTTTTTTTTTTTTTTTTTTTTTTTTTTTTTAAATATTTAATTTAAAAAATATAACTTTTGTTGATATTTCCGTATATTTATATTTTGTTATTTTGATATTTCCGTTATATTTGATATTTCCGTATAAGTATATTTTGAGGTTTTTTTTTTTAATATGTGCAGCTGTTTTTTTTTTTTTATTTATTGTTTTTTTTTATTTAATTTAGAAAATATAACTTTTATTGATATTTCTGTATATTTATATTTTGTTATTTTGATATTTCCGTATAAGAATATTTTGAGGTTTTTTTTTTTTTTTAAATATGTGCAGCTGTTTTTTTTTTTTTTTTTTTTTTTTTTTTTTTTTAAATTTAATTTAGAAAATATAACTTTTGTTGAATTTTCCGTATATTTGATAAACTATATCTTGCAATATTTTTACAAATATCTCAACATATTTATTTTCAAAATAGTTCAATAGTATAGCAGGAAAAAATCAGATGGAGTTTTAAAAATTCAAATTATATTAACCTTTTGAAAAGTTTGAAGAAAAGATATAAATTCCACTTTTTATTCGTAAAATAAAAATTAATAATTTACAAAATAACTATTTAAGAACAATTTATCTCATATTGGGACTAGGTTGCGTTCTTAGCGTAGATTGGGGTTTTCAAATAAGCACAAAATTCGAAGTGTCTAAGTTGAATAATAAAAAATTAAACACTTTAGTGTATGGGTCTACTTTAATGTGTTATGGTTCCATTTAAACCATTGAACTTGTTAACTATTAGTAGTTTTACACCACAATAAAATTGGATTCATCCCTTATCTTAGTTGGGTTGATTTATATGATTTTCGAGTAGACTATTAACATGAGACGAGTAACAGAATAACATTGTTAGTGCAGAATTTAGACTACAACTTAGCAGTTTAAATATCAAAAGATAACCCCTTCCGGAAGATCTTTTAAGGAGATAATTTCAGGAATTTGAGTTTTGAAGAAAACTCTGAAAACTCTCACTAGATAGCTTAAAAATAAAGACAACATAATGTTTCACAATCTCTGCCGTGCCTATTCCTTTTGGAACTCTAC
Source organism: Linyphia triangularis (assembly GCA_963978545.1). Classification (NCBI taxonomy): domain Eukaryota; kingdom Metazoa; phylum Arthropoda; class Arachnida; order Araneae; family Linyphiidae; genus Linyphia; species Linyphia triangularis. The sequence continues at coordinate 85,438,586 of OZ021728.1, forward strand.
CGGGGAGTGCTGAGTGGAGACTTTAACTCTTGATCTCTCTCATGATGAATCAGATTTATGTTCCGCGCTCGTGATATTTTGGAAAATCCTCTTCCTAAAGATTTTTAAACGGTTAACAAGTTTAAATTTTCATACATTTTTTTATATTATTCTTAAGTTTGCACACACATGTAAGTCATACACTTACGAACTTAAAGAGAAATACGAATCAAATTATTTTATGCTATGTATATTCCATTCGTGTTTGTTATTTAAGTTCAACTTAGTTTAGATTCACGATATTCATCTTGATCTTGACTATTTTTTCTAATTTTAAGAATTTAACTAAATATGACGTAATTATGTTACTCGTTTTAGTTCAAATTCTTTAAAATTATTCCTTTTGTTGTGTTCATCTATCTCATTTAAATAACTTTGTTAAGTTTAAAACTATAAAGTTACTTCATATATGTTGATATTATAACTTGAATGTATATAGAGTGTAATGTAATTATATTTGCTCGCTTATATTAGTTTCATAACTTTAATAGATTGAGTTTGATAGAGTTATATTACTTCTTTTATGTAAGTATAACTTTTATGCGTAAAGTTCAATATAATTATAGTATCTATATTAATTAAATGACTTTAATGTAAATTTCAAGGTAAAAATACAACTTCATTTACATTAGACAATAATTTAATATTATACAACTATATAGTTGTTTGTTAAGGAAAAACCTTTTACGAATTCCAAAATTATAATAAGTCAATTTCCAAGTTCTAATCAGTTACTATTTGCTAACATAAACTAAGTAATATTTCTTAATATTAACCCTTTCCATATCGCTAACCTTAAACCTAATACAAATTTTTTTAACATTAAACCTCAACAAATTGTCTAACGTTTAAAAAAATCAAACTCTTAATGTTAAATAAAACTATCTTCCAAGTATTATCCATTCCCGAATCTCCTCTCGTTAATCTTATCCAATTTCCGAATGTCAACAACATCCGATTGCCTAATGTCAATCAAATACGAGTCCACCATATTCTTTACCAATCTTTAACCAAACAAAAGTCCTCCACGCAACATTATGCAACTTTAAACTAAATACCATTCATCCCTGTTAATTCAAATCCAATCCTCAAACAAAACAAATAAAACCTCCTCAATTAACCCTTCGTCCAACCCGTAACAAGAGCATCAGAATCTTCCACCAATCGGCATCTAGGCCTTATCTCACTCTCATCAGCAATCAGTCGTAATCTAACCACGTACGCCAACAGTAGCTTTTGAATTTTAATTTTCATCTCGGGTGTGTACCACAGGGGGGGGGGGGGCTAGCACCACTCCCCTCCACAACACAATACCCCCCTCCACCAAAACTGCAGTCAGGTAGCCGACATACATAAATAAATAACAACTACAGCCCTATCATTAATGTTCGCCTCTTGGCAATGCTGCATCGAGGAAGCGGGTACATAACAAAGTGGTGTAGCTTCTGACCGCGGATATTATAAAATAATTATCTTTGCCCCCCCCCCCCCCATCCTTCCATATGTGGCGGCGGAAGGTAATAATCATTTTTAGGAAAGTATAGCTGCGTCATTTTGTGTCGCATAGTCGGTTTTATGTCGCCAGAGATTTGGCGGGCATTGTTTGGCTAGGTTCATGGAATCCTTTGAGTTTGCGGGTCGCTAGGATTTTTGTATTTGTCTTTTGTGCTTCGAATTCTGCAGTCGGTTCTGCGTCGCTAGAGATTTGGTGACCATTGTTTGGCGACTTTTATTAGGAATGTGGTGGTGCGGGATTCTTCTACTAAGATGCTGGTATCTGGTACATCTGGATATCGTATTCTGCAATGGAGCATCATTGTGATGCAGGACTTTTGGAGTTATGATAATCATACTGTGAAGGTAGTTACATGGCTTTTTGTTCATCAGTTGGTCGTTTCTCCTTTCAACAACGATGGAGTTATATTATACTTTAGCACATATCTGAGGGTCTAGAAATATGCAAAACGAAATAAATACAAACATTTTCTTAAAACATATCGATATCATGTGCATTACAGTGAATGCTCCAAATCACTAGCTATCTAGTATTATTTACTTCAGATTGTTTCTAGTTATATTTACTTCAGAACTTTCCTTTTGCGATTTTAATGGACAGCTTTACTATTTGGAAGGTAAATTGTACCATTGTTTAAACTTTTCTTACACTCTGTACTTTAATTCAGAACACTATTATTCATTTTAGTAAAAAATATACAACTTAAACCGACATTTTGTTAACTTTATGCTGATAAACTACTATTGTACTGATCATTTTGCTTCTACATTTCAAATCTTATGAATTTTTGAAATTTTTCTAGAAATAGAGTACATTTTTTTTTTTTTTTTTTTTTTTAAATAAACGTCTACTTGTTTAAAAATATATTATGTTAAGTGAACATTTTTATAGAATTTTTTTTGAATATAAGCAGAGAAAGAAAAACAAATGCAAGAAAAATACAATTAGGTATAGGAATCTAAAGTACACAGATTCACTATAATAATTCAATATTATTAATTTAAATAACAATGAAAACACACGTAAGTTTATAGTACTGCATTTTGTAAGATACCATTTTACAATTTTTGAACACATTAAAAGAGCTTGAAATACTTTCTTGGATACTTTCTTATTAAAAAGAAACTTAAAAAACTTAAGTAATAAATCCTAGTCTTTAGTTTTATGTCTCTTGAATATTCTACCCTTTTTTAAAAGTAATGTTCAACATCTTTTAATCCTTCTAACTTTTTTAATCTAAGTGATCTATTATAATCAGCCTGTAAATTTAAAACGTCAAGCTGTTTAATTTCTTTTTCTCCTCGTGCCACTTTTAGCAACGTAAGATTATATTGTTCCTTTAAATTTTTAACGATGTTAAAAATTAAACGACAAAGAGATGGCTCTGGTTTCAGGATACAGTATTATATATTTCGATTAATCGATAACAATCGAACCTAATACATCGATTGTTGAAATGAAGAAAAAGAAGGGGAGATGTCGGTAATATATATGCAAATACAATGTTCAATCCACAGGAATTGAAATTTCACTTCACCGCATAGAGACCAAATTAAATACCCACAAGCTAAAGAAAATTTACGTTTTTCTATATTTATATTTTCATCCACTTAAATAATGATATATTATCGAAACCACATTTCCATTAAAAATATCGTTTCACACAACTTTTAAAACTTTGTTTGTTTGAACGCTCAACGACCTATTTTTGTGCACAATAATGGCTAATCAGGCAGGGACCTAGAGCTTAACGTGGATTCCGAACCGCAAAATTTTAAAACTTTGTACCATATCAAACAAATTCTTTTATTAAGAAGCAAATGAACCAAATTTTATTGATTATAAATGGTGTTTTAATATCAACTTCTTACATTTAGATTCAAATTTTTAAATCTTTTATATATTTACATTGACTTGGTTTGTGTGTTTGTGAAGTCAAATATGAGAAAGTTTCCTCTCTTTCTCTTCTCTCTCTTTCAGTAGCACCACTGTTAGGTCAGAAGCAAAAACTTGCCATAAGTTGAATTTTGTTATTTATAAAAAATAATTGTTTGATAATTGGTGTTAAAATATGAAAAATTGTTATTGTAAAGTCCGATAAAAATCATATGTGTTTTGAAGCAACACTTTGGTTTGTATTGGTTATAGGAAAATATTATATTAGGTATAAGGTGGCGAAAGACAGACGATTATTTTTAAAAATTCAAAAATAGTTTCTACCCATTTTTTAAATTGATTTAATTTTTAAAGTTCTAAAAATATTTAAATTCTCTGTAAATTTAAACTATAGTTTTATTTATAAGACAAAGTAAAATAGTCAGTTCTTTACTGTAACTACCGATGTATAGTTGAAATTTGGTTTTTAATCTGCCTATTTGTTTCGATGCACTTTGTTCTGATTCAGTTTTATTCTTAATTAAAGATACAGAATTACTAGTTCTTTATTATAACTACAGTTTGATTTTTTAATCTACTGCATTTTGTGTTGATTCAGTTTGATTCTGAAGTAAAGAAAGCAAATACCTAGTTCTTTTCTAAAATTTCAGGTTGCGTTAAAATCTACCTATTCGTTTTTTGTTGCTTCAATTTTATTAAGAAGTAATATGAAAAACATACTAGTTGTTTTTTATTGTTTCAGTTTAATGAATACAAATTATCTAATATACAAATAATCAATAAATACAAGAATCTATCTATTTGTTTTGACACACAGCTTCAGCTTGATTTCCAAGTAAAGAGAACACATAACTAGGTCCTTAGATTAATTTAAGAATTGATAAATACAATTTGAATATGAATCTACCTATTTGTTTTGACGCATTTTGTGCAGTTTCATTTTGATTTGCAAGTAAAGATAAGAAATAACTTGTTCTTCACATTAATTTCAGTTTGATGAATAAATTTTTTTTATGGATCTACCTATTTGTTTTGACGCATTTTATGAAACTTCAGTTTGATTCTCATGTAAAGAGAACAAATATTTAGCTCTTTACACTAATTTAAAATTAATGAATGCAATTTGTATATGAATCTCCCTATTTATTTTGATACATTTTATGCAAGTTAAATTCGGATTCAGAAGCAAAGAAAACATATCATTATTTTTTACAATAATGACAGGTTGATAAATACAATTCGCTTAGGAACCTATCTGTTTCCACATTTGGTAATATTCCAATATCTGTTTTTCTGTTTCCATCTGTTTGGCTGCCTCGGTTTAATTCAGTTTCTAAGAGGTTACAGATGCTCAAAATGTTACAAAATCCATTTCGACAACAATCTCTCTTATTCTACATAATTATATCTGAATAATAATAGATTTTAAGTCTATTTACCTAATTTTTATTAGAAGCGAAATTCAGTATAATTGCAAAATTCCTTTACAAAATTGCTCCATAGCATATTTGATATAAAAAAAAAAATTAAAAAAGAAAAGAAATTAAAATATAAATAATGAAGTACTATATAGCTTCAAAGTTAATCTTCATTAGAAGGGGGAAAAAACCTTAGCTTTGGAAATCAAATGAAAGATAAGGAATAAGTTTAATATTTCCAGTTAATTAATTTCTATAACATTTTTACTAAACATTCTTTGAAATTAGAACGCATGCAAATAGTACTTTTGTTCAGGGATGTTTATTTAAACATCTTTTGAGATGCGTAAAGAGGAAATCTTGCTCAGGTCTTTAATTAACTTTATGAATTTATGAAAATATTTACTTTAAGAGCCTTATAATCTTTTTATTCATTAAATAATAATTATTTTTAAAGTGAAATCGGAAATAATATGCGTGTCATTTATGTTTGGCTCGAGCTTGGTGCTTGCTTTGTTGAATTTTAGGCATTGAATGTTTAGTTAATCAAGGAAATTTGTTTCTAGAAATGTATATCTAGTTCTATAAAATCTAATTGACTATGCACAATACACTAGACCAATACATGCAATGCTTATTTAATAAATTATGTTTTGTTACGCTCATTTTGATAAATTTTTCCCAACGGAGGATGTAGAGCTTTGCTCTAGAATTAGAAAGCTAATTACGTTTATTTTCAAAAATTCAAATGATCATTAATCAACGTAAAAAAAAAATGATTTCTGTAAGACTTAATTAGTTGATATTCAAAGAAAATCTCAAAGTTTATGTTATTACTGAAGGAGAAATATTTCGGATTTGTGATTTTAATACGAAAAGTGATTATAAATTAAAAGTAATTTTTATGTACTAGCTTGAACAATTTATTTGCTATATTCAAATGTCATTATGATATTAAAGCAATTGTTTTTAATTCAGAAAGTGAAAATTATAGTGATATTGTCCCAAAGTTACACTAATTTGAAAGTTACTAACGTATGCATCATTGTTATGTTTAAGACCACGATTTTTTTTTTCTAAAAGTCAGAAATTAGTCAACGTTATTTGTTATTTAATACCAAACATGCGTTCAGGGAGTTCATTTAAATAGTCTTGGTTAAGAATAATTAACTCTCGAAGAATAAATGGGCGCGTTTGTTGGAACGATATTTAAATAATTAATTTTGTGAATTTACTGCATTAATATTTTGCATGCATTCATATTTTTTTTTCTCTTGAAACTTAGCAAAATTTTCAAGTCACAGATATATCGTACCTAAAATTTCAATACTGCATGATACTTTTTACTTACGTTTCACCCATTTGTTTATTTGTTAAAATATATTTATTAATTAAAAATTAATTATTTAATTACTTTTTGCGTTAATTTCTTGAAATCTATACATTTTGTCTCAAAATTCTAGATTCTTCAAAACTCATATGATTTAATTATTAGCTTTTTTTATTTTCTGAGTAGGTTTTAATATTTTTGGGAAATTCCTGCATCTATTCGAAATTAGACTTACACCAAATTAACAAGCATTTATTTTTTTACGTCATACATGATTAAATAGTTAAAATATATTTTTTAAATAATAGAACAAACTAGATCGTTTTATATTCACGAGGGTGTTTCAAACTTAAATATAAATATTTTTGTTAGAATATATTTATTAATTAAAAATTAATTATTAAATTACTTTTTGCGTTAATTTCTTGAAATCTAGACATTTTGTCTCTAAATTTGATTAGCATAATTTTGAAATTACAATGAATTTTGTATTTTTTATTTTTAGTTGAATAAGCTTTACACGAAGTTAGAAATGAGCTGTCTATCAAAAAACTGTTTTAAAAATCAAAGTTTTGAAATACGATTACATATTTATCAGGATATAAATAAGTTCTAGCATTCTAGATTTTTCAAAACTAATATGATTTACTTATTAGCTTTTTTATTTTCTGAGTAGGTTTTAATATTTTTTGGAATTTCCTGCATCTCTTCGAATTTAGACTTAAAACAAATAAACAAGCATTTATTTTTTTACGTCGTGCATGATTAAATAACTAAAATATACTTTTTAAATAATAGAACAAACTAGATCGTTTTATATTCACCACGAGGGAGTTTCAAATATAAATTAAAATAACTAACACATTTCTTTTACGTAAATATTGATAGAATAAATATAAAGTTTTTTTAAACTGAAAAAAACTTGTTTAAATGCCAACTTTCTCCAGTGCTCTCACTTGCTTTGAATCATTCATGCGTTAAAGTATAAATAAGTGTAAAAAATAAATTTGTCTTAAAATACTGGAATTTATTTACGAATAATTTTTGTCAAAATATTGCATAGTTTGTTTTAATTTTACAGAATATAAAATACCGTTGTTTTTGGTTCTTTAATTTGATTTGGAAAGAGCTACATTTATTTTTTTATTCCGCCCTCTTTCATGTTCCATATACCCCTTTTAACACCATCCTCCCATGTGATATTATAGTATTTTTATTTAAGAACATCTTTTTGATATATATATTTTCTTTTCAAGCAGCTTGTGAAGACATGAAAAATAGTTTCTAATTAAAAAAAAATCATCAGAATCATTTAATATTGAACTGATTAATTTAGAAGTAATCACAAACAATATAACTTTTTTGCTTTCTTGATTCGTAAAAGTAATTGTGTAACAAAATTTTATTAATACTCAAGAGTTTATTTAAAAAAATTATATTTTCTATAACTCATTGGAGAGGTCAATTTGGTTAAATTTCCAAGTCCGGTACGGATTCTGCTTCAAGAAACATAAAACCACGCCAAATTATGCCAACCATAGACAGTTCACTTATCGTTAAAAAAAATAGGCAATTTTTTTTGGCAAAAATCACCTTGGCGTAGAATCCGTAACGTATTTTAACCGTTAATTTAACTCCATTTTCTTCTCTCTCTCTTGAAAATCTTTATTCTTTAACGCTTACACTTATATTAATTTCGATGACGTACAATATATATATACCTTACTAAACAATATTTTATTTATATAGTTTTTTTTCTTGTGAACATCAGCTTATGATAAAATAAATCACAACCAAATTCGCAGTATATTTCCTTATAATATATATATATATATATATATATATATATATATATATATATATATATATATATATATATATATATATATATATATATATATATATATATAAAATAAACTCACAGAGATATATTTTCCCATTTAGTGACACATAAAACTTATTTTCAATTGAAATCACGCAATAAACATATCTTCATAAATTGCTTAGTTTGAACGTATTTTCTTTCATTATTTTTATCTTTTGAGACAATATTTAAATAATTTATATTCAGAAGAAAATAAACTATTTAACTTCCCATTTAGCACTGAATCCATTGGTAAAAGATATTTAATCACAACGACACCTGTAGTGTTACGAAAATATTGTCCTCTTCACCTTCACCGTAACGCATAATTTTAGCACATTTTCACTTGTATTCCTAGTATATTCATTATGTTTATTTACTTTCTGGTATTCCATAACAAATATACAAACACAAAACTAAAATAACATACATAATTTATTTTCCACCAAAAACACTTCACAAGCTTATTCAAAATATAAACACTCTCTCAAAAACCCAGCAATAAAATGCAGAGTATATACCTGTAATTGCATATCAAAAAAACATTTTGATCTTCCATACCATCTAATTTTCCCATATTTTCCATATGCATTATCCATCCTCACAAAACATCTTCTCCGCAGGTGATTGGTTGGCGAGATGGCGGGTCGCACTGCGCGTGCGCCATCCCACCGCGGCTCGGTCTCCTCTTCATCGAGAAACAGTCACAAGCCAGCTTCGGCCAGGAATACAACAATCGCTACGGCTCCCGCTGCTACGACTATGGAATACTACTATGCCATAGTGGCCACGGTCTCCGGACTATCCATGGTCCTCTACTGGAACACTCTAGTGGCTGATTTCGCATATGACGACAGGTAGGATTTCTTTAATTTTACTCAAAAGCTTTTGACAGTACGCCAAATTGACGACTGGAACATTCGACGGCAAATTCTAAAATCCTAGATATTAAAAAAGTATTGGTAAAGAGATGTATTTGGTTAAAATGTAGCTAAATGCTAGGGTGGGGGGAGTTTTGCTTTTGTTTGTGGGGGCTTCGGAAGGTTTGTTTTGGAATGGGCCCGGTGCCAAGTCCAGCCGACGGGGTTCTGTTATGGCTCGGACGATCAATGTGTTGGGCCCGGCCGAAGTAGGCTTAGGGGTAAGGCGATGTTTTTTGGCTTTGGGGATAGGATGGTGATTTTCGGAGAAGGTCGGGAATTGATGCCGAGATGAGGATTTGTTAAGGTGGCCGTGTTGGTTTTGTTAGGGGACGTGTTAATCTCGAGAAGAGTAATTTGATGATGTTGAAACATTTGACTTGTAAGTTAAGGATTGCAGAATGTCAGTGATGTGGTAGATTTGAAGTGTTTGTTTTGATAATTTTGTTCTGAGAATGAATAGGAGACATAAGTGAAGCTCAGGATATGATTTCAATCATTAGGGTAAATATTGTGGTTTTGATAAAGTGCTTTCAAACGAGAAAAGAGAAACTCCAGGATGTGCTTGAAATTTTGACTCATAAGTTATGGATTGGGAATCCTGTAGCTGATATTATCGTGATGAGTTAAGTGTAACGTAAGTTTTATTAAAGTGCATTTTAAGCGTGAAAAGAAAGTAACTATGATGTGCTTAAAACTTTTGAGTTATAAGTTAAAGATTGTGAATTCTGTAGCTGTTATTATAGTGATATGTTAAGTGATAAAGTAAGTTTTATTGAAGTGCGTTTTAAACGTGAAAAGAGAGTACTCTGATGTGCTTGAAATACTTGACTTTTAAGTTATGGATTGTGAATCCTGCAGCTGATATTATAGTGATGTGTTAAGTGATAACGTTTGTTTTTATTAAAGCCCGTTTTAAACGTGAAAAGAGAGCAACTATGATGTGCTTGAAATTTTTTACTTATAAGTTATGGATAGTGAATTATGTAGCTGGTATAAGTGATCTGTGAAGTGATGGCGTTGGCTTTATTAAGGTACATTTTAAATGTGAAAAGAGAATAACTACGGTGTGCTTGAAATTTTTGACTTGTAAGTTAGGAATCGGGAATTCAGTAACTAAGACTGGGCTTGCAATAGGGTAAATTTCAAACGTGAAAAGATTAACTTGATGTATTACTTGAAAAATGCCGCGTATAGTTATGGTTTGAAAGTTTTATGTATAAGATTGTTAATAATTATGTGAATAAGAGGTATAAGAATTATATGTAAGTAAGGGATGGCAATAGTAGTTTATATTGTGATTTGTTTTGGTTTTATTAGGATAAGTTTCAAAAGCAAAAAGGTCTACTCGATTATATGATTGAAATATCTGGTACAAAAGTTGTTGTATATATTTTATATTTGGTATATTTGAGGATGTTAGTTTAGGGAAGAATATATGATTGCTAAGGATACGGTTTCAATTTGCCAAGTGATTGTTTTGGTTTTATTAGGATAAGTTTCAAAAGCAAAAAGGTCTACTCGATTATATGATTGAAATATCTGGTACAAAAGTTGTTGTATATATTTTATATTTGGTATATTTGAGGATGTTAGTTTAGGGAAGAATATATGATTGCTAAGGATACGGTTTCAATTTGCCAAGTGATTGTTTTGGTTTTATTAGGATAAGTTTCAAAAGCAAAAAGGTCTACTCGATTATATGATTGAAATATCTGGTACAAAAGTTGTTGTATATATTTTATATTTGGTATATTTGAGGATGTTAGTTTAGGGAAGAATATATGATTGCTAAGGATACGGTTTCAATTTGCCAAGTGATTGTTTTGGTTTTATTAGGATAAGTTTCAAAAGCAAAAAGGTCTACTCGATTATATGATTGAAATATCTGGTACAAAAGTTGTTGTATATATTTTATATTTGGTATATTTGAGGATGTTAGTTTAGGGGAGAATATGTGATTGCTAAGGATACGGTTTCAATTTGCCAAGTGATTGTTTTGGTTTTATTAAGCTACGGTTTTAAACGTAAAAAGGATTAACTCATTGATGTGCTTGAAAAATGTGGTGAATTGGAATTATGTATCACACCATAGATTTGAATTTGAAGTAAAATAGGAGATCCTGGTTTGATGTTGAGAATAAGATTTTGATTTATTAAGGGATTGAAATTATGTTGGCGTAAAGCTTAACTATCATAAAAGTAAATTACAGATATTCTGCAAGTTGTGTCTAGCAGTTCTTGTATATATCATGAGTTTGTCTTGTAAGTTATTGTGTGTGATATAATGGCTTTAAAGTTAACGATTATGTAATTTGGTACGATTTTATTTATGTACTTTTATTTGTGGAGTCATTTTGATAAGTTTTTTTTTTATAAATTTGGAAATGTTGAAGTGAAGAGGATTTGTTAAGAGATAGTGCTGCTTGGTTCTGTTGGTGTTTAATTTAAACATTCGACGAGTAACTTTTCAATTTTCATGAAACATTTTATTTTGAAATGATGGATTGGAAAAATTTGCATTTGGAGAATTGGATAGATTTCCTTTTTATTGAAATAAACTATTAAGAAGTAATGCTTAAGATGGAAGTAATTAGGTTATTTTGGCTGTTAGATTTATTGATCTGCTGTTTAATTTTGATTGTCGAATGAAATAATGAATAATAATGATTGACGACAGCTGCTGATGATTTTGTTTCTCTTCAATTTGTACTCCATAAGGAATTAGCCAAAGATTTTATAATTGGTGAGGAAGCTCAATGAATTTGGTTGTTTAGGATTTTATAATAGTTTACTGGTTTAGAAGGAGGTACGATATAGAAGTGATCTAGAGAATCCTAAGATGGTAGGATGAGATACATTCGAGATAACTTTTAAACATTCTATATTTTTAAGAGACTTTTGTTCGGCTTTCACGTTCTACTCAATAAATCCAAACAATACTATTTTCTGAGATTAATTAAATAAAACTAATCAATCGTTTCCTCATGCGACAGTTAGGAATGTGTATGTTTTCGGCCGCGAAAATCGTGGCTAAGTCCAGTATGAATGACTATTTGGATTTGTCTTGTTATAATCCAATCTATCGATTAACATGTCTGTGTTTACTGGTTAATAAATTTGTTACTGGTTAACAAATTTGTTACCTGTTACAAATGTGCTTAAGTTTTTTGTGAAAGGAAAATAACTTCTTGATTCTTAAATTCTTGATGAAATGAATTTAAGTTCTTGATGGAAGGAATTTGAGTTCTTGATGGAATGATTTTAAGTTCTTTATATAATGAATGTAAGTTCTTGGTAGAATGAATTTAAGTTCTTTATGGAATGAATTTAAGTTCTTGATGGAATGAATTTGAAATTTTTGATGGAATGAATTTTAATTTTTGATGGAATGAATTTTAATTTTTGATGGAATGAATTTTCAATTCTTGATGGGCAACTTAAATTCTTGAAGAAATTGACATAAATACTTGAAGAAATGAACTTAAATACTTGAGGGTATGAACTTAAATTTTTGATACAATGAACTTATATTATTCATGGAACGAATTGTTAATACTTGATGAAATGAAAAGTTTTTCATGAATTGAACTTAAATACTTGAGGGTATGAACTTAAATTTTTGATACAATGAACTTATGTTATTGATGGAACGAATTGTTAATACTGGAAGAAATAAAAAATTCTTCATGGAATGAACTTAAATTCTTGATAGAAGGAATTTTATATTCTTGATAGAAGAAATTTTAAATTCTTGATTAAATGAACTTCAATTCTCGGTCAAATAGACTAAATTTTATTAGAAGAAAATTTTATTAGAAGGATTCTTCTATAAATACGAACTGCGACGATGTTTTCTATATTTAATTGTACAGTAACTCTATGTAACAGTTTTGGTAATTTAAACATGTGCAGAAATATTTGTGATAGTTTAGTTCTTTAACCAACTAATACGTGTAACATGGTAAAAACTTAAGATTCTTCCACGTTTAAAAGAGTTCTTAAAACCTGAAGAACGTTCAATGTGTTAAGTACTTGGAAAATAACAATTAGTTTATAATACTTCGATCTAAAATGTAAAATAATTTTATTTACTAATAATTTCCGAACATTTAAATGAACAAATAATATTTAAATAAAATCCCTAAATTAGATTTTATAATAACATTATCAACTTCAAATTATTTCTTTGGCGAATTATATAGTTTAAAAAGATGTAATCTTTTCAATAACTACCATATTTTCTCAATAAAGTTAAAAAATTATCTGGTTTACTTGGCATTTAAATTACTTTATCCTTCCAACGTAAGCGAGTCATTTTATTTAACACTACATTTTAACGATACGAGAATTGTTAAGAACTGTTAAGTAATGTAAGCTAGTTATTAGCTTTTTTCCATCGCTAATAATAATGTCATATTTTTAGTTTGAAGATGGCAATCCAATGCAGATATAACTACAAATCACTAACAACTCAGACTTTTCAGCTGAATTTGAAGCTAATGCGTTTTTAATGACAGTGTCTTGATTATGTATTTGTACCAATGGTACACAAAATTAGAAAGAAAATACAGTACTAAATTAGATTTTAAGTGCAGGAACTTAAATCCCCTTCCCTGTATAAAAACGCAACACTGAATTTATAAAGAAAATCTTTACCTTCAAATTCGAATCTATGTTTTCTTTCCTGGCAATTATATACCGAAATAAGTTTTTAATTTCTCGATTCATATTTAATTGAGAATTTTCTTCGTTATGCTTTTCAAACTCTGATTATCTTTTTGTTAATAAGCTTTTCTTTGTCGTTTTTCTGTCAGAATGTTTTTTTTTTTTTTCTTTTTTTTTTCTTTCTTTCTCATACATTATAGTAATAGCCGTTGAAAACGAAAAAAAAAGTAATCTTTGATTGAAAATACATTAGTGGAAAAAATGCTTTGATGAAATAACTGAAATAAATGACTTTTTTCACCAAATTACTTTTTAATAACCTAAATTATACTCTTAAGTTTGATTTAAAAAGATCTTAATTTTTAGATCTAATATTCGAATGATATTTAATATCTGCAATAGAATTTTTTTAAACACGATTATTATATTATGTTTTTTGGTTGAAGAAAGTTATTGCTGGGGTGATTATTTTATATGTTCAATAATAACTTAAATGTAATAAAAGCAGTAACATCACGATTATTGGATTCTTGTTAAAATAATTTACTTCATAAAAGGATTGTACAAAGCTTGTGCAGTTGTGTTTTATTTACTATCTCCATGTTAAATGCTTTTCGGCATTTCTTGATAAAGTTGAAACATTAGATTTTCACAGCATATTAGAGGTTTTGCTTAGCTTGCATGGTCTTTATGGTAATTAATAGTGGCAATAATCTATTAAGTGATTATTTTATATGCTCAATAATAACTTAAATGTAATAAGAGCAGTAACATCACGATTATTGGATTCTTGTTAAAATAATTTGCTCCATAAAAGGATTGTACAAAGCTTGTGCAGTTGTGTTTTATTTACTATCTCCATGTTAAATGCTTTTCGGCATTTCTTGATAAAGTTGAAACATTAGATTTTCATAGCATATTAGAGGTTTTGCTTAGCTTGCATGGTCTTTATGGTAATTAATAGTGGCAATAATCTATTAAGTGATTTTTTTATAAAATACTATTTTAGATAACTCTTCAGTGCGTACTCTGTTTAAAATAATAAAGAAATATTTTTCAGTAGAACCTTGATTAACCGTCCCTCCTTTATCCGGAACTCTGTTAACCGGTAATCATTTAGTCGACATCAAAAATTTCCCAAATGAGTAATAAATCATTTGTTAATTTTTAAACCGTAATCTTTTCACTTGCTCTAAAGTTACATAAGTAATGGTGAGGCTTTTGACTGTTTTTCTAAAGAACTGACGTGGTTAGAATAACCTTCGGATGCAGATCGAACTGAACTATTGCCTTCAAAAAGACTCCGGGATAGAGCAGCGAAACAAAGATTATCAAGATTATTGCAACAAAAACATTTTTTTCCAACCCAAACAGAGATTTAAAATTATGAAATGGTGAAAAGAAAAAAAAAAATTTTGTTTGAAAGTGACAAACAATATGATCTTGTTAAGATATTTCTTGATTTTTCCTGTAGATGTTTTTACCAAAAATAAACTCTCAAAAATAATTTTACAAAAGAAAAAGAAAAAAAACCATTTAATATGACATTCGCATACGTAGAATCTATTTTATATTTCTTCATTAAAAAACTCTAAAACAAAATATCCTAACTTCAAACACTTTTTAAAAACACATGCCTCGAATCAAAAGTTATAAACCATAGTGTAACGTTAAAAATTACCTAGAAAATGAAATTAATAAGTCAAACAAAATACATTGAAGTAAAAATTCAATATTTGTATAAATTATAACATTTATTCCAAAATAGATTAAACTACTAATTTTTTTATTACAATTACTACCATTATTTTTTCATAATTTTATTTTGCACACTCAGTAAACATACACATGCCCATTATGTTAGGCAATAGACCTTTAAAACTGAGTGTTTCTTGCATTACACGGTTCTCTCCAAGCATTTTTGCGGAGACCTATCATCCCTACTTTCTCATTGGATGAAAGAGCCGATATTTATAACTAAATTGCTGCTTTTTATCGAAAGCTACGAAGTGTAGACCTTGATTTAAAAAGACTCTATTTAAGTGTTGTATAATTTACAACATTTCAGTACATATGCTGAATTAATAATGGTAACTTTCTGCTTTTTCGCAAGAATCTCGGTATATTTTCAAGACTGGAAAGTATTTAAACCGATTGAAGTCTTATTTACACTTCATGTGTTTCCAAGTATAAAATAAGAGCTCTAGGCAAAACGTGCTTTAAATGTATATGCTCTCCTGGGTATCGTTATTTTAGTTTTCTTGTCTTTCCTGGTTACCCGATTTATAGTTGTTGTGAATACATAATTTTCCTCTCGGGGTTTGTGTAAGTAACAAACCCACGTTAGAATTCACGTAATTTACAATTCCTTGGGCAACTAATTGCAGTTTTGATTATTTCCGTCCTTATGGGCTCTTTTAAATTCTTAGGCGTGGAATGGGAATTGAAATTGCAAATCTTTGGAGAAATTTGTTAGGAATTTTATCTTTGTCAGTGATTGAATACGAAACTCCGTTGAAAAGGACTTCGGTTTTTTCAGCCTCGCGTTTTTACGCAAGTTGGCTTTTAATTGCTGAAATTAAAATTGCAGATTATTTTTTAATTATCTAGTAATTAATTGCGAAGCCATATTGATGTAAATGCATATTGCGATTAACTTTCATATTGTATCAGTTTTAAAGGAAAGGGTACATTCTCTAATTTTTCCACGACTTGCTTTTGAAACTATTGGAGGTCTTACATCTAATCTGTGTAATTATATTAAGTTTGTTATTTTTTATTTATTTAAAGACATTGAAATTTAAAAGTGAATGAATGTATTTTAATTGGGATGTTGGAAAAACATTTTTTATACGGTTTCATGATAAGAGCATTTCTTCTTACTTTCATTTATGTATCGACTGCGCATTGATCGTTCTTCCAGGGTCATTTTTTTCAATGCATTGCTTCCCTTCAATATATTCCTTTATTGAAACAAATTCAAGTTATCATTTTGATAAACATCCCTCATTTTCAAAGGTTTGAAGTTGCAAAAGCCAATTAAATGTCTTCAATGGCATCACTTCTGTCATCGTTGCGAGGCATAATTTCAGAGACATATACTTTCCACAATCTCATCCGCCAATACCATTTTGAGAAACAACCCTCATCTTCAAAAGTTTGAAATAGCAAAAGCCAATTAAATATCTTCAGCAGCATCATTTTCTCGTCATTGCGAGACATCGTTACAGCTACAGATAATTTCAGCAATCTCTAAGTACTTTTTGGACACCTTGCTTCAGATTTTTATTTCACCTTTATCTACGTCTTTCATGCTTGACAAGGCCGAGAATCAAACCCATGACCTCAAGTCACTCATCCTTGCAATCCGACGACCAACCAAGACTAAACTCTTCTGGGAAGCAGCAACATCTTTTCGACTTTTAGCGAAATAAACACACCCGATCATTCACAGTTGACTTCATCAGTTTTCTTTTGGTTAGTATTTACAGCCCGCCACAAATTGTTTTCCAGAACTTGCTCCAGCAGCGATTCCTCCGCGGAGTCACAAAGACGTCTTCCACCCATTAGAAACACAATAAACTACTACATCTTGTTTAACTAAGACAGAATGTAGTAAGAAAGGCTCCTTTGGGGATGGCCCACTGGTTATGGTATGTTCGAGTGTTTGATTCTTCTCTTTTTGTTCTATCCGCTGGCCTTTTATTTGGAGGGTCTTCTGTTTACACTGTTTGGCGTGTTTGCTCCTTCACGAAATCGCGCCAACCAGTTTGGCTGGATTGATCTGTAACGAGCCATTGCCTATTGTACGAGCCATTTTTATTTTATCTACCGATTCAATTATTTTTTTTATCTAGTATTTTTATTAAATTGGTAATGGAGATTAAAAGGTGAGGGATGTTTTAAGTTTGGTCTGCGTATTCATCTAGTAATATATTTTTTTTTATCCGATTTCAAAAGTGTTTTAAGTTATGTTTGAAATAGTGTTATGTAATCTTTTTTCCCCTTAAATCTTGTCGAAAGAGTAGGGTCTGTATGCTATTTTTTTTTTTTTTTTTTTTTTTTTTTTTTTTTGGTTTCCATAAACATTCTAAAGAGTTGGGTCTTTAAATTAAATTTTGAAGATGTTTTACAGATATTGTTATAACTATTTTAGAACTTTTCTGTTTATAGATATGTTTGGATTCATTTGTATTATTTAAATTGAAACGTTCAACTGACTTCTAATCCTATATTTTTATCGGCAAAAATACAAATATCACACACACATAAAAAAAAAATTGTCGCAGTATGGCCCATGTGTAGCCCTTACGTCGTTAAACTCCATTCAACCAACCAACCACAAACAAAAAAAACACCGTTAGGTTAATTTATTATTAGATTAAATTATTTTAAAATGACACCGAGAAAGATATAATATATATTCGATATTCCATATTTATTCCTTCAAGCTACGGAACATTAAAAACTAAACACTCCAAATAACGAATTCACTTACCACCAGCCACAATGGCCGCCACAATCGAAAATCGTCTGAAAAACGGAAGCAATTTTCTGCTCAACTCCACTCCATCTTCATACACAAAAACCTATGTTTAATTCAGTACATTAGTTTAGCTTGAGAGAGTCCTAACACCACTTGTTACGCGTTGAACTCGACCAATTAATCATCTATACACAGGAAAAGTAATACATTCCGCTTTGTCCTATGTTGGGTTGATTTTTTGGACGGAAGTCGGGTTGTTCTTGCTGTGGGGACTCCCAAAAAGTTTGTCACCTGTTGAATCGGACCACACCTCCAGAGTATTTCAATAAATAAAGCGGCAGCGACAAAATTACTCATGTCCTTTTTTTTTTGTTGCCTCATAAATATAAAATGAAATCATATTTGGGTTGGGGAGCTTTCATGAAATTGATGTGATGAAGTATATATGTTTTTTTAGTGTTTAGAATTTAGTTGTTCGGATGTAGTTGACATCAATTTTGAGATCCCTTAACTAATTATCTTTCAAGAGGACTTCTGTAGAATTAATTGAATGGTATATTCGAGACACCCCATAACTCAGATGAGAGGAACTTTTGGGAAATGAACCACGTTTGTTTATTCAGAATCATGCTTTTTAAATAACTACTGACTTATATTACTAAGAAAAGAATAATTGGCTCAAAGACTTTCTTTCTAAACTGTATGTATTCCCTTATATTTGACTTTTTTTATTTTGTTTTCCTTTTAGTGTATTTACGTCAAAGCAACTGACAGGAGGTAACTTATATGACCACTCATTTCAAATTATTTATGGGTTATCAAATATATATATATTGAAACAAATATATATATATATATATATAAACAAAAATGTATACAGAAAAGTTTATACGCACAATAAAAATAAAAATTCCCTACTAAAAATCATGATTAGTAGTTTATTTTGTGTTACTAAGAAACATTTTACATTGTAATGAATATATTCAATATGAACTGAAGTATCAAAACATTGATTGTTTTAAGAACTTGTAGTCATACAAGTTCTATTACAATAAGTAGAGAAGACTCACTTTCAAAATAACGTTTTATACAGTTGCTTAACAAATGATTACTACTACTTATTTTTATTGATTATTTTGAGCTTTTTTTTTAAAATACGAAGTGCATTTTTGTATAAATGTTTCAGATAGTTTGATTAATTTGGATATTATTCATAACTGGTTATTTTACAAAATAACTATCACTATTGTTGATAGTTATTTTTCAAAATAACCAGTTATTATGTACAATATCCAAATTAATCAAATTAGCCGTAACATGTACTTTTTATAAAATAGTATATTAAGTATTACTAATTAAAGAGGTTCAAATCCCTCTTTGAAAATGAACAAGTATTTTTGCCCTGATTATTATTAACTTTTAATTAAGATTGGAACTATAGTTATTTTTTTTTTTTTTTTATTTTTTTTTTTAAAGCCTAAAACTTTATCCTATCAATCTGAACTTCTATAAACTTTGTATCAATATTTCTTGAATTTAAGTTCAATTGTTTGCTCCTTTTAATACCGCAATGTCAAAGAAGCTTTCTAGAGAAATGTATTTAATTATGTTGTTATTACCTATATCTCAAATTCCGTGAACAGTTCTAGCTTCTTAAATTTTCTTATAATAGAAAACAACAGTTTAAAACCCTTTTAAATACCGAATATCCATTCCTTTCAATACAACTTGTTTCAGGTGTATTAGTATTTAAACTAATAAAATACATTTCTCTCTGTATGGGTTTGATTGTTCAAAAAAATAAAATGTTGAAAACACATCTCTATCCGTATTTAACCGTAAGTTTGAAATAACTTCACCACATTCTAAAGTTTAAAAAACAATGATGAATTCTTGTTTCTGTTTAATAGAACTCACGGTTCTTTTCTTTGTCGATTTTTTTTTTTTTTTTTTTTTTTTTTTTAAATAATGTTGCTTTTCATATCAAGTTAAATAGAAACATTTGAAAATGTGTAAGCTAGTTTCCATCCTAAAACACTTAAGACCGATGCCAGGCATCCGATAAAAACTCACATCAAAAAAACATTTATTGATGTTTTTACAGTTCAAAAGCATGCTAAAATTAACGTTATCATTTTCGTATCATTTTAACCATCGTCAAATGCTACTTTAATTTTAAATATTTAGACATTAACTTCGGTACCTTCAAATACTAATGTATTATTTGCTAAAAGTAATTTAAAGTGTTGATTAAAACGTAATTTCCTTCTGAAAATCGTCGCCTAAATTTGTAAATCTGCTATAGTCCATCGACATAGCAAGTTTACACATTGATGTGACAAAATGTTTCCTGCAAATCATTTGCCTCAAAGTAGTTTGGAATTCATTCTAATTTGCTATGAAATTCTTTACTTAAATATATATTCTTTTATCTAAAAGTTCAATTTGAATAAAAAATATAAGTGAAAAGGTTTATGTTATTAGCAAATAAATTTAAAACAGTGCTATTAAGCGACAACTGCTGCTTTTACTTGCATTAGTTATATTTTTAGTATCTTTTTACTATCGCTCAGCTTGACTTAACTCAGTTTGAGTATATGTGAAACTAGCATTTTGAACATTGGCACAAGAAAATATTTTATATCATACTGCTTTGAAGTGTTTGACGTAAATAACATGTTTCGGGCACATATAAATTATTAATTCAAGGATTCATTGTAAATACTTTAGCTAAAAATCAAATTTATTTTAAATAAAATCAAATTTTTTTAAGTAAAATCAATTTTTTTTAAGTAAAATTAATTTTTTTTAAGTAAAATCAATTTTTTTTAAGTAAAATCAAATTTTTTTAAGTAAAATCAAATTTACTTTAGGAGAAATTAAACTTATTTTAAGAAAAATCAATTTTATGATATGTAAAATCAAATTTATTTTAAGTAAAATTGATTTTAACTTTAAGTTCTAATACATAAAAAAAACTTAAGTAGAATAAATAGCTCATTAAAGAAAAAATTTCTGAAAATGAAGTTTTAAAACTTTATTATTAAATACTAATTAGTGTTATAAAGCATTAAAAATAGTTTAAAAAATTGTAATAAAAGTGATTAGATGTTAAGGTGGTTAAATCATATAATCCTTTGTTGCAAAGTCTGTTTTTGTTTCCTCAGAGAGTTTCTTTTTATACAAGCAAAACTTCCCTGAAATATTTTATTCAACATTTTATTTTACTTCTGCTAAATATTTTTAAGTATATCTATTTTTATTGTTGATTTAGGGCTTTTAGAGTTATAAAATTTAAAAATTTAATCTTTTTGCAAACTTAAAAATCGGGAATAACTTTTTTCTTTAAAAAAAAAAAAAAAAAGCGGGCTTATGTTTCAGGAAATAAAATAAGTTACTTAATAAAAGATAAAAGGTTTGTTTGAACAAATAATTAATAATTCCCGATATCACTTTTCATCTTTACCAATTTCCTTCATTGACTGCTTAAAAATAAAAATATTATATTTTATGATGACAACTGATAAAGTAAAAATGTTGTTACGTAAGTTCATTTAATGTAAATTGTTTAATGAGTTCAATTTTAAGAATAGCTGTAAAATTTATATTTGTTTTTGAATGTAGTGTTATTTATTATATGTGTCATTAATGATATTTGTTATTGAATGTAGTGAATTGATAAATCTTGAATATGTACAACTTTTACTCGTTACTAAATCTTATGACATTCAAGTGTTTTCTACCATTGAATTATCCATGATATAAAATATATATTAAGTTGCTATTCTCTAATGTGTTGACCAAATTCCAAATATATCTTTGAAACACCTAATTTTTAATTTTGATGCCGCAAATTTGATATTTCAGCGATATATTTTGAAAACAGATATATATAAAATTGATAATCAATTTTTAAAAAAATGCTACTATGATGACTAACGTTCAACTATTAACTGATAACAGTGTAACGAAATCACAATACAGTTGAATTTATGATAAATTAAAACGATACAAATATTGTATGGGAGTCCAGGTCTAGAAGTAACACTCTTTGCATATTTAACTGTAACACCTAAAGTACAGTTAATTTAGGTATGACTCAAATATTTGAAGGATGACTAATTTCTCCTCTTTTTAAAATCTTCATATAAACTTCGATTTTGTGTGTATGTGGATGACTGTGTTTGTCAATGGCGGGCAAATCTGCGGAGGCTATTTAACCACCTTACCGTCATCCAATCGGGCTGAGACTTAGCAGATAGATTCGATGTCGATGATAATGCATTCTATCAAATTTTGGCGACTGTCATTGTCACTAAAAGGTCGTTTTTACGGAATACTAATAAACCAACTTGCCGTCATCCAATAACGCTAAAATAGCATTTAACTGACCATTGAAGAAATTCTTTCCTGTTGCCAAAATGTTTTTAATAAATAAATAATAAAATTGTTTTAATCAGAATAAATAAATGATATTTGGAAGTGAGAGCATACATCCACATTGATTTTAAAGGAATAAATTTTGAAAAGTAGTTTACCGCATATTTTGATGATGGAGGTGTTTTTAATATTTAAAATTAGATGCCAAGACCACGCATACGCTGGCAACAGAAACGGCGCTTTGTTAATGAATATAAAAATTGGCAATGTAATACAGGATTTATATTAAAAACTTTTTTATGGGTTATTATTGATATATTTGAGTATAATTTTCGACGAGTAGAATTTTCATTAAAATGTTTTTTTAATGTAAAAAAAAATTACAACTAATTCCGCTTATGGAGAAAGTTATAACAGTTATAGGAGCATGTTATAACACTTGTTAAATATGGGAAAACGTTAGAAGAAATGGCTTTATTTACCTACTTGGGTGGGCAACTGCATTCCTATCTGCATGATGCCGACCAAATGGTATAGTGGTTAGCGAGCTAGCTTCTAGACCTCGAGGTTGCGGGTTCGAGTCCCGTGTAAGGCATGGATGTTTGTAAATGTATGTTGGCTTGTCAAATGACGAATGTTTCGGCACATTATAACTCTCGTGTTGCTGATGGCGCCAGATAATCTAAAAACAACCAACCCATCTGCATGATTTATATCTTCGTATGCCTAAAGTCTTCAGAATCACAATTCTCTGACACAAATAGTGATCTTCCATTAGTGACTTCGTGAACCCCCCCATTCACAATTGTTGCATTTAATCCATTTTTCATTTGGTTTGTTCTTCTAAAAAATGTCGCAGCATGACACATTTCGTCCAATTCAGATTTTACTGTCGGAATGATGAAGCTTTTATTCTTTCTTCTACCTTCCTAGTTGTAATATGTTGTAACTATTAGAACCAAATTTTTTTGCTACAATTGAACCCAAACGCTATCTCAATTTTGCGTAATTAACATCATGGTCGTCCTTCATACATTAGAAATACAATTTTATATCAAGAAATTTGCCCTCACAAAAAAATAATCAACTGTCATTTTATCTATACTGTTCATATTATTTCAATTAGGTATATGTGTAAATGGATACAAATTAAAAAAAAAAAACTAGACGTTTTGATTTTTTCCCACCATTATTGCTTCGAAGTTACTCTTGGTGTCACTTACTAATTGGTTCTTTATATCAGACGCACTAATTGTTATCTAAAAACTTTAAAAATATTCTTGTTGTTAAATAATAGGTCTTCACACAAGGTAGGTTGTTAGAAGTTGTAGCTAACTTACTTCTTTTATTAAAGTAACACCTCAAAATGTTAAAAAAAAACACTTTTAAATGTGTATAACAGACAGTTACCCATTTATAATTAGACTTTTTACAAATCTAAAATGTAGCTACTTCTAAAAAACTGCTTATTCGAGTATTGCTTCTACGTTCGGTTCTTACGTATTTTCCCGTAGACCATTGATGAACTTTGTCTTAGCTAGAAACAATTGAGACCGACTGGCCTCCGTGGAGGTCCGCCGGTTTGACTTGGATCAGCGTCGGAGCCTTCCCCCAAAATACATCAACTGCGTGTAGACCGCGTATCCATTTGGACCGACCGTCTTGATGAATTAAGGGAATCTGTTCGGTGTACTTTTTATTCTCGTCGACGGGAGAATGCTTAAGTTTTATTTTCTTATACTGAATGTTAAATGTTTGTTAGAGTCAGTCAATAATAATGGGTTTGGTTTATTTCATTATATAATGACTTGTATAAAAGTTTTATATAAATGCATACTCTATGCGTGGTACTAAATCTACCCTCGGGCAGTGAAGGATAATTCCCACAATGCCCCCCAAAAAAAGAATCTTTTAAACCCTACTCCTTTAACATAAGTAGACTTATTTCCATTTAATTAGACTATTTGAAAGTACAAAGGTGCTCTAAGGACGTTTGTGTTGTCTTGCAGAAAAAGCATTGACACCTCTTCCATTTGATTCCTCCATGTTGCCTCGAAGGGATTTTTGGTATTGCTAGGGTACCAACTATTCACCAGATAAATCGTGGCATACTTAAAAATGTAATGACTTGCAGAAGATACTTGTTTTACTGCTACATAATAGTTCTCCAAGAATGGTTAAAAAAATCTGCAACTAGAATCAGTAGGTGGTTAATTTAATACTTTTAGAAAAATACCCTAATTAGACTATTTGAAAGTACAAAGGTGCTCTAAGGGCGTTTGTGTAGTCTTGCAGAAAAAGCGTTGACACCTCTTCCATTTGATTGCTCCATGGTGCCTCGAAGGGATTTTTGGTATTACTAGGGTACCAACTATCTACCAAATAAATCATGGTATACTTAAAAATGTAATGACTTGCAGAAGATACTTGTTTTACTGCTACATAATAGTTCTCCAAGAATGGTTAAAAAAATCTGCAACTAGAATCAGTAGGTGGTTAATTTAATACTTTTAGAAAAATACCCTAATTAGACTATTTGAAAGTACAAAGGTGCTCTAAGGACGTTTGTGTAGTCTTGCAGAAAAAGCGTTGACACCTCTTCCATTTGATTCCTCCATGGTGCCTCGAAGGGATTTTTGGTATTACTAGGGTACCAACTATCTACCAAATAAATCATGGTATACTTAAAAATGTAATGACTTGCAGAAGATACTTGTTTTACTGCTACATAATAATCTTTAAAAAATCTGCAACTAGGATCAGTAGGTGGTTAATTTAATCCTTTTAGAAAAATACCCTACAGCACTAAAGTAGAATTTTAAACGTCTTAAACATAAATAGACTTATTCCTCTGTAATTAGACTTTGACAGTATAAAGGCACCCCGGACCTTGCGTTCTCTTGCAGAAAGAGCGATGGCTACAGAAGTCTTAAAAACACAAACCATATTGTTGATCCTTGCTTTCCCATTTTGTCTTTTTTCTGGGATGAGATGGTTTCTTTCCAACCAAAACAAAATAATGGTTTTTCCAAGGATGTAGCTTCATGGATTGTTTTTGTTTTGCGTAATGTCATTCCGAGGTCTGATACAGAGTTTAGAGACAATCTATACGTTAACAGCGGATGTGGAGTCTGATTTTCGAAACGCTTGTACCTGATTTGTTTTGTCTGTGTGCTAGAAAACCAATT
Source organism: Linyphia triangularis (assembly GCA_963978545.1). Classification (NCBI taxonomy): domain Eukaryota; kingdom Metazoa; phylum Arthropoda; class Arachnida; order Araneae; family Linyphiidae; genus Linyphia; species Linyphia triangularis. Next base: position 85,464,291 of record OZ021728.1, read on the forward strand.
TTTTTTTCTTTCTCGAAAATTGGTGTTGTAAGGAGATGTAGTGGTTTGTTAAACTGTGGAGGTTAAATAGATGTTTGAGTAAATATATAACTTTTTTTCTAAATGTAAATATATAACTTTTTTTCTATATGTGTTAAAGTGTTTTGGGAAATTTTAAGTATAAACAACCGCGTTAAATTTTTCCCAAACTGGTTTTTTTATGTTTTGGGAAATGGCTAAAAGTAATATTCAAATATTGAAAGAGTGCTACGATTTTTTTTTTTTTGATTTTTTTTTTTTTTTCGATTTAGTTTAAACACTGTTGTAAGGTGTTTTTAACAGTTAATTTAATTAAAATCTATTACTTAGAAGATTTTGATATGACTAATGTAACATAAACATTGAATTGTTTTTAACTTATTTGAAGATTTTTCAAATTTAAAGCAACACTTTTTTTTTAAGTTCCATATGGTTTTAGCTTTGTATTTGTTCTATAAAAGATCAATCAACTCAGTATTAGCTTACAGACTTAAGTTAAAAAAGTTAGAAGTACGTTAAGTTTATCAAATCATGTTTATCTATCATTAGCAATGATCACACATATTTTTTTTTTAACTTTAATTATTAGTTTAAAACTTTTGTAATGTGTGAGCAACATAATAAGTTCCACTTTTCGATTTACAAATAACAAAGTTGAAAAGAAAATAGTGTCATTTACATAAAAATAAAATGTTTTTTGAAATTTAAATATTTTTACAAAAAATACAAAACATTACTTTTTTAGGCCTCCATATTTAATTTAGTTTACAAAAAATAATCGAAAAATAATTTACTGTAATTTTAAAATTTTGTGTTTTAAATTTAGTTAAAAAAATAGTTTACAGTGTTTCTAAAATGTTGTTTTAAAAAGTAGTCAAAAACAGTTAATAGTGTTTTTATAATTTTAGATTCTAAAATTACTCAAAGAGTAGTTATCAATATTTTTAGAGTTTTGTATCCAAAGTACATAAATTGCAATGTATGTCTGTATCTATAATATCATTTAAAACATTTGTAAAAAAAATTTATAGGTTTTTTTTTAAATTATTTGTTTTAAAAGTAGAAAAACAATTGTTTACAGTTTGTTTTGAAATTATTACGTGGGTAAACTTCACATAAAAGTAATTTTCTTCGTAAATCTTTGTGATTAATATGAGAAAATTCAAAATTACTTAACTAATAAATTAAAAGTACACTGTCAATATTCATGCAATCAAATCGAGAGAATAAATTATATGTAATTAAAAAAAAAACTTTAGATTTCATAATGAGGTTTAAGAAAATATATTTTAATGTCGTTATTTACAACTATAGTGTAGTCAGGAGAATAGATTAGAAAACTGTTCATTGGAAAGTTTCAGAAAAATTAAAAAGATTATGGAAATTCTAGTTTATTTTAATTGCATTTTGTTTCCTTCGTATCTGCGGAAACAATAAGTGATAATTTCAGCAAAGAAAGTTACATATAATTGCAGTGTAAAACTTATAATATTAATGATTTTTATGATAATTAATAAAACATGAAATAACTAATATCTTAATTTTAGTTAAAAATTATAGAAAGCGTTTAGTCAATTAAGTGTAATTTTTATTACATTTAAACTATTACCTTACTCTAATATCCAAAAATACACATTATGTTATGTTAATCCAAAAAAAATTACGTTTTTTTTTTTTTTTTTTTTTTTTTTTTTTTTTTTTTAAATTTATTTTGACGCTGAAATGTTTGTAGTCAAATAAAATGTGGTTGACTGAAGGGATCAATAAAAAATATGTACTTTATCATTTATCCATTTAATCCATTATCCATAATAAATTTTCTTGCCTCTTATTTTACAATATCCATTACACACATGTTAGAAAATTGCCATGAATTAATGACACATAGACTTCATAATTTTCTCGTACTCTCTCCATAATAAACCTGATTGGACTAACTTTGACGCTGAAATGTTTGTAGTCAAATAAAATGTGGTTGACTGAAGGAATCAATAAAAAATATGTACTTTATCATTTAATCCATTATCCATAATAAATTTTCTTACCTCCTATTTTACAATATCCATTACACACACATGTTAGAAAATTGCCGTGAATCAATGACACATAGACTTCATAATTTTCTCGCAGTCTTTCCGTAATAAACCTGATTGGACTAACTTTGACGCTGAAATATTTGTAGTCAAATAAAATGTGGTTGACTGAAGGGATCAATAAAAAATATGTACTTTATCATTTAATCCATTATCCATAATAAATTTTCTTTCCTCCTATTTTACAATATCCATTACACACACATGTTAGAAATTTGCCGTGAATTAATAACACATAGACTTCATAATTTTCTCGCAGCCTTTCCGTAATAAACCTGATTGGACTAAATCAACTTCAATCATCCATCCTATTAGTTTACAATTTCTCTCTTCGTATTAAATCATTCAGAATCTCCGAATTCGATTTTCGTATAACGTACCTCTAACGAGTGCTTCGGCTGCGTAACATCATATCCGAGAAATTGCACATCGCAGAAACCTTTGCTTATACATTCAGAACTCCGAATATCGCTTTCCTGTAATTCGGATGATGGGAGGACGAATTTCGCCGATTAAGTAATGCGTTTAGCGGAGCTTGCTCTCGTATTGATCCGGCGCGGGGAGTGGAGAGGGACGGCGATGGCCGACCAAATGGTCCGATCGATTTCTTCCTGTGTATCGGAGTAGGCTTAACTCGATTGAAAGCTAGGAGGAGGATGGTGACTTGGTCGTTTTGTGAATGACTTTTTGCTAGTCGGATTTATTTCAACTCTTTTGGGGGCAATGAATTTGAAGTTTGTTGATCTCTGATGCTGGATGTGTGTTCTGTAGAATGTGTAGACGATGTTTCATTAGTATTGTAGGGTGACTTTGAAAAGGAACTATTTATTCGAACCCTTAAAGCTAATGGTATTTAAAAGTATTGCATATTAAATTGAAATAGCATAATATAGAATAATAAATATGTAATTGTACATTGCTAAGAACAACCTATGTTATTGTTTTAGAAACAAATTACTGATGAATATGTACATCTTTTGAGATTGTGTTAATTAAACATTAATATTTTAAATGAATTATACAATAATAAATATGCAATTAAACTTGTTTTGGCTTCCAAAACTTGAATAGTAAAAGTTTCTAACTATATATATATATATATATATATATATATATATATATATATATATATATAATTTTGGCAGTGTTTTATTTATTTATTATTATTTTTTTACACATTTGATGGTGATGACTGGAAAATAATTAACTTTGAATTTTTCTGTTATGATTTAATGTTATGGAAAAATTCTTTGTGGATATATTTAAAGTACATATGAATTTGAAATGGAATTTGACACATTGGAATAATTTTTTTAAGTCAAACGATATGCTTCGGTAAAACCATATTAAATACTCTTTAAGACTTTTGAAGAAAAATTCTTTAAAGCATACATTAAAATAATTTAACAAAAACTTGAATGCTTCTTACGAATAAAAAAAAAGTATTTTTGTTTTATTTCTAACCGGTTCAATTTGATTAAAATTTAATAAAACTTCAACGTCTAATCGTTGCATTTTCTAAATTATTATAATGTAAGAAATATATTGATAATATCAAGATTAAAGTATATATTTCCTATTATAATATATATTAAAGCATATATTAAAATAACTTAACAAAAACTTGAATGCTTCTTACGAAGAAAAAAAAAGTATTTTTGTTTTATTTCTAACCGGTTCAATTTGATTAAAATTTAGTAAAACTTCAACGTCTAATCGTTGCATTTTCTAAATTATTATAATGTAAGAAATGTATTGATAATATCAAGATTAAAGTATATATTTCCTATTATAATATATATTAAAGCATATATTAAAATAACTTAACAAAAACTTGAATGCTTCTTACGAAGAAAAAAAAAGTATTTTTGTTTTATTTCTAACCGGTTCAATTTGATTAAAATTTAGTAAAACTTCAACGTCTAATCGTTGCATTTTCTAAATTATTATAATGTAGGAAATATATTGATAACATCAAGATTAAAATATATATTTTCTATTTTAAATAACAAGGCATGAGCCTGTTTATGTATATAATGATATGGCACCACTGATGATATGGCGATGTCGAAAATAAAAATATTAAATTTACAAGTTTTTTTCAATTAAGGGTTTATTATTAATAAAGGGTATAGTGAATCTCAAAACGTAAAACTGTAGTTTAAGCTAAAGCTAAATGAAGTCACGAAAAATAGCAAGCTAAATGATTTTGACTCTTTATTGTTTCTTAAATCAAGCGAACTTTTAAAAATGTATTTACATTTTATAATTTGGTTCATAATTATTTAATTATCAGCTTTTTAGAATAACTAAATTTCACTATACCAAGCACCCTAATTTTACTAGTTAAAATTTCATTTATAAATCTATTTAATTTGCATTTAAGTTACCTGCTTGATAAATAAATTATTGAAACTATTTTTAAAATGTTCTATATTATATATATAAAAAGTACAATATGTTGCTGGCGTGTAAATCAAATGATAACAGTGCCAACCAAACGGTATAGTGGTTAGAGTGCTAGCTTCTAGACCGCGAGGTTGCGAGTTCGAGTCCCGTGTAAGGTATGGGTGTTTGTAAATGTATATTGGCTTGTCAAATGATGAATGTTTCGGCGCTTAATAGCCCTCGTGTTGCTGATGGTGCCAGATAATCTGAAACAAATTATAACAGTTTAGTTAATATATACTAGTTTGTTTGATTTAATGAATTATCTAAAGCTTTCGATACAGTTCATGCACATGAAACAACTCCCATAAATGATTTATCACTAAAACAACTTCCATATGCACACTTTGTCACACGAAAACAGTTACCCTACATTTTATTTTAAATAAATTAACGGTCAAATTCGACCTATATAAGCAAGTTTCTTAAAAAGAAATCACTTTATTTTAAAACAAGAACACTAACTTTCCAATAAACTGTAAAATTAGACTTATGTAACATTTACAAAACACTAGCACTATATTTCCTCTTCCTGTTAACTAACTTTCCCAAGCAATTAAATCAATTTTCTAAACTACTAATTCAAGCATTTTAATACTAGTTAAAACACCTAATATCAAACGTACATCTTAGCAAACAATAACTCATATTCAATTTGCAGTTTAGCAAACGATAACACTTATTCAATATGCAAGTCATCAAACGATAACATGTAAATTCTATTTGCAGTTTAACAAGCGATAACGTGTATTGAATTTACAATTTAGCAAACGATAACGCATATTCATTTTACAATTTAGCAAACGATGACGCATATTTAATTTACAATTTAGCAAACGATAACGCATATCCAATTTACAGTTTTGACAACTCGAGTTGAAACTTGATACGTGAAGACATTTCATTCTGATGTCAATTTTTCTACTTTTATTTACATGCATGTAGTCATTGCAACTATTTCTGCCTGAGAAACGCGACGTTAATTTACAAATGACCATTGTCTGAGATCGAGATACTTTAATTATACGTCTTCCAGTCTCACTTGATTCATTACTGACGTAAGATATGATAACGAGCAACGCGTTAATCATTTCCCATTTTCTTTCTCTCTTTTTATTTTACTGCTTCGTTTTAAATAATTTTCTTAACTAAGTTAGAGGTCTCGTTATTGAAAGCGAAGTATTTAAGCTTCTGCGCTTGTGTATTAAGTTTTTCATAATTATTGTGAATTTTAAGTCCTTAACTTCGATTTTGTTTTGGCGAGAAAAATCTTCGGAGAACTAATTAATCCACTTGCCATCATCGACTTGAGATGAAACTTGGTGAGTAGACTAAATGTTAATGACAATATAGTCGATTAAGTTTTGCAGGGGACAAATTAATCAATGACAAGTGAAATGGATTTTTCTTCGTAGTGGTCAAACATTATAAAAACTCGATTTGAGCTCAAAATAGCGTAAATAAGTTGCAATTACACGTAGGAGTTGACAATGCACGTGAAGTATTTATAGTATAAAATTTATTTTTATTGTTTGAATTGTTGTAAAAGAATGTATTGATTAGTTTTTAGTTTGAAATAACTAGCTGATGCTTGTGAGTATATAAGTTAGTTCTATTCGTTATTGAATTATTCGTTTTAGTATGTTTGTGAAATAGTTTTGCTTTTTGGTTTTTCTATTACTTAACATTAGTTTTTTAAATTGATTATTTGATTGTTCAGAAGAAAAATTTCTCTGTACACAATTCCACTGTTTGCAGGAAACGTGTTTATAAAGTACAAGCTCTCATTAAGTTGTTTTGTTTTCGAGTTAAAAACCACAAATTTTAATTCTAACGTCAGAAGTGAATTGATATTGTGATCTATAAAAATATGTATTGTCTCCAGTATTTCTAATCTAAACAAACAAAAATCCCAAATTTCGTATTGTGACAGATTTTCTTTAAAAAATCGAATTGATTATTTTGTGTAGGAAACCCAAAGTAAACTATTTTATCGAATCTTAGTTATTTTATTGGTTTATCAAAAGCACAATTTTAATTATTTGATATGTATTGCAAATAATGACAATTTTAACACATACTATTATAATTTTGAAAAATCAATTTTTAGTTTTACTAATAATAATTTACGGTGTTTTGTGTGACCATTACTTAATTCATACTAGCCACAGAACCTGGAAAACCTGGAAATCGTTGAAATGTCAGGAAACTTTCTGATTCTGGAAAAAGTAAGAGAAATATCAAGGAGTTTTTTAAAAAATTGCAAAATTCAGAGAATGTTTTTATTGTTTTGAAGGTATATTTCCCTGTTCATCTATGTCGACCAAACAGTATAGTGGTTAGCTTGCTAGCTTCTAGATCGCGAGGTTGCGGGTTCGAGTCCCGTGTTAGGCATGGGTGTTTGTAAATGTATGTTGGCTTGTCTAATGACGAATGTTTCGGCGCATTATAGCCCTCGTGTTGCTGACGGCGCCAGATAATCTGAAAACAACCAACCAACCAACCCTGTTCATCTATATTTTAGAGCCATTTTTCTGGAGAATTCTGGTAACTGTCAGAAGTTTCATGTTACTGTATTATTTAAACTTATCAATACTGCCAAGGCTATTTAAAATAAATGGCATATTTTCTCCTTTGGCATAAATGTTCTATTTGATCTAAACATCTGAAAAAATTGAAAAAATTAAAAAAAAAAAAAAGTTTTGTTTTCTCTAAAATCAGGGAATATTTTAGAAATCCGTCAGGGAATTATCAGGGAACTTTTTTTCTTGAATTTTGTGGTCACCCTGTAATTGTATTCAGTTACCTGCGTAATAAATAGTGATTATTATTTTGAATGAAATGAAAAAATAACACGTTTATTTTTATAGTAAAAATTTTTTAAGCTCCTCATTTTATATTCTTATAATTTGTCTGTTACATCCCGCGAAAACTGAATAATATGATTTTGTTATATTTGGTTTGGTCTAATAATCATTTAATAACACTGTAAAGTATAGTAATGGTTTCAAAATATGCCAAAAAAGTATTAACCCTTTGGGTACATTTGACGGCTGAGACTCGTCATGCACTTGTTTTGCCTGTTAATAATGACGAACCTAATTCGTCATTTAAACTAGGTCGATTGAATGGATTTTAATGTCACAAGAGCCATGATTGGTTAAACCAAACATCGGTTGGTTTACCTATACTTTAAGAAAATAATTTATTTAGCTGTGTTCCTTTATTGTTTTGAGCCAGCCGTTCAAAACGCAAGAATTTTCCCAAATAAATCTGTACCCAAGGGGTTAATTTCTACGATGTAAGACAATTGATGTCAAGTATCAATTTATCCAAAAATGGGATATTTGAAATTGAGACAACGTTTCTTCTTCTTCTTATCAAGGACTATGGGGACTAAGGCACCTCTGCTTAAGCATTTTGTACCAACCCCATATCTCGTACAGATCGGTAGAGGGCAGTACTGCACAGGATGTGAGCGCACACTCGCAAGAGGGAGTGCACAAGTCTACCTATAGCCGCCGAAGAGTTCATTTCTACCTCTTTCGGTAGCTATCCGGTAGATGGCAGCACTACCGACCGTATGAGGAACTTCTTAATTTAGAGGCAATACCAAGCAGAAGATTCCACCAGAAGACTTGGCTTTTGCCACCCCCAGAGGTATTGATTTGTATGGGAACTTGGAGGACTTTGCGACCATGACTGATTTAACGTGCTCCAGTCACCATTAGCGAACACGGCGGTCTTTAGTCGGTCCCAGGCCCGAACTCGCAACCTCAGGGCTCGCAACTTTCTAGTTGCGAGAACGATACTCTCCCGACTGGGCTACGCGGCCGAGACAACGTTTAATAAGCTACATGTTTTTTCAAAATACTTTAAACCTGCATAATTAGCAGCTTGAAATTTATAGTACGCTTTCGCTTATTGTAATCCATAAAAGTAACATATAGTAAAATAAAAATACAAATAATTGTCCTCGTTTTGGTTTTGAAATATATTATACCTTATTCAAATCGCTCATTAGTCAAATCAATTTAAAGTACAAAAAATATTCATTTTGGAATTGTCCGATAAAGATTCAGCTGCTTAAAGTTCAAAACTTTTTGAAATTAAGCTGTGAAAATTTTTCCTTTCACAGTCACATAAGTTCAAATAACCAGAACGCGATATCAACAACATTTCAATAACCGCAAATAATATAAACCCACACTTTAAAGAAATAGAACCCTAATCCTATTGATCTGTGAATATACACAAATGATTGATAACCCCAGAGCGACTTCTATATATTATGCAGATGCTTTGATACCATTCAATTTCAGTGTTGGCAAAGCCAACCGACCACTAATCTTAGATGACGTGTCCAATTGATATGACTTACATGAAAGCTTCCGAAGTGCAAAAACAAACAGGTTTATTGAATTTACACCGCGCTTTCATTTTTTTCCCTACCCCCCAAAGTCTTCCGATACGTTATCATATTTCACGTTTATTTTCGAGGAATCACTTTTTTATTGTTTTTATTTTTTTGCTTCAGGCAATCAAAAAAAAAAAAAAAAGACGATGAATTATTAAAACGTTTCCTCCTCCATGATGAATTATTAAACGCGCTCGTAGTATTTCTTCTCCGCGGTAATCCACGCGTCTTGGAAGGTGTGCTAAAAGTCTTGTTGCAGATCCCTGGTCTGTTTGTATATTCCTTGAACGGTAGTTCGTCAAAGATGATTTCATTATTTCAACCTGCCAATTTGTCACTTTTGGTGGATGCGTTGTTGATGGTTCCTGGTGAGGTTTTCTTTCTATCAACAACGACCTTGACCTCTTTGGAAACTCGGTCGACAATTGCTGTAGCATTTTATTTGAGCGTTCTCGGAAGTACTGTATTTCTGTATCTTTGCCAAATATGTGGGAGTGGGGGCGTATTCTTCAACTGCTTGAAATGAGGATGATTCTGATAAAAAAAAGGAACCTAATAATCGATATTGTATTTACAGAAATATGTTTCCTTACGATGAACTATGAAACACACTTGTGATATTTATTTCTTCTATTCTTGTAGTATTTATTTCTTCTATACTTGTAGCATTTCTTTGTTGCATATTTGTAGTAGTTTTATCTCCAGAACTGTAGTAATTCTTGCTACCGTATCTGTAACATATCTTTCTCATATTTTTGATAATTCTTCCTCCTACACCTGTAACAATTTTTTCTCACGCCTTTGTAATAACTCTTTCTCCTGTACTTGTAGTAATTCTTTCTCATTTAACTGTAGTAATTCTAAATATTTTAAATTTTAAGCATTTCTTTGTATTATATTTATAGTAATTTTACCTCCAGTACTTATAATAATTCTTACCTCTGTACCTGTAACAATGCTTCTCATGCACTTTTAATAACTATATTTTTATGTACTTGTAACTATTCTTTCTTATGCACTTTTAATAATTCTTTCTTATGCACTTTTAGCAATTCTTTCTCACTTAATTGCAGTAACATATCTTTCTCATGTTGTCTTTCTCCGATATTTGTAGTAATTTTTTCTCCTCAATACTTGTAGTAATTCTTCCTAACTTAATTGCAGTTATACTTTCTCCTATACTTGAAGTAATTCTTCCTCATGAATTTGTAGTATTTTTCTCTATACTGGTATCCCTGCTTAGTAACATGGGATATGTTCTGAAGAAAAAAAGGAAGAAAATAGCATTACTGCTTTCTCCGTTTGCTTGCAAATATCCGCACGATAGTTCATCAAAGAGATGATTTCATCATTTCAACCCGCCAATTTGTCAGTTGGGATTTTCTTTTGTCACTCACCAACTTTCCTGCCCTTGACCTTTTATGAACCATTATTGCTTGTTGCAACACTAATAGAAATCTTCAGTTTGGTTTGAATAGATTCTGGAAGTGGTGTATTTTTTCATCAAGGTGAGCTCATTTTATGGAAAACTCTTAAGTTTCATTAAAATAATGAAAATTGTATTTGAAAAGGAATTTTAAACTTCGTCTTCTGCCTCTGTTAAATCCTACCGGATAATTATCATTTTCCCCCCTTTTTTGTTAAATCTCAATTTTTGAATTATAGCAAGTCTGTACTGTCAAAATTCAATCGTTTCAAAGTTTTATAATATCTCTCAAGCCGTTCAGCTAGATAATTTTTATTTTTAAATCTTTGTATTTAAATAAATCATAATCCATAAATAGACAAAAACCTTTCTTTTTTTTTTTAAAAAGATAACATATTTATATATTTAAGTAGCTGTGACAAAAATACTAAATAAAACAGCCCTGGGGAGTTAATTTCCCAATGAATTGACAAGTTGACTTTGTTCGAAATTGACAGTGTATGTTTTTAAGCTCGTGCAATTCGCAGAGAGTGTTTCTTTTATTATTAAGTTTTACGTGTGTTTAAATATTATGCAGCCTTGTTATTGAATTTCTGACACTTGTATTTTTGAATTGAGATTAAAGCGGAAAGAGGCAGGTTGAAATTTTAATATAATGCTGCGGTTGTGTCTTGCTTAGTACTTTTTTTTTTACTTAATTTCTCAAGATAATTAGAAGTAGTTGCTTAACAAAAATAACTCAAAATGGTTACACTTCTTAATATTATCACTTAAGATTAAACTGTATTATACGTCTAACTGATACTAAACAATCTCATTGCCGCTGAAGCTCTGAAAGGGTATCACTTTCCACGAACCTCAAATCAAAATATCTGTACTGCTGTCATAAGGTTAAAAAGCCCTAAATCTATAAAAATTAAATTACATAGTTTGACGCTTTTGCGTTTGTCCTTTGAAATTACATATTTTTTTCCATGTTGTTTCCCAAGAAATTAAGCCATTCCTATGAAATAAAAAGTTTTTTTTTTCTAAGGGCTAATCAAAAAGTGTTAAAATATGCATTTAATTTTTTTTAGGTTTAAGGCATTTTAACTAATGACAGGCAATATACTCCATGTATTATAATTAAATTATTAGTGAACTGTTATCAAATTTCATAGTTTGGCAAAGGTTAGTTAGTTTTTGCAAAGCGTGTGTAATTGTTGATATTCAAGGTTGAACAATTATTGTTTAGGTTTTCGAATTTCAACAATTACAGCAGAGGTTTAATGATCTTACATGTTCAGAATTTAAAGAATTTATTTCCAAACATTTACATACAAAACTAAATGCAAATTACGATTTAAAATGTATCATGTGTCCTAAAATTTTCATAGGAAAATTCCACTTGTGTATTCATACACATTCCACTTGCACTGTAAACAGAGAATGTTCTATTTAAATAATCAAAAGCGAAAGAGATATTGTAAAAAATTGTCCCAGTCATTTACATCGATATAGATAAAAAACTGGATAGACTGCTTAACGCTGGGAAAATGAAGCCGTTGCCAGATGCAATTGGTGGAATAAAAAATACGGATTGCCGAGGATTGAAAATAAAATTTTGGGTTGTACACAGCAGAAATGTCAATAGTAGACATTGATTAGTAATAATATGCAAAAATATATATACTCTAGCACTTTACAAGGTTTTTCGCATTCTCATCCAACTATAAAAGTGAACTGTGATTGGTTAATCTTCCCACCAGCTTCGCAATCCCAGGCGCGTTTTTTTTCTTTTCATTGACAATGGAGCAGTCTATCCAGTTGTTTATCTATATCGATGGTCATTTACCATACCATTCTAAATCGCCGGACCAGCTACTGTACAATAGTGGTGCATTTAAAGAGTATCTTTTGTCTAGTTATTTATTTACTTGTTTATCAATTTGTTTATCCATTCATTTTCCCATTAATTTATTCATCCATCCATTCATTCATTTATTTAACACTTTTTGTACTTTTGACAGTTTAACTTTCTGACAGCATAGCTTTTAGTACTATTTGACAGTTTTTATTTCTCAATCACCACCACTTAGTGTCCTCATTGGCAGACACAACGATACAACATTTGTAGCGAATTCAAGTCGCACTTTTCCAGAAACTCGGCATGCGTTTTTCAGTAATAGTCTGAGAGGCGACTGCAATTTTTGGACCCAATCGAACATCATTCCGAATTTTTTATAGAAATTGGAGAAAAGTGAGTAGATTACGAATCCACTGGCCTGCCGTGGCAAAAATGGCCGAAACTGATCAAAAATCGACTTGGAATGAGTTGAACTAAAATCCGATTGCCAAATATGTCATAACTTGCCAAAAAGAGAACAAACTTTTTCGTCTGGCAACCCACTGCATTTTGATTTTCAATGAGAAAAAGCGCAAACGATTTCTGATCTCTGGCTCGGAAAACTTATATCTCTTTTAAAAGTAAGCCAAATCGGTGACGTCAGTTACGTCGTCAGTGACGTAATGCTTATTCCCAATTTGGCTCATTTGTGAAAGATGCAAGTAAGCTATAGTCACACATCCGAATCGTCTGCAACCTTCTTGATTGAAAATTAAAGAGTGAGGGTTACCAAATAAAAAAAAAGCTCATTATTTGGCAAGTTATGGCGCATTTGGCAATTGGATTTAGTTCAACTTATTAAAAGTCGATTTTTGACCCGTTTCGTCCATTTTTGCCACGGCAAACCAGTGGATACGTAATCTACTCATTTTTCTCAAATTTCTATAAAAATTCCGAATGATGTTCGATGGTGTCCAAAAATTGCAGTCGCCTCTCAGTCTATACGTAAAAATTTATAAACTGCACTCAGAGTATTCATTACTCTTTTCCAAGTTTTCTCCGGATTCAATTTCAAGCATTCTCATGTCCAAACCAAATCCTCCAGCACAAAAAATCAACATCATCCTTCTTTTGCGAGTCTTGGCAAGCTTTCTATCGCAAGTCGACGACGCCACAGTCGTCTCGTGGCCTCTGGAAGGGAAGTTGCACTTAAGTAAAATAAGTTAAGAAAAACGTCCTCAACGAAATGAGAGAGACACCTTTCTACGTTATCTGTGTGTCTCGCTCTCGGAAAAAGATACCAGTGGGGTCTTTCTCTCATCAGACACTCTTAAGCTACTCCAGCATGTCCCAGCCCCCGGGGCATCGCTTTTATCTGGACGAGTTTGGTCCTACTTGAGACAAAAATAGGAAACCCAGCTTCTTTTTTTTTTAAGTTGCCACTCATCTCACTAAGGATATCGTTTTTTTTTTCCTTTCTGTTTTTGTTTTTTTTTAAAGAAGGGGAACGATTTATTCCAGTCGTTTGAGAATGGGCCTTATGCAAGACGTTATTTTGAGTGGGGTTCCATTGAATGGTAACACTTGGGGCTTATTTGTGACCAGTCAAATTCGAATTTTGTGGTTTCATTATCCAATAACTATACACGTTTCATTTTCCAACAAAAATAGCAGTGACTGTGACCTAGCCATGTGTAATCTCTGTTCGATTGAATTGCCTATACTCTCCTTCGGGGATGTGCTTAACGAAAATGAAAGTTGCTGTACTGATGTTGCGAGAATTTCTCAAAGTTGGAAAATTTGCATACTTCAAAAGTAAACCTAATTGGTAATAAGTATTACGCCACTGATGTTGCCAATTTGGCTTTCAAAATATACGAGTTTTCCTTGTCAGAGATCAGAAATCGTCTGCACACTTCTTCATTGGAAAATAAAGAGCAGCGGGTTACCAAATAAACATTAATGTTTATTATTTGGCAAGATGTGCCATATAGACTGAGAGACGACTGCAATTTTTGGACCCCATCGAACATCATTCTGAATTTTTTTTTAGAAATTAGAGAAAAGTGAGTCAATTACGAATCCACTGGTCTGCCGTGGCAAAAATGGCCGAAACTGATCAAAAATCGACTTGGAATGAGTTGAACTAAATCTAAGTGGCAAATGCGCCATAACTTGCCAAATACGGAGCATTTTTTTTTAATTTGGTAACCATCACTCTTTAATTTTCAATTAAGAAGGTTGCAGACGATTCGGATGTGTTGCTATGGCTTACTTGCATCTTTCACAAATGAGCCAAATTGGCAATGAACGTTACGTCACTGATGACTTAACTGATGTCGCCAATTTGGCTTACTTTTAAAAGATACAAATTTTCCGAGCCAGAGATCAGAAATCGTTTGCGCTTTTTCTCATTGAAAATAAAAATGCACTGGGTTGCTAGACGAAAAAGTTTGTTCTCTTTTTGGCAAGTTATGACATATTTGGCAATTGGATTTTTGTTCAACTCGTTCTAAATTGATTTTTGATCAGTTTCGGCCGTTTTTGCCACGGCAGATCAGTGGATTCATAAGCTACTCACTTTTCTCCAATTTCTATAAAAAAAAAATTCAGGATGATATTCGATGGAGTCCGAAAATTGCACTCGCCTCTCGGACTAATATATTTAGCAATTGGATTTAGTTCAACTTATTCAAAGTCAATTTTTGAACAGTTTTGAGCATTTTTGTCGCAACAGATCAGTATATTCATAATCTACTAGCACTTCTCTACCGTCAGTAAAAATTCAGATTTATATTTGATGCGTTACCTAAACTTACTTTTATCTCTCGGACCATAAATTAAATATTTTCGATATAAGTTAAGTTTGGAATATTCAATGATCCAAAATTGTGAATATAACTGTAAATAGCATTAAAAACTTGGCTTCTTTGATGGACTAGTATTTCAGTTTGGAATATTGAAATACGTTGCCTCTTACATTTTGAACTTAATTTACAAAGTTATCTATAATACTGTTAAATACAGTTACTTTTTATATTGCCGACCAAACGGTATAGTGGTTAGCGTACTAGCTTCTAGACCGCGAGGTTGCGGGTTCGAGTCCCGTGTTGGCATGGATGTTTGTAAATGTATGTTGGCTTGTCTAATGACGAATGTTTCGACGCATTATAGCCCTCGTGTTGCTGACGGCGCCAGATAATCTGAAAACAACCAACCAACTTTTTATATTAAACTAACATTTTTCGGAAGTCTATATCTATATATTTAATAGGCAATACGTTTTTTTGGGGTTAGTTCGTCCGCCTAAACTGCTCAACCAATTTCAATGATCAAGGTGTCATTTTAAAGGAAATAAGCTGTAGATTTGCCAAAACGTGCCAAAATAATTTATTAACACTTAATTAATTAGTTAAATTTCAATATTTTTCATCATTAAGCTACTACAAAGCCTCAATGATTTTGAATATATGATTGGCAACATCCTTATGTATGTAAACAACAAACCGGCTGCTCGGGGGTTCAACCAACCAACCAACCGTTGCTAATTTTAAAGCTATCCTTACGTATGTAAACAACAAACCCGTTGCTAATTTTAAAGCTCTTTTTAAACTCTTCGTTTTAAAGTTGATTTTTTCTGTTTTTCTGAATCATTTTTGTATTAGAGTAATTATTATTTTGAAGTATTTCTATCCAGAAAATGCCTCGCGTTGGACGTCGTTCTCCCTTACGTATGTAAACAACAAACCCGTTGCTAATTTTAAAGCTCTTTTTAAACTCTTTGTTTCAAAGTTGATTTTTTCTGTTTTTCTGAAGCATTTTTGTATTAGAGTAATTATTATTTTGAAGTATTTCTATCCAGAAAATGCTTCGCGTTGGACTTCGTTCTCTAACGGGGCGACTTATCAGAATAAATAAAAAAATATTAGGACTTCAATGTAAGGGCATGGCTAATGAAATTTTAAGTCAGAACGTTGGCGGATAGCATATTTAACTTTCTATTATGAAACTTGCAATTTGGGTGTTTTCTCTATTAGGCCTTACATTAAATTTATAAAAATTTGGTTACATTTTTTATGGCTGACAAACCTATTCGAGCGCAGCAAGATGTTTTAACCACAAATTCGAGCGGCAAAGCCGCTCAATCCGAGCGCAGCGAGGCGTTTGGGGGTTGGCGAGCGTTAGCGAGCAGGGGGCGAAGCCCCCTAGTTAGTATTTATTTATCTATTGGACTTCGAAAAACATTCCTGACAGCCTAATTGTCTACATGAAAACCTGACTGTTAAAATTTTTTTTAAATAAAAAATAAATAAAAATAATGTCTCATAGCTCCCGAATTCCTCTCAATATCGCTTGAGTCATCAAACCTAAACCAATTAAAAAGACCCCCAAAAATAAAAAATAAAACGTTTAAGTGACATAATTAATTGTTCTCGGGTGGCAGCAGCAAGACAGTACAAGAAAAAATGGCGGAGGAGGGTTGCTCGGAGGAATAAAAAGACGACATTTAGTGCAGTTTATAACAGAAGCCGAAGAGACACATTTTGCAAGCAGACAACGCCTCAAAGATAACGAAAATTACTCTTCTTGGCAGAAAAAACTGTGCGGAAACAGCCTGTACCCACACACGTGAAAAACAGTGACAGCTTTCAATAAAATATGACCGGATAATTGGGCAGATAGAAGGGTCCGTATCTAAACACTCTAGCAGAGTTGCTTTGATAAATATACAAACACGCTCGAACTCTTAAATGGGAATTGTAAGAAGGCTTATTAATAAGTGAATTCAATTTCCGAGCTGAATTCGGTGAGTTCGTATGCTCCACTCTTATCGGGCGTTAACATTGGAGAGTTGGAATCGTGTACGAATTCAATAATTTTATGGTTCGGTAATTATAATTTTAAAACTAATGAGTTAGTGGCTTCTAAAAGGAATTATTGATAAAACTGATTAATAGTTTTAAAAACTAATACAAACATTTACTCGAACGCATAAATGAGAATTGTAAGAAGGCTTATTAATAAGTGAATTCAATTTCCGAGCTGAATTCGGTGAGTTCGTATGCTCCACTCTTATCGGGCGTTAACATTGGAGAGTTGGAATCGTGTACGAATTCAATAATTTTATGGTTCGGTAATTATAATTTTAAAACTAATGAGTTAGTGGCTTCTAAAAGGAATTATTGATAAAACTGATTAATAGTTTTAAAAACTAATACAAACATTTACTCGAACGCATAAATGAGAATTGTAAGAAGGCTTATTAATAAGTGAATTCAATTTCCGAGCTGAATTCGGTGAGTTCGTATGCTCCACTCTTATCGGGCGTTAACATTGGAGAGTTGGAATCGTGTACGAATTCAATAATTTTATGGTTCGGTAATTATAATTTTAAAACTAATGAGTTAGTGGCTTCTAAAAGGAATTATTGATAAAAACTGATTAATAGTTTTAAAAACTAATGCAAACATATACTCGAACGCTTAAATGAGAATTGTAAGAAGGCTTATTAATAAGTGAATTCAATTTCCGAGCTGAATTCGGTGAGTTCGTATGCTCCACTCTTATCGGGCGTTAACATTGGAGAGTTGAAATCGTGTACGAATTCAATAATTTTATTTTTCGGTAATTATAATTTTAAAAGTAACGAGTTAATGGCTTCTAAAATGAATTATTGGTAAAATTGATTAATAGTTTTAAAAAATAACCCAAATATTTACTCGAAAGCTTAAATGAGAATTGTAAGAAGGTTTATTAATAAGGAAATTTAATTTCCGAGATGAAATTGAAGAGTTCGTATGCTGCAGTCATATCAAGCGTTAACATTGGAGAATTGAAATCGTGTACGAATTCAATAATTTTATGGTTCGGTAATTATAATTTTAAAACTAATGAGTTAGTGGCTTCTAAAAGGAATTATTGATAAAAACTGATTAATAGTTTTAAAAACTAATGCAAACATATACTCGAACGCTTAAATGAGAATTGTAAGAATGTTTATTAATAAGGGAATTTAATTTCCGAGATGAAATCGAAGATAAAAAGTCGACTCGAAGAGAGAGTTCGAGTATATGTTTGTAAAAACTAATACAAACATATACTCGAACGCTTAAATGAGAATTGTAAGAATGTTTATTAATAAGGGAATTTAATTTCCGAGATGAAATCGAAGATAAAAAGTCGACTCGAAGAGAGAGTTCGAGTATATGTTTGTAAAAACTAATACAAACATATACTCGAACGCTTAAATGAGAATTGTAAGAATGTTTATTAATAAGGGAATTTAATTTCCGAGATGAAATCAAAGAGAAAAAGTCGACTCGAAGAGAAAGTTCGAGTATATGTTTGTAAAAACTAATACAAACATATACTCGAACGCTTAAATGAGAATTGTAAGAATGTTTATTAATAAGGGAATTTAATTTCCGAGATGAAATCGAAGATAAAAAGTCGACTCGAAGAGAGAGTTCGAGTATATGTTTGTAAAAACTAATACAAACATATACTCGAACGCTTAAATGAGAATTGTAAGAATGTTTATTAATAAGGGAATTTAATTTCCGAGATGAAATCAAAGAGAAAAAGTCGACTCGAAGAGAGAGTTCGAGTATATGTTTGTAAAAACTAATACAAACATATACTCGAACGCTTAAATGAGAATTGTAAGAATGTTTATTAATAAGGGAATTTAATTTCCGAGATGAAATCGAAGATAAAAAGTCGAATCGAAGAGAGAGTTCGAGTATATGTTTGTAAAAACTAATACAAACATACTCGAACGCTTAAATGAGAATTGTAAGAATGTTTATTAATAAGGGAATTTAATTTCCGAGATGAAATCGAAGATAAAAAGTCGAATCGAAGAGAGAGTTCGAGTATATGTTTGTAAAAACTAATACAAACATATACTCGAACGCTTAAATGAGAATTGTAAGAATGTTTATTAATAAGGGAATTTAATTTCCGAGATGAAATCGAAGATAAAAAGTCGAATCGAAGAGAGAGTTCGAGTATATGTTTGTAAAAACTAATACAAACATATACTTGAACGCTTGAATGAGAATTGTAAGAATGTTTATTAATAAGGGAATTTAATTTCCGAGATGAAATCGAAGATAAAAAGTCGAATCGAAGAGAGAATTCGAGTATATGTTTGTAAAAACTAATACAAACATACTCGAACGCTTAAATGAGAATTGTAAGAATGTTTATTAATAAGGGAATTTAATTTCCGAGATGAAATCGAAGATAAAAAGTCGAATCGAAGAGAGAGTTCGAGTATATGTTTGTAAAAACTAATACAAACATATACTCGAACGCTTAAATGAGAATTGTAAGAATGTTTATTAATAAGGGAATTTAATTTCCGAGATGAAATCGAAGATAAAAAGTCGAATCGAAGAGAGAGTTCGAGTATATGTTTGTAAAAACTAATACAAACATATACTTGAACGCTTGAATGAGAATTGTAAGAATGTTTATTAATAAGGGAATTTAATTTCCGAGATGAAATCGAAGATAAAAAGTCGAATCGAAGAGAGAATTCGAGTATATGTTTGTAAAAACTAATACAAACATACTCGAACGCTTAAATGAGAATTGTAAGAATGTTTATTAATAAGGGAATTTAATTTCCGAGATGAAATCGAAGATAAAAAGTCGAATCGAAGAGAGAGTTCGAGTATATGTTTGTAAAAACTAATACAAACATATACTCGAACGCTTAAATGAGGATTGTAAGAAGGTATATTAATAAGGGAATTTATTATCCGAGATGAAATCGTAGAGTTCGTATGCTGCAGTCTTATCGAATAATAACATTGGAGAGTTGAAATCGTGTACGAATTCAGCAATCTTATGACAAGATAATTATAATTTAAAAACCGATGATTTTGTATTTTCTAAAATGAACTATTAGTGAAACTGGTGAATAGTTTTTGAAACTATTACAAATAGATGGTCGAACACTTAAATCAGAATTGTAAAAAGGTTAAGTGAATTTTATTTACGCAGTTTACAATTTACTGAATTCGGAGAGTTTGTATGCTCCACTCTTATCGAATAATAACATTGGAGAATTGAAATCGTGTACGAATGCAATAATCTTATGGTTCAGTAATTATAATTCTAAAATAAATTATTAGTATAACTGATGAATAATTTTATAGACTAATAATAATAGACATGTAAATTCCTGGCATAAAAACATTACAGAATCAGTATACTAGAGGTCGGAAACATCGATAAAATAAATATCGATACTATATCGTTGCATAGAAAAAAAAATATAGATAAAATATCGATATATCGATACATGATTTTTTTAAATTTGATTTTCAATTTTGCCAGAAACAAAGTTTTTCGGGGATTTCTACTTTTCATTATTGCTTTTTTGTAAGGTGACTACTTTTTCAACTGAAATGGATCTATTACAAGAAAAAAGAAGTTATATTTTCGCTTAATTGGTGCAGTGATTTTAAGAAAAATTTAGATAATTTTCAAAGTGTATTGCAAAATATTGAATATTAGTGACATTTTAACTGTCTCTCAACTAAGTTCAAACTTTAGTTTTGAAGTTTTTGAAAAGGGAATAAAGAAAATCGAAAAAACAAATGGAACTACAAAAAGATCATCAAAATACAAAAAAATGT
The DNA here is from genome assembly GCA_963978545.1 of Linyphia triangularis. Classification (NCBI taxonomy): domain Eukaryota; kingdom Metazoa; phylum Arthropoda; class Arachnida; order Araneae; family Linyphiidae; genus Linyphia; species Linyphia triangularis. Next base: position 85,485,169 of record OZ021728.1, read on the forward strand.
TTGAAAATACAAATTTATCGATATTTTTTGTATCGATATTTTTTAGAAATATCGATATAAATATCGTCGTATCGATATATCGCCGACCTCCACAGTATACGCAAAATTTCCAAATAAAATATATGGTACTATTATTTAGCAAGTAAGTTTCCCTTTCGCAAATAAGTTTTCGTATAAATATTCCGAGTTCCACGCTTGGATTAAGTACACAAATGCACTCAAACACATGAATTGTCATTGGTAATAAATTTATTCAATTTCCGAAATGCATAAAATGCTTTGATGCAGTCTTTTACGGAGTGTTCATATTGGACTGGCTGCATCATCTCGCATTGCCCAGGAAACCAATCACAGATGCGCTAATGAGATGAAAACATTTTTTATTTATTTTTTTTATTTTAAGCAAAGTGTTTAGTTTCCTAAAAAGACATTCAATAATTTTTAAAAAACATTGAAATTTTATACCTACGGTTATTTGGTCGTGCTGTTGTCGGTGTGTTCCGATCCCGTTAATCTGAATTGGTCAACACACTGAGGAAAAATCCAATTCAAATTTATCGAATTGATCACAAGATGTGCGCATATCTCCCCCCCCCCCCACGCACGTGCGTTCAGGAGTCAAAATGCGCTGCCAGCATTAAAAGATTTGAAATATGATCGGAATGAAATATGATTACTTTACCTAATTATTTTTAAAAGCAGCATTTGTGCAAATTTCCTTCCTTTAGCTTCGTGGAAGGTCTTTTAATCAATGAGGACGGGGTCTGTCATGCCTTTACCTTTTTTAAAAGTAGAATTTAATAAAAGTTGAATAAGGGAATCTGACAACTGGGACAAAATTTGTTAAACTAAATTGAAAATACGAGATAAAATTTTAAATATTGTAAACAATAGAGGAAAACTAACTTTGAGAAACATTTATCTTTATTGTGTATCTAAACATCACAATAAGTAACGTATACTTTTTTTTCTTCAAATAATTGATATATTTATATCAAGTTAATCGTATTTATCTACGGCTCTTTATATATTTAATGCACATTTATATTTTATTTATACATTATGTATCTGCTTAGTTTCATATGATAAAATACAACCAAATGTTTTATTGTACATTAATTTCTTATTTATACACGTATCTGCGTAGTTTCCATATGGTAGAATATTACCAATTGTATTTATTACATATATATATTTCTTATTTATATACGTATCTGCTTAGTTTCATACAGACCACTGAATGTTACAACTAAAGTTATAACTTTAACGTTACAGTTAGCTAGTCCATACACGTGTCTGCGTAATTTCATATGATAGAATACGACCGGATAGGTCCAGGTAGTGTTATCCATACCTGAATACGATGAGTGTGACTTTGATAAATATACAAGCACGCTCAGAGAGCTGAATGTGAATTGTTATACGAATTCACCTAATAAGCGCATTCAATTTTCGCAGTGAATTGAAATGTCCCGATGCAGCCTTTTGTAGGGATTGAGGATTGAATACCATTATGCTTGTGTCCAGGTAGGTGATAGTATGCATTTAAAGGGCTACAATGGAATTTCAGGAATGAGCTTGAAAATTTGCATTGAAAGCATAAAATTATCAATTTTCTTATGTTAAATACTACGAGCAAATAAACAAATATCAAAGAATGGTTAAAATTAAGCTTCTATTTAAAATTGTTGCATGATTGTGCAAAGTTTTGAGAGAACTTATTCATAAAATCTCGTAATATTGTATATTTGTGTGTGATTTTGTGTGTATAATATACTGTGTATTTTTATAAGCAAAAAATGCTAGGTACTTTTTTTATAAACATGTAAAAATGTTGTAACAATTTTAATTAAATTAATTATTTTTATTAATAATAAAATAATTTTATAATTAGTAAAAGAAATAATTAAAGTACAACTCATTAAAAGTATTGAAAAAGGTGCAAATGGTAGATATATTCTATTATTAAACTTTTTTTTAATTATTAAAAATGTTATACGATGTATATAATTTCTTCGTTTCGACAAAACATTTTGACAAGCACGATATTAAAAGGTTCCCGGATAAGAATGCCAATTAATGAGTAATCAAAAACCAAAAATATTTCAATTATTTTCTTGTGAACAATTTGTTTATTTATATTAAATAATTATTTGACTTAATTTATATATTTTAAATTTATTTATAATTTCTAAAGAATTTTGAAATGTTAAGATATTTCACTATCTTATTAAATTATTTGTACTAATTAATAAAACTTATTTCTGATGACAAATTAATAATTGGTGAGTGGTAATTAGTTATATTCATTTCAACAAAGACTTTGTGCTTTCCAAAAGCGCATTAATAAAACTTAGACACAACTTATTTTTCCAATCCTAGCCATAACTTACATAGAGAAAAATTTCCAAATATACTAACATTTTCAAATTTCACTAGTTAAAAAGCTCGATTTTTTTTAATACATTAAAAAAAGTATAATTAAAAAATGCGATTATTTCAACAATATATGGTGATAGGAGTTGCTAATGGTAATTCTTCATAAAACTCTTTGATAAAACTTTCTTTGTTAAGTTTGAAAAGTTTGATAAACTTTCTTGATAAAGTTTTCTTTGATAAAACTTTGAAAATGAGTGATGGAATTCGGTATCGTCTTAATCTAAATATACTTTTTAGTAATCAAACTTTGAAATCTTATTGACGAGTAATAATAAAAGACACCAAACAAATTTGATTCAAATTTAAAATATTTTTATTATTTCAATTTAATTCACTTAAGCATATGATGTTAGGTAATATGAAAATCCTTCATACAAACGCTTTTGGCAATAATAATAGCGTCCTAATAAACGCAGACTCAGACTTAAACCCATCTTCCTTTTAATTGGCTCGTTAGAACAATACACCTATCACTTTTAATTGGCTCGTTAGAACAATACACCTATCACCCTCGTCGAATACTTTTTTCCATTCAACAAAGAAAACACATGTTCTAATTTCCGAAAAATTATTTCCTCCTTTTGTAATTGAACCAAAGTTGGAACAGAATTTCCAGACATCCGATTCACAAATGAGTTGGCGCTGATTTATAATAAAAATAAAAAAAATAATAAAAAAATTATCCCACATTACACTCGATTTGGAGGCGGTTGAAAGCAATATTTATTGTCTAACAGAACAGGGAAGGTAGTTCTTTTTAGGAGGACCACCCCGTAATTAATGTCGAAGAGGGAAATAAATTAACTCGCCAGGAAATAATTGTTTCTTAAATCGTTAATGACGAGTATTTCTGTTTGGAATAATTTATTAAAACTTTTTCGACGGGAAATTGTATGTTTGGGCTTACCGGATTTGTCTGCTTGTTGCCTTGTATAGGTACGGGATTGATTTCGAAGCCTTAAAAGGGCTATCGTGAAAGTGGCGATAGGAGCTATTGGAAAAGCAGTCCCTGGGGAATATCCCCTTATAAGTAACAATGTGTTTTTTTTTAAGAGCTTTATTTGAAACGATCATACTATTAATGAAAATTAACCTCTTAAGTAGGGTTATTAATGACTTACTGTCTTTGAGCTACATGACAAGAAGTCTGTAAGATGTCTTTAAAAAGTTGGACGTGAATCAAATGAAAACGATCCAGATTTAGGGAATTCCTGACCAAATAAATCCATCTTATTTATATTCATTTTTACTAATCTTTGCTTCTCCTTTTTTGATAAATTTTTGTATATTTATTGTTATAAGTGTTTTAGTTTTGTAGTGCATGAATTTGATTGGATGATGGTTTATTTTAGAGGGATGGATCGGTTTAGCATCTGGTAATTTTGAAGAAGCATCACCAATGTAATAAATAAAAATAGGGAGCATTTAAATCTTTTGTATTAACTTCGATTGTATGTGGGTTTTTTTGTGACGGGCGAATCTACGGAGGTCTAATTCACACACTTGCCATAATCCAATCGAACTGAGTTCAGAAAATATACTTGTTGTCGATGACAATGTATCTATCAAGTTTTTGGACCAAGAAAATAAATTAGTCCATGACACGGAATCTATGTTTTTACGTAGTGATCGAACACTATGAAAACTAGAGGTCTCGATACGACGATATTTTTTTTAAAATATCGATGATAAAAATATCGATACAAGTCACCGATATATCGATATTTTCAAACATTTTTAGTTTTTTGATGATCGTTTGGCAGTTCCTTGTGTTTTTTCGATTTTCTTCATTTATCATTTATTAGTAGTCATTAACATCGCGCCGTTGCTGTTGCTAACGTGTGTCTGGAATTTGCATCTAATTTTGAATATTAAAAACATCACTATCAGTAAAATATGCGATAAACTACTTTTTAAAAAATTTTCTTTGAAAATAAATATGAATTGATGCATTGACATCCAAATGTATTTTATTTATTCTGACTGATAGCATAATTTATTTATTAAAACAATTTTTATTATTTATTTATGTAAGCAATTTTTATAATTTATTTATTAAAACGATTTTGTCATGAATTCATGAAAAGTAGAAATTTACCACGAAAAACTTTGTTTCTGGTAAAATTGAAAATCAAATTAAAAAAAAAATCATGTATCGATATATCGATATTTTTTTCTATGCAACGATAATCGATATTTATTTTGATCGATATTTCCGACCTCTAATGAAAACTCAATCTAAACTTAACTAAGTTGCAATTACAAGTAAAAGTAGGCTATGTATATAAGCGATTTACATTACTTTTTTTTTTTAACTATCAATGACTGAAGAAGAAAAGTTAATACTTTTTATGGTACTCAAATTCATGTTAATATATTATGAATTTTTAGAAAAATATTCAATGTTTAAAATGTCTAAAAATAACAGTTAAAAAGTCGATAAACTTTACAACCTTTATTATTTAAAAATACGTGTACAAAATTTAAAATTGTTATTTTTTTGGTATTTCTGATAAAGCATCGAAATTCCAGCCAACAACCTCAATCTTCCATTGATCACTTTTGAACTCAAAGCTCCACGTCAACCAAAAACTGTTTTGTTTCCACTTAACCTGTTTGCAAAATACTACAGCCACCTTATATCCTTAATCCATTTTCCGATATAAGCTACTTACGAAGTTTCAGGTGCTTCCCCCACCCCCTTTGCATGGCCCCAGTTTTTTCTCACCCACCCCTCTACAACGTCCCCAATCACAATGCCCTTTGTGTTCCAAAGACAGGGATCGACATAAGGCAAATCACATAAAAAAAAAAAAAGAAGAAACACCACCAGGTTATTTCATCTTTTTTTTGCTATCGTCAATGGTATATTGACGACATATTTCTAGAAGAATGATTTCCAGTATGTACTTTCTAGCGAGACCATTGTTGTTGTTTTTTTATTTTATTTTTTTATTATTATTATAAGGCCATACGCATTGCGGTATTCATTGTCCTCAAGAAGAGTATTTTGTATTGAGGCATCCCCTCTTCCCAGTTTTGTCATTCTTTGTAGGGATTTTTTTATTCTTTCTTTTTTTTTTCTATGTTCCTTGTACAGAACCTTCCGCCTATTCCACCTTGACAGGGTTCGACGTTTTTTTTAGACAAATTTTTCAATCAATGCGGACAAATCACGCTTCCATAATGGGCCATGTCCCCTTCAACGGAGTGCATCATAAAACCTGGACTTATCTCCAGGTACAGCGTTGCGCAAAGATAAGGCTCGCAGCTATAATATCGCTATTGGGCGGAAGACTATGGTTCTTCATAAGGCAATTCGTATTCGTCTCCGACCCGCGACGTTTCATCATAACTCTGATTTTCTGGCATCTTCTTTGAAGGAATGTTCTGGAGTGGAATAGACAAAGAGATGTTTCTTATGGACGTTCCTAAAATCGTGGCGTATCGGACCAGAGTGGATAAAGACTGAGGCGTGTGTTGAGGAGGATACATGGCCTGCATACGAACGTGGTCATACTTCCAGAGGAGATATCTATTTTATGGTGGTCATTGCAGCTTGCAAAAACTGGAGGAATCGTCAATGGCTGATGCGTGCGTGTTTAAACCAGATGTGGCAAGCTATATCCTGCTCTTTGTTTTAAAACCCATTTGAGATAGATTGCGACATGTTTGTAGACTATCTGGAGAATGTCGGGTGTGTTGCCTTGCTTCGTGAAAGCGGAATTTAATATAACACTCAAAAAGTAAGGCCTCCTCGTTTGAGACGATAATGATAACTAAGTGTCTAAGTCATGTCACTAATTCTATCGGTGGCCATTTCTCTAAAGGTATAAATAAAACTTTTCGAAATAAGAGATTTTAGTGCAAAGTTAAATCAAAATTGTTTTTGAAAGGTACGACTTCTTTCAAATGGCTTTCGTAGCATAATCTGTAAGATTTCCCGGAGCTTATCGAAAATTACGGTGATCAATTATAGTCGAATTGGCAGTTGGAGTTAGCTGGTTAGAGTTTGGTTTGAAATCTATAATACTGTGGTAAAATGTCTTATGATATTAAAATGTACTTAAATAAAATGTATTGTAGCAACTGTCATTGTTGTTATCTCGAACCCAATCTCGGATATAATTTTAAGATAGAATTTGTAGAAAATAAAGTCGTTGCAATATATAATTCCGATTCCTGAAATGTCTGAAATTAGCAATACATGTCAAGCCTGGTTGTCATTGTTGTAAAAAAGTTAAATTATTGTACATTGCACTGAATAAATTAATTTAATTTCGACATCTATTGGCTGCCAGATAAATGACCGGTTTTTATAGCTGCAGTGTTTGATATTATTGCATTAGAAATCTACAAACCAAATAGTTCGGTTAGGTTTTCAATGGTGATTGATCTACGTGACTACTGCTGAGTTCGAGAGTATTTATTCAATGGATTAAAATATTAATTTTCTAAGAACACACTATTAGATGTTCACTTGATAAGATCTCAGTATAACACGTTTTCTAGCACTCCTTCTGGAGAGGATTTGTTTAAAAAGATTCAGGATGGGAGAACATTTTCCACGTGAAAAATTTACCATTCTTTTTCAACAGGCTGAAGTTTGGGTTATTGTTGAGTTACGTTCTTTCCAGATTCATGAACTTCCCCTCAAAATAGTTGTTCACGCATGGAGAAATCTAACAGCTCCCGCAGACAGTGTAACAAACCTTAAAAGACCACAAAAACCACAAAAGATTCCTACAACACCGAAAACAAAAGATCAAACTAAATTGGACTGTCACTTTAGAATCTCAAGCAAACTAAAAGAAAATATAAAACGAGAAACTAGAGAAAACACTTAAACCGACCAGCATCGCTGAGACTTTGTTGTTGAATTTCCATGTGACATCCGTCGCAAAGGTTATTAGGAAAAATAGAAAGAAAGAAAAGAAAAAAGAAACTCCCTTATTTAACCTCTCCAGACTCTTCAATTGAAAAATAACCCAAGGTGGGACACATCTCCGTCCCCCAAATGGTGAAATGGGAATATTATGTCATCAGTTATCTGCAGTTCGAAATGCTTTCTAGATCTCAAGACGGCTCTCTTTGCTTTTGGTTTTTTTTTAGGGATGGAATCGATTTTTTTTTTGCTTTTGCTTTCAGAGGAATATCTCTTTTAGGGGCTTTTATCGTTGAAGTTCTTTATTTTGTTTCAGGGTTTTAATTTTTTTTTTCTCCCCGATTTCCGTAAGGTTTTAAAGGAGATTTGAAGAGGGCCCATTCATAAATGGAATTTGCGGTCTTAGATAAGCCAGTCCCATTCACGCCGTCCTAATGAGGTAGAATTGTTTTTGAGATTGTGGGAGGTTTGCGAATAGTCTCTCTTCGGTTGGTAGATGGGATAACAGTCATTGTATTTGTAGGCCTTGACTTTGCTTCGTGTGTAACATCTGAAACCACTGTCACAGTATTATACCTTAATTCCATAATCATTTAAAAAAAACATTCATATTTGAGACACATTCTAAGATAACTTTTCTTTCCGCATCCAAGACATACATAAAAAAATTTTAAGCTAAACAAATGTCTTCATTTAGTTTGAAAGTACCGACTGTCCATTTCTGACACTTATAAAGTGCTTAACACAACCATATAAGTCTCGTAATTTTGAGCATCTAGAAGAATACGAGATCGAAATCTTCTGGCGTTAACACCTCTCTCCGACCCCACCACACCAACGAGAGGACATTGAGGCCACGACAGATATAATGTGCACCAACCCCCATTAGGTGCACACCAATTTTTGGCGGCCGTCGATGATCGAACCCACAGTCTGTATCCATGATCATGAGCTTGATACTTCTAACTACTAACCACTATTATGCCTTCGTTAAAATTGATGTATTCTATTGATATACTTCAAGTTACCAACTGTGACAACAAGATGTCTTTTCATAAAATTTTATGGGAAGTATTCTGGTTACACTGAGCTCTAACTTCAACTTATAGATAGCTTATAAGAAGTTTCTGGGCTGCAAGCATATGAAGCAAATTGAATACTTCTCCCCATCTATGCTACTTAACATGTTGGCCATAGTTACCAACACAGTCTATCTAGTTTGAGGGGGAGTTGCTAATATACATCTGTACGGTGACTGTTATGCCTTCTTCAACTTCAAGTCACTAACCAAGCATGCACTATCCAGAATCTGTAGTTAGAAATCAGCGTCTGGTGATCGTGCTGTTTGTCCATCCACTAAAGAAGATAAATAAGAATATTTTGCTAGATAATTTTTAATTTGAATATGTGAAGAATATAGAATTGTTATCGAAGAATATAGATTTGTTATCGTAGAATATAGATTTGTTATCGTAGAATATAGAATTGTTATCGAAGAATATAGAATTGTTATCGAAGAATAGAATTTCTATCGAAGAATGTAGAATTATTATCGAATAATTTAAAATTGTTATCGAAGAATATAGAATTGTTACCGAAGAATTTTGAATTGTTATCGAAGAATTTTGAATTGCTATTGAAGAATATAGAATTGTTATTGAAGAATATAGAATTGTTATTGAAGAATATAGAATTGTATCGAAGAATATAGAATTGTTATCGAAGAATATAGAATTGTTATCGAAGAATTTAGAATTATTATTGAATAATATAGAATTGTTAACGAAGAATCTAGAATTGTTATTTGTTATTAAAAATAAAATTTGAGATATTTATATTTTGCAGATGAAACTAATTTTGTAAAGATTTTTTTTCGATATTTTTAAAAATGATAGTTTAAAATATGTTTTTATTTTAGTTTATTGTAAGTGATAATTTCCGTTTCGTTACAATTGTGGCTCATGAGTTTGTTAATAGTAATTCTTTTACACTGAGGTTTCTGGTGATGCATATATAAGTTCGCTTATATACTCCCATTATTACAATAAATATGAAAATAAAATGAATAAATAATAAGTAAAGCCAGGGTAATATAATTAGAAGATTCTTTTATATTTAATTTCATATAATAGTTGATAATGATTTAAAAAATATAAACATAAAAATAATTATTAATAAAGTCATAAAAAATTATAAGCAAGAAAGTGTATATTCTAGTGGTAATAATATTAATTAAAATTATATAAACATTAATTCAGATTTTATTAATATCCCAGTGTATTAGTAGCAATTATGCCAACGCTAATCGTCATAACACAAGTTTTAGTAATTATCACTTACAATAAACTAAACTAAAAACATATTTTAAACTATCATTTTTAAAAATATTAAAAAAAAAAAAATCTTTACAAAATTAGTTTCATCTGCAAAATATAAATACCTCAAATTTTATTTTTAATAACAAATAACAATTCTAGATTCTTCGTTAACAATTCTATATTCTTCAATAACAATTCTATATTATTCTTATAAAGAAAAAAAAGTATAGTTCTTACATAAGAATAGTGGTAGAGCTTTAAAAAGCAAAATCCAAATACAAAATAGCAAAAACTTGTCCACCTAACATACATACCATGATATTCCCATTTCTTTTACACCCCCTCCCACTGCTGAAAAAAAAAAAAAAACTTTTTCATTTTCAAAAACATCTTAGTATTAGAGAAAATATTACACACAAATAGGAAAAATTAAGAAGGAAAAAAAAAAAAAAAAAAAAAAAAAAAAAGGGGGAAAGGAAAATTTTAATATTCCCTACGCACAACAAATATAATTTTAAAACAATCATACTTTAAAAATACCGAAAAATATTAATCTTTACCTGTTGCAGTTGGTTGGTTTAACATTTCTGACGTAAGAACAACACGTGGACATAACTGCGCCAAACAAATTGGCGAACATCAGTTTAAAATTTAAGAAACGTAAGTATACGATGAAAAAAATGATCCAAAAACCAAAGATGAAATATTTTAAGGGGGGGGGGGAGCGTTTCAAGAAAAATGACTCACGGTTTGTTAGACCACAAATAGCAGTTAAAGGTTTAAAAAAAAAAATTCATTAAAATAGCAAAAACTATACCACTTAACAACTCACCACAAAATGTCCAACTCCTTTAATAACAGGTTGCGGGTTCGAGTCCCGTGTTGGCATGGGTGTTTGTAAATGTATGTTGGCTTGTCTAATGACGAAATGTTTCGGCGCATTATAGCCCTCGTGTTGCTGACGGCGCCAGATAATCTGAATACAACCAACCAACCTTTAATAACAACAACCCGAAAATACTCCAAACACTTTTCTTATTTACAGTAACCCCCCCCCCCCTCTCCCTTCCTTTTCGAAACAACCAATATCTACTCTAGCACCTTAACCAAAAAGGTCCCCCCCCCCCCCTAGGTCCCCCACGATACACAAATCACGCCACTTCTCCGCCAGCTGAAGACAGTTCCGCAGTGACACAAACCTCAACCGAAAACAAACCACTGCCGCTTTACGTCCCGGGGTGTCTCGGTTAACGGGTCCTTAATTGTAGACCTCCCCGCGCTACCTTGGCGACTCAGCGGCGCCCAGAGACCGGAAGTACGTCACCGGATGGACTCCCGGCTCAATTAAGAGCCGCTCTTAAATGAGCCCTGTCGGGGAGATGACTTTCTCTGGTGGAACTAAGTGTGCCACAGTGGTATGCGATAAGTATATATATATAGTGTTTGTTTATAACTTGGGAGGAAAAGGGTTGTTCACAAGTTATAAAAGGTTACAAAACAAAAAATGCTTCCATGTCCTGTAAAATGAAAAGTTATAATATCTTAATACTGATATGGGTGACTTGATATAGTGATACATTTTTATGCGCTGGTATGGTATGTCTGGGTGCCCAGCGATAGGAAATATCAGGAAAAGTTAAATTTTTTTAAACATTAGAGATTTGTTATGGAATTTTTGAAAAATTTCAATTATATCAAAGAATTCATACTTTTGTTTTCCCCCCTTTGTTCGTAATCGATAAATAACAAAAATAATTCTACAAGATCAAGAAATATAAATTTCCATCAATAGATTTAATATTTAAAAAAAATATAGTTTTTGTGCTGTAAATTTCTTTAAGGAAATTAAAAATTTTGTCCTCTGCTCACTCTCTATCTGAATAGCTAAATATATATTACATATATCAAGCTTAGTGGTAAAATAATGTTAATACACAATATATAAAATTCAAAACTATTGATTATTATTATGATAAGGTAATATTAAACTTTTTCTCTTATAAATATTTTTAAATAAGCACTGCCAATGGACATCTTTCTTAGATGTTAATTATTGGTTTGCGCCAATTTTTTAGTGAAATAGTTATCCTATTCTACCAATTAGTATAAAATTAGCAAAGTTATACGACAAATAATATCTGATGTCCTGGCATAACAAGAGTTAAAACTATAAAAATAGGAACTTGCCATCAGTTCACCGCCTGCAGTCCTCACTGCATGTTGAAGAATGCCACGTTGCCATATTCCGGATCGAAATTCCTTGTAAAACTAATATTAGAACAATTTTGTATAAAAAAATCTGTATAATTTTTCCATGAATAGAACTAAAAGTAAATATACACTAATTCCCATTTGGATTTTACTTTTTTTAATTCGCAGACGATTTTTTACTTTTGAATTAAAAAGAATGACTTTTAATGTCCGGAATAAACTCAAGCAAGTAACGTCCCAGTCAAGCTATTAGAGATAGTTTTTTTAAATTTAAAGGTCAAGAATCGCCCTAAATAATAAAATACAAAAAATAATTTTTTTACTTACTTTCATTGCGGAAATTAAAAATAGAATTAATACATATTTAATGGTCTATTATTGTAAAACTAATCGTACAACTAATTTCGAATTTGATATACATTCAGATTTAATGACGGTTGTTAATTTTCGCTCAACTTTCTGTATTTGAATTATTTCTATTAGAATTCTTTCAATTATTCCAAATGTAAGGATTTTTTCAGTGTTTTAAAATATGTAAACAGTTTGGTTCTGTATTTGCTAAAATATTATTAATATCTACTTAGTTCATATACAGTTTGTCGTATTTGCAATTTTACTATTATACAGATTTATATAAGAGTTGATGTATATTCAAAATTCTATTATCTGCTTATATAAAACCTTGTGTACCCCTCGCCAATTAAAAGTTCTTAAATAATGAGTTTTCTTATATTACATTACAACACTAATTGTGATCTGAAACATGATAACAAAGATTTCTAAACACAGGTTTCATGCTTGAATAACTTCTAATCAAATCGACGTTGAAAGACCCTTAGATTTATTTTTCAAATGCTAATGATGACAATGTCTTTGTCTATCCTAAATACCCAAATAGCAAACGCAAATTTCTTGATTGCTTACGTTTGATTAGAATTACTTCCCCGCTTTACGCGGTATTTAGAGCATTCTACTGGTTTATTACAAAGTTATAATGCATTCCAATGTATCATATCTAGAATACTGTAAAACACGCTTAAAGCGATGACAAATTCTAGAAAAACGTAAACAAGAAAGAAATTTGCATCTGCTGTTTGGGTATTTAGAATGAACAAAGATATTGTCATCAATAGCATTTGAAAAACATATATATTTAACACAGTATGTTTGAACTAGTAGATTCATTTAGAATAGTCATTTTTAGAACTCTTGCGTATCATATGTTTAGGATATATTTATTTTTGTATCTGCATGACATCTTTATAAAAAAAAAAATCTTAGTGGTTGACTAACATTTAAAATGTGATTATAATTTTTTGAATTTATGACTAATTAAAAAATATTCTTAATTGTGTGGGAATTAGAGGTATTTATAAAGTTTTGTCTTCACTTTCCCAAAACACTCAAAGCTCAATTAACCGTACCACAGTCCATAATGTGTTTAGGGGGATTATTATTATTATTATTATTATTATCATTGTCATTACTGTTACTAATACTAATATTTTTACTGCTATTATTATTGTTGTTATTATTTCAATAAATATGTTATTTAAAGATAAAAAAATATATTGTCAACAGTAAATAGTTTCCGCAATGATCAGATTATAAAACGTTTTCAGATATTTGGGTTAATCGGGCATTAATTAACTCAATAACTATGAAACGAAAGAACGAGTATTGTTCTGAAGATAGGGGCAATGAACTAACACTTTAGATGCACACACAAACAGATAGATGTGCACTTGTTTTATAGCTAAACTAAAACTATCTGCATTTAAAAACTTCTGTTGAAAGAAAGAAAAGAACTCACGTGAATGTATAATTTCGTTTCGATTGGATTTTGTAAAAAAATTGAACTTTTTCAATTATTCACTCCCAAAATCAATTCTGAGTTCTTTTAAAAATTTACTTTTTTGACTTTACTTTAAGATCTTACAAGCAATTTCAATTAACTAAATGTTTTCTTTTTTTCCTTCCACCTTAATCAATATTTTGATTATTTTAAAGAGAAAGTTCTTTCGCGACCGATATATTTTACAAAGAAAACTTTTTAATTAAAAACTTCATTTCAAATGTTTGATTTGAATTTAATTATTTGTAAATCAAAACATTGTTTGTTTTTCAAGTTGTTTAGACAAAGCAAAAGTCACGCAAGGTAATTTTAGTTTCTTACTTACGATAGAATTGAATATACTTGATTATCTAATTGGGATCCTCCAAAGTGAAAGGCGCCTTTTTATTTTGATTCAATAGCTTGTTTCTTTTTATTTGTTTGTTATTATGTTGAGCCACTGGGTTTTCAATTTTTAACAAGAATACTCTAACAAATTTAAAAACATCATTGTTGCTGTTACGTGAGATAAAGCTATTTTTGTTCATTAAAAACTCAAAATTTCGTACTTTTCTTACTGTTGCACTTTTACTTTTCGCCTGAAGACGCTGTTAAATGAAATACATAAATTGCTGTTACATGAAATAATGCTATTTTTGTTCATTAAAAACTCAAAATTTTGTACTTTTCTTACTGTTGCACTTTTAATTTTCGCCTGAAGACGCTGTTACATGAAATATATGAATTGCTGTTACGTGAAATAATGCTATTTTTGTTCATTAAAAACTCAAAATTTCGTACTTTTCTTACTGTTGCACTTTTACTTTTCACCTGAAGACGCTGTTACATGAAATACATAAATTGCTGTTACATGAAATAATGCTATTTTTGTTCATTAAAAACTCAAAATTGCGTACTTTTCTTACTGTTGCACTTTTACTTTTTGCCTGAAGAGTTTGAAATTTATTTAGAATTTTTTTTTTTTTTTTTTTTTTTTTTTTTTTTTTTAAATAACTTAAAGTTATAGTAGTAATTTTAATAAACCTTAATTTCTATATTTAATAATAATTTCTATATTTAATAATAATTTCTATATTTAATAATAATTTCTATATTTAATAATAATTTCTATATTTAATAATAATTTTTATATTTAATAATAATTTCTATATTTAATAATAATTTCTATATTTATTTTAAATCACCGATAAAGTATATATGTATATTATCTAGTCCATTTGAGAAATATTGTTTTTGTTTTCCCTAATATTAAATTACACACAAGTTCAGTCACAATAAACTTAACAATATTGGTACTTTTCTGTACATTCACAGGCCATCGCGAGAGGTAGAATTCTCCCTGTCATGCAAGAGGTTCCATTATCGAGTTCCACCTTCAGCCTCTCTTTTCAAAGAGAGTAAGTAAACTCGACAAAGATTGTGGCAGAGAATCACATATCAGCTGTGTAGCCAGATCTTGCTTTAGTGTTGTCCCGGCAGAATATCCCCTCTTGTAGCCTTTGATCTCCTACACAATTGATACCCGGCATTGAAAACTTTCATAAAATAACCGATTCTTCTGTTTGAAACAGGCACGAATTCGCGAACATTGTGGGGATACCAAAATCAACCAATCTAACATTAAATTCACACAATTTGAGTCACAATAAACTTAACAATGTTAGAACTTTTGTGAACATTCGAATTGAATATTGAATTGAATCTTGGAGATTCAAATCACATCTCTGAAATGTGACGTTTTAACCCGCCATGCAAAACATAATTGCAAAGTGTCAACTATAACAAACGCATAACTCACTGCTTATCTAGTTAGCACCAAACAGTCAAAAGCATAATTGCATAATTAGAACCTTGTACCTTCAAGGAACAAAACGAATTTCGTAAAGGTTATTGGGATCTTCTGACGGTTCTCATCTCTGAAGGTGACACCAAACTTAAGAAATAAACTTAAAAGTGCGTGACTTTAAAAATTATGAGGGCGAAGAAGTGATTGCTCCCAAAACCAATATCAATATTTCAAATTTCAAAAACAAACATGTTTGCGATTGTGTTCAAATGCTATATCCGAAACCGTTATCTTAAACTCAACAAACGCATAATTTACTGTTCCCCTAGCCAACACCAATCAGTCAAAAGCATAATTAATACCTACCAAGGAACAAAACAAACTTCGAAAAGATTGTTGGGACGATCTGAATGCCAACTCTCACCGCTGAAATAAACTTAAAAATAAGCGACTTCAATAACAAAGAAAACTCAGAACCAAGTGAATCTAAAGTCAATACCAAATTTTCAAATTACCAAACATTGTTGGGGCTAGTTTCACATATTATCTCAGAAATCGATGTCCCAAACTCGCCACCAGAAAAAAAAAGTCCCTAAACTCCCCAATCCTTCTGTTACAAAACCACATGGAATTTACGAGAAGGATTCTCCTACTCCAAGTGGTATCATGAACAAGTCCTCTTGTCGTATCTGATTTATAAGGACACTGAGCATGGCTTGACTTCGCGGGCCGTCTTTGTTGGGCTGATAAAAGGGACGTCTGCAGTATCTCTGGGACGCTCTCTCTGTGTGAAAGAACGCGGGATAGATACTTGAGCGGATGTTTACGGGTCCATGCTCGTGTGGTTCGGTTGATCTTTTTTTTTCTTTTTCTTTTTTCTTTTCCCTCGCTATCCGAAAGAGGGGTTTTTCCGTCAATGAAGCATCTTCTGGGCTGGGGATGTAGATGCTGCGATAGGAGGGATCTTGGAAATGTGAATGGAAGAGGGGATGTGTTGTTTGGTTGTAGTGGATATGTTTTGGGTTGTTGCACGTTGTGGTTATTCATCTAGGACTCTGGAACATCGCAGAACTTTCAATTACATTTTAATGCTGGTCACTGCCTCTAAATTTGACATGGATCGGCGTAATTTACCATTTTTGTTTTACATATTTTCATTAGTTAAAAAGTGGCCAGTCTGGCATTATATTTTGGCGATAATTAATTTCGTTATTATTTCTTGTAAGTTAATCAGAGATCTGTGTTAATTTTCTACCTTCTGCACCTTTATCGAATTTCTATGGAAATTTAGGGGATAGGGTTGTTTAGAGCACCTTAAAACGCAATACCACAGTGGTTTTAATCAAAATTGTTAGACTTTTTTTGTTAATTACTCAAACACAAGGTTGTATTTTTTTAGACCCAGACTTAAATATGACATACAGGTCATTAGTTTTATTTTTTGTAAAAAATAATTTTCAAGAATTTCTGGTAGTAAGTAATTGGCGCAACAGTTATAAAAATATAGAACCACCAATTGAAGGCGTAATGTGAATCAAAGTATTCCATTCAAAAGAGATAGTGGGCTGGTCTTTTGGAGTTATTTTTATAAAATACGAATATTTACCACACTTTTGAAAAGGGATGCTTGACAAAATTGGCATTTATTTTAATACAATTTTTTTTCAAAAGTTAGAATGATTTAAAATTTAGAATGATGTAGATTAAGACGTGCGTGCACATTATGTGCACATTATAGTACTCAGCCTATTGGTAATAATTATGCACTTGCTGATTGCTGTTGTAAAATAAAGCTCTGAAATCTGAAGACTTCTCAAATAAACTCATTAATTCCTGTCCTAAATATTTTATTGATTAAGTGCGTTCGATTTTTTTTTTTTTCTTCTCTAAAATTTGGTTTCGTGCTTGTGCTGAAAAATAGTTAAATTTTGATTTTCTTGTTAAGGACTTTACACTTCGCATATTTAGCGATCTATAGTAACAGAATAATGTATTTTTTAAAAAAAATAATTATTCTCAAAATATAATTTTAAATGCAGTTCTTGCCTTCACAAACATTCTAAAAAAAATTAAAATAAAAAATTAAAAAATTTAAAAAAATCCAGTCCTTACATATAAACGTATATTTTTGTCTGAACTTAAGATTACTACTACAGCGGCTGACTTCAAGAGGCTTCTTCATAATTCAGATCTTTAAAAGTGTACATGGGGTGTTTTTTTTGTAAGCTTCCTTTCAAACTCCAAACCTGTATGAGCAAGTTTTCTCATTCTTCAAGATATTCCCGGACTCCTTTGTGAAAGTTATGAATACGTCAATAACTAACTTGGCCAAAATGACTGAAGTTACCTTAATTGCGGGGGTAACTGGAATCGAGTGCCTTTGGAGCCAGAAGACGAATAATAAGAAAAGTATTTTAATGAAGGTAGTTTTGTAGCTTTCATCATGGGGTTGTGCTTTTACTCAGTTTAATTTTATTTTGAAAGTGTGGAATGACAGGAAAATAACCTAAAACATGTTAATCTCTTAAGGTATACATATCCATTAGGAATTGCAAAATTTGACTCTAGTCTGCGTTTTTGGTTTGAAATATTCCCTAATTCATTACCTTTAAAATAATGCCATTTTCTCGCTGAGACTCAAATTACTTTTTAAAATACAGTGGGTTTTGTGAACCTGTTTTGTATCACTTTCATTAGTGTAGTAAACTTTAAACGCGTTTTCTGAAGAATGACATTTTGGTGTTATATGACTTTACGCCAACGGTCATAACTTCACAATAAATTATCCGATTTACAAAATTCTAATTTTGCTTTGTCGACAATAGTTGTGAATGTGTTTTTTATGGAGCATCTAATATATATATTGTTATGAACAATTTTATTATGCATATTTTAATCTTAATTTTTTGTTAAAAACTATATATTTTTTTAACTTTTTATTGAAAACTTGTAATTAAATAAATATTGAAGCCAAATTCAAAATTCTCCATAGGAACATGCGTCAATATAATATCTTTTATTTGCAATAAAAATCATACCTCTAAGTTAATTACAAGTTTATTTATGTATGTTCTAATAATGTCCTAATTAGTCACTTTTATTGCAATTAGCTGATTAAAAAAATTGACGGAAAAATAAAGTTTATACATAAAAATGCATTATTTTTAATTCTGATATACTTCCAAAAAGTTTGAAATTATAACCTAAAAATTAAAGGAAATCTTCTGAATTGTATATGTATACCTTAATAAAAAAAATAATAATAATTTAATACGAAAATAAAAAGCAATTAAGAATATTTTTTAGCTATTGGAAAATTTGTAGGTATTGATATCTTTAACAAAACATCACTGATTGTGTTTGTGTTAATTTTAGAGAAAATGGGTAACGTACGGGTTTTGATTGCAGATGGTGATTTAAATAAAAATTTTAGTGTATTTTTTTAGCAATTTAAGAGGTAATGACGTCTTTGACCAACCTCGCAAAGTGGAAATTTGAGAGAAAAGTGGAAATTTTAAGAAAAGTGAAAAATTGAGCGAAATGATTAAAGTATGGATACTTATTAATTTAATAGTAATACTATTTAATACATTTCTAACTTTAATGGAAATATATTCAAAGGAAGTTGTTATACTTAAAAAAGGAAGTGGTTATAAAAGTAATTTATTTGGCTGCCAAAGATTATAACTATTTGATTAAAATAATGACAAAGTGTCGCGACGTTTGCGTAACTGGACATTGTTGTATCAATTCGAAAAAATTATATTTTTATGTTATATTAATATATTTTTGTGTTAGGTGCTACAAATGTGAAAAACGTATAGTATTAGCCTCATTTGCTTATGTTTATCTGATCAAATTTAAAAAAAAAAAAAAAAAAAAAAAAACGCTTGTGAAAATCGAGCCCTGATTTGATTTTAAACGAAGAAAATTAAAAATAGGTAAATTCCTATTTATGATTGCTATTACAGTATTAAACAGCAGTAATGATGATAATATGATATTTAATTATTTAGTTGCCGTACATATAGACTAACTATCTGTTTTTTAATTCTGTTTTTTTTTTTTTTCCTTTCTAGTTGATATTTGAAATTAATGCATGCAATTCAATTCTAAAGGTCTATTTATTAAATGTAATATTTTCTTTTATAGGTAAGGATATGTCTTGTCATTATAATCAGGATATTTATGATGAAATGCTTGTCATGAAAATGCTAATGAAACGACTTTCAGTGTAAATACTGGTAAGCGATTATACCCTTAATCTTAAATAAAAATAGTAAAATATCATATACACTTATAATTCAGGAACTAGATTAAATTGTTGTTAATATGAAGTAAGGTTTGCCGTTTTCTTTTAATTTATTTTATGTACTTATTAATTTCCTATAATATCTATACTTGAAAGTATTGTTTTTACCCAACAGAGCCCTCAATTATTGTTCAGCAATAATTGAGGGCTCAGTTCAAAATTGTTTTATTTTTTTCCGTTATTAAAGTCAGGAGATATAGAGAGATTTATTGTCAGTTCTTTTTACCTCTTCATTTTTTTTTTTTTTTTTTTTTTTTTTTAGTAAGATCACATTTCATTTCATCCTTTCATTATTGAGCCGCAATAACGTTGTTCTCAAAGCTTCTTTTTACAAAAAATGAAATTGGAGTTGATATGAGTCTTTTGATACGATTTTCAAATAATTTTTATAATTAAGAGACTGATAAAAAATAACGTCAACATACTTTTTAATTTTACTTCAGCTATTTCAATGACTGTTCAAAGAATTTTTCAAAAATCTTATTAGTCAACATTTATTGTAAGAAACTTTGAAAATATGTTCTAAAAATAATTCAAAAGCGAAATGCAAATATCGATACGAATAAATTAAACTGCAAATAACGACTACACAGCTATGCATACTAAGACGCTTACGAACTTTGCTTCATTCAGTGCATTTCTTTTTCGATCTTTGATTCGTGCTAAACGCTGAGACATAGTAATCTTTCATCAGTTTGTAGGCGTGTCCGAATCAAAACGGGCAGATCCGAAAACAATACAAATGGACCCTTCAAAGATCGTCCATTCAGCTCTTAATTCCACTTAATAACACAGATTCTTCCTGACATTCGGGACTTCCCTTCGAAAAGAAGGTTCGCCAATTGGTCTTAATCACACCGTGTCGCTTGTTTGATATCCCATTCTATCATTGATTGGTATCCTATTCTTCAGCAATCATTGCATTTTTCTAGTGGCAACAGCGGATCCAGCTAATCCGGCTGGATTGTATTAGTAAATTATACTCATTTAATTGCGGCTTAAGATATTAAGTACTTTCTCGATGGCTCCCATTCTGGAGGACAAAAGAAATTTATGTGTCAGCTTTTTTACAACCGTTGACACACCGAAAGAATAATCCGGCAGGACGATAACAACTCAATCCGACTCCAAAAAGCTTGTGAAAAAGGTTCGAACAAATTGTGGAACTTGGGTGGCTCGCCCGGAGCGCTCTACAATTACTCTGGAACTTTAATAAATTAGTGTTCGACATTCATTTTCGAATTTCGTGGTAAAAAAAAAAAAAAAAAAAAAAAATCAATACCACTGACTCTTGTCGTCTTGTATTGTCCTCTATGCAGTCATTGCCAGGTTCAGGTGGCTTTGTGTGGCACAGCTTCAAGTGCGTTTCCAAACAGTTTCCTTCTAAAGGTTGACTTGTGACCATATTTCTATAGTGTGAGATTGGCTTCAGCAGGTGTGCTATATTTGGCGAGTGATGGCTCTGGTTTTTTTTTTCTTCTTTTTTTTTTTTTTTCTTTATGAGGAAGGTGTCTTTCATTGAAAGACGTCATACTGTGTGAATAATTCGCACGTCACAGTACGAAGCCCGGCTGATGTAAGTTATTAATATACACCGCAGAGAAGGTAGTTCAGTAACTTTGTGAAAATAATGGTGGAGTATTTCTTTGTTTGCATTTAAACTTTGAATTTGACTTACTCTTAAACGATACTGAATTGGTTCGCGTGTTGAAGATTTCAATCCCGTTGGCATTATTTTCCAGACATAATTTCAGGCATTTGATTTTGCTTTGAAGTTCTTGACAAGTATCATAACAGACTCAAGTGCACCAACACAAATTTGATTCTCTCTCTCTTGCTACAAAAGTGACACAGCTCGAAATTCTGCATTTGAGTTAGTGTACAGAATCACAGGCTGCTTAAACTGGAAGCTGGTTGAAGAGAATCTTTCCAAGTTGAAACTGACTTGTGTCGCTCTTCCAGCTTCAAGTTCACGTAGTCTGTGATTCAGTAACACTTTAACATTCAAATATGAAGAAGTTTGAGTTGCTTTACTTTTTAACCAAATTCTGCATTTTGAGTTAAAGTGTGTGCTGAATCACAGGCTACTTGTATTGGAAGTTGGTGGAATGGCATAAGATTCCCTCCAAGTTAAAACTGACTTGTAGCTCTTCCAGCTTCCAGTACGTGAAGTCTGGGATTAAGTAACACTTTAGCTCTCAAAAGTAAAAAAGTTTAAGTTACTTCGCTTTTGAAGCAAAGGTGAAATGTGTTGTTAATTTTTTATTATATCATCCTAATCTCTTAACTACTTCCCACAATCTTTCCATTAACTACAGTTGAGGTATTCCAACGTACAGTTCTGTGTCCCAGAGATACATGATGCTACCTCTATTTGTATTGATTTTCAGGTCATGATGCAATATTATGTGTTTCGTAAAACTGCTAGGCTTTTTTTTTTTTTTTTTAAATATAATTATCAGTCACAAGCAACATAATTTTTAAATGTTTTTAGAACTTTTATGAAATCAGAGTGATTATTGGTTCTGAGAGGCTTAAGAAATAAGGGAACTTGAATTTGTAATTTTTTATTACTGTTTACGTGTTTAATCAATTGAAACTCGATTCATTAAACTTTCCTGTCCTATTATTTGCAGTTGCTGTTACATCCCCACCCCTTCTCCCCATAAGCTCAGATTAGATTTGAATTTTTTTTTTCTGTAAAACCTATTAAAATTTTTATTTTAAATATATATATAAAAAGGAACTTATTTGAGATATCATATATTTCCGTATAGGTAACTCAACAGTTAATCGGTAGTTATCTCAAGTAGCTTAGTGTTTTCTCCTTTATTTCCAAATAAGAGTTCGAACTCAGTAGTTAATTCAGATGGCTCATTAGTTACATCTACATTTCCATATAGGAGCGCATGTTGCAACTTATAATGTTTTAAGGCTCTTTGTAGAGGGCGCTAGTTGCACACCACCCCCGCTTGTCGGAGAAAGCGTCGTTCCCCTACTTGATGTTAGTATAACTTTGTGTTATGTGTGGTATCCCGTCTTTTAGTAAATAAACTAGTTGAATCTAAAGATGGTGTGCCCCTTGTGAATAAAACATGACCAAATTAAGTATCAGGTTGAAACAGTACATACTCAGTAAATAATCAGAAGTATATTTCCATATAGGTGTACAAACTCAGCAGTTCATTAATAGTTATCTAAGGCATTTTATCTATTGCATTCGGAAGACTTTTTACACTCGGGGATTGAAAATGTGTGGACATTTACCAAAAACTTGTTTCTAAGGTAGATAATGTACTAACGTAAAAAAATAAATATATACATTGAAAAATCAAATCACAATCATCAGTGAAGCTGATATTAAGGTTGAAGTTGAAACTAATTCAAAATTTGTTAGTGCTGTTACCAACCAAAAAAAAAAAAAAAAAAAAGTATTCCTTCTACTCACTCTCCTTGATATATTATGGAACCCGTCGCCAGTCCGATCACCGAAGAACAGAACGTATAATATTTTCGTACGAAGAACCGTTGCCCAAGCAGTAGTAACATCTCTAGAGCGTAAGTTAATAATTAAGGGACAGGAACCAGAAGAAATTCACATACGACTGCAACCCTAGAAGAAAGCGAACTACAACCAAAGAGTACGACAGGCTGAGTGGCATTTTATTACAGGATCCTTTCATTACTCAGGCCACAACATGTAATCTGTCATTATCAATCAAGGCATCTGGCAACACGCGAAACGCCAAACGACACTGAGAACGATCGCCAGCGCGATCGCCAATTCCAGAAAATTCGAGTTTTCCTTTATTATTTCATTCACAGGTCGATTATTTTTTTTAGTTTCTTGTTCTCATCTGTTCCTTTTTTAACTTCTTTTTTTTTAAAGGTTCGTCTTGTTCTACTCACTTCATTTCATGCGATTTTAGCAGCCGAGAAACTCGGGGGAATGTTGTTGGTCTTTGTCGCCAATTCGAGAAACAGAACTCTTACTTTATTTCATTTGCAGGGCGATTTGATTTTTTGTTTCTTTTTGTTTCTCATCTGTCTCTTTTAAGGTTCGTTTTATTGTTCCGTCCACTTCACTTCATGCGATTTTCATCAGACGAAACGTTAAGAGAAAGTATAATGATGAGAGCGGTCCCCAAGTCTTTTGTTCCGTGTTGTTGTTTTCTTAAAAACGGAATGAAATGTTCGACGTGTGGATTTTATTTTTGTGGTAATTTGCGTTCTTTTTGTGGTAATTTGTTTTTTTTTCCAGCTTTGTGTCGCTTTCTACACTAAGGATCTTCAATCTTTTCAAGTTCAAAGATCTTTGATGAAGTTTTCAAAACAATTCAAATTCCAGAAATCTTGAACAAAAGCTTGAAGAGATTTTTTTTATTCCTGTTATATATTGTTTTGTGTGGTGAAATTGACTAATTTTGTTATTCGTTTACTTTTTTTTGAAGTACAACTAATGACTTTCAATTTTTAGTGGAACTTTTCAGCAGAATAATTAGCTAATTTTGTTTTCCTTCAAATTGGAATAACAAACTTTCAACCTTTCCATTGACTAACAAACTGTCCAGCAAATTTTAACGCTTACTTTTTTTCTACAATTTATTTTCTGCAATTAGAGTATTGCATTAACGGTATGACTATTTGTGTGCATGTCAATTTGAAAAGAAATGGTACATGATTTTTATTAATATTCCAATGTCAACAACTTTTTAGCAATGGCATTTATTTAATCTGTTTTGTTTCATTTAAGAGCTACTGTGAAAATACCTTTAAAGATTTTTCCGCAAAGTTTCAAATTGAAACATTAGAGGAAAAATATATTTCAATAAAAATGTAGTGTATAGGTGAACATTTATACATTTTATTTAAACAATTATAACTATCAATGATGGTAACAAGTTCAAGAGCTTTTTCACCAATTACAGTTACAAGTTAAAGCTCTCTAAATGAAATAGGACTATGTCACTACTAGTCCAAATATAACATATTTCCCTTGTTGCATCTGGTAGAAGTATTTTTTAAAGTTTGAATTATATATTACCAATTTTTCAATTTAATTTAATAAAATGAAATATTATTAAGTAGCATTAGATTACGAAATAATCTATTCAATATATTTGAAATCGTTCGAAATCGTTTTAAAATCGCATAATTCAAAACCGAAAATTTCAACAAAACAACCCACTCTTCATGAAAACCAAACCATTACCAAACTAGTGAATGTACAACCCCACGAGCGGCGCTTTGATTATAAACAACAACCTATAAAAGTCATAAAGCCCAATGCTTTCCATTACCGCAACAAAAAAAAAAGAAGAAAAAGACACGTGCGACCTCATACCAAGAACAGGACGATAACGCTTCAGATCCTCAAGAAGTTACAACGCTCGTTTACAAGATGGGCCTAAAATCTAATTCAAATTAAACATAAATTAGGAAATCGTGATGTGCGTGAACCCTTGCTGGCGAAATGATCATCAGTTTTTTGTTCTTCGCTAGATCACCATTGACGAACAATGCGCTATTATACGTCCACTGACGTGTAACGACACTCAATGGCAATGAATGGCCGTCCACTGTTAAGCCGATGAAGACGTTTATATGCGGGGGTTAAACTGAAAAGATCAGTCCATTTGCCAGTGACTGTTTGAGATTAGCTTAGAACGTTTTGAATAGAGTTTTTTTTTTCTCTCTCTCTTTTTATTTCCGGCCTGTGGAGGGTAAATGGGCATAAGTTAGGTTGATTTACCACGGATTGAATGAAAGTTCTAAATCAGAGGTAATGTTGTAAGTGGATAGCTTGGGGATCTCGGCGAATGATTTCCGTACTTGCAATTAGAAAAAAAAAATTGTGGTACAAATTTTTGTAAATATATCTGTAATTTTCTCTCTCGCTCTTTCTATTTGTGTATGCTGTAATCATTTTCTTTTTAAAAAAAAATGACCTTAAATAAATTTCCTTTCAAATGAAAATGGCACTGATTTCAAAAGTGAATTTAGTTTACTTAAGAGTTACTCTGCGCGAGGGACGTAGCTGCATTTTTTTTGTTTACCAAACTGAGGAATTGTTACCAGGTGGCTCTTTGCATTCTGTTCTATATAATGGTGAAGTTTAATGGTCGTACCTGCTGGGAAAATATCGAAAAAGTTAATAAGTTATTCAATGAGTTATTATCTACTAAACTAAACTCCAACTTAACTTGACATCACTAGATGATAGATCTTCACAGTGCTCATAGGCAATTAATCCATTTCAGCTGAGTGAAGACATAATTCTCGCCAAACCTTATAGCCTTTTGTACTCTACAGGGTTGTGGTTTGGCGAACATTATGCTTTCACGCCGCCAAAATGGATTAAATACTTATGAGCACTGTGACGATCTACCGTCTAGTGATGTCAAGTTAAGTTGAAGTTTAGTATAGATGAAGCTGTTAAACTTTAAACCGCCATTTCTCATTGTGAGCCCAGCTGCAGATTCTGTTTTCGTGCTTAGCCCTGCACAAACGCCAATAATTTCTTAGTAATGTTTTATTCTTTGTGTCTGTGAATAAAATTCTATGGTATGTAGTCATTTTAATAGACTGGACTTAGTTAAATCAAATGGTTAGAGCGGTGATGGAATTTAAAATGCTGAACAGGTTGGTTTAACCGTTTTGAATTGAAAAATTCTACCACCCACAAATTATGCTCACTTTAATTGCAATGTTTTCGAATAAAAACGGTTAAACAACCACTTAATAAAGCGGTGGAATGTTAGTCGTAAATGTCATAAAATTAGAACATTGATGAGATCGGAAAAGAACAATACTTTTGTATTTGTTCCTCATTTATTTGCCCCGACCAAGCCTACCAGCTATTCTTATGCTTCCTCAATCTTCATAGTTTTTTTTTTTTTCTTTCTTTTTTTTTTCTCTTATATTTTCATAGTTTGTTATATAATTAGAACAATGATAAGATTGGAAAAGATCAATATTTTTGTATTTTTTCCTCAAATATTTGCCCCAACCAAGCCTACCAGATAATCTTATGCTTCCTCAGTCTTCATAGTTTTCTTTATATTTTCATAGTTTGTTATAAAATTAGAGCATTAGTGAGATCGGAAAAGAACACTATTTTTGTATTTGTTCCTTATTTATTTGCCACAACCAAGCCTACCAGCTATTCTTATGCTTCCTCAATTTTCATAGTTTTTTTTTTTTCTTTCTTTTTTTTTTTCTCTTATATTTTCATAGTTTGTTATATAATTAGAACAATGATAAGATTGGAAAAGATCAATATTTTTGTATTTTTTCCTCAAATATTTGCCCCAACCAAGCCTACCAGATAATCTTATGCTTCCTCAGTCTTCATAGTTTTCTTTATATTTTCATTATAAAATTAGAACATTGATGAGATCGGAAAAGAACAATATTTTTGTATTTTTCCTCATTTATTTGCCCCAACCAAGCCTACCAGATAATCTTATGCTTCCTCAGTCTTCATAGTTTTCTTTATATTTTCATTATAAAATTAGAACATTGATGAGATCGGAAAAGAACAATATTTTTGTATTTTTCCTCATTTATTTGCCCCAACCAAGCCTACCAGCTAATCTTAAGCTTCCTCAGTCTTCATAGTTTTCTTTATATTTTCATAGTTTGTTATAAAATTAGAGCATTAATGAGATCGGAAAAGAACACTATTTCTGTATTTGTTCCTCATTTATTTGCCACAACCAAGCCTACCAGCTATTCTAGTGCTTCCTCAGTCTTCATAGTTTTCTTTACAAAAACCGCTAGGCACCTAGCACAGTTCATCGCATCGTGACGGGAAACAAAGAGAACAGCGCCCATCTCCCTCCGTACTACAAAAGAGTTAGGAAAACTTTTCTGTAAGCATCCACAATATCCGTCTTGACTTCTTCCAGGTTTTTCACCTTTCTTCTAAGAAAGTGAACGAGATTTGTCTTTAGGAGACAGTTTTCTTCTTTTTCAATGCTTCGGCACCAAAGTGTGACTGACAACTACCTGCAACGGATTCCGAAAACGGGGGAAAATAATAATAAAAAGGGGGTCAACTGGCACTCAACTCGAAATCCTGTGGACTGTTATTTTTTTTACTCTCGAATTTCTTTGTGTGGGACAGTTGGGTACCTCGTATTTCGAAAACTGCACAATGGTCACAGTGCTCTGAATCCACCCTTTTTCCCGGATTAGGACAACAAAGGATTATTTCCAAAACCGAAACGCTAGGATTATTTCTGAACAAACAGGAGACGTGCTATTTGTTCGAAGTTCGAAAGCTTGAACTCATATTTTTTAAGTCTCATCATTAAAAATAAAACTGGCTAAAAGTACTAGGGTGTCCATGGTGGTGTCATAGAAAATGCTCTATGGCAAAGACGTTTTCATTAGGACATTTATAGATTTTTTAAAGAGTCCGGATATCATTAAAAGCTTTAGAATTAAAAGAATGGACTGGTCTTTTTTCATATTGCTGGAATGGATAAAAATAATCCAATAAAGAAGATTTTTGTCGCAAGGCCTTTCACGAGTAGGAGAAGAGGATGGTCAAAACTGCGATAGCTCGATTCTGTTGAATCGGATTTTAAAGTAGTCAGAGTAGACAACTGGCCGACCAGTTCGAGAAATAGGCTGTCCTGGACAAATCTTCAACGGAAGGCCTTGGCCCACCCTGGGCTGTCGTTTCAAATATGATGATGAAAAGTACTTGGAGCTTCTCGCGCCCGTCCGCATACTAAAATAATTGCGCAAAAAAAGCGCTTATCCAAACAAGGGAAATACAATATCTATTGCTGTAAAAATTCTCTGAGATAATTTTAACCTTTTACTGCTATATGCGATCTGACGCCATGAACCTTTTTTTGCGGAACGCTTCCACCCCTTAAATAATTTCATATTTGACTTTAAAATAAATTTTACCTATACTTCTGTTTTTTAAATTTTAAACCAATGTTCCCCAATTTGTTTGGTTCAGTACGGCCCACGAGTTGTTCTTGCGTCAGAAATATTAAACCACCCACAGTAGTTAAAAGTTAAACTTAAACAATACACACTATGTTCTGGAAACGAAAGTAAAAATGTGGTTCAACAATGAAAATTAGGACAACATCTATGAGGACACATCATCCACACTATTTAAACAAGGTAAACGAAAAAGAATTCATGACAAAATTTAACAACCGAAATTATGGTCCTATCCTAATAAAGAAACTACACCCACATAAAAACTAGACAATCCCAAAATCTATAAATATTGGATGGTCGTGGTCGGAACTTGGACACTGATAACTAAGGCAATCCAGCTACAATTTCGCCTTCATCAAAAGACGCCAAACAGTCCCTCACTAAAACTATTTCAACAGCAACTAATAAAGAAACTACACGCACACAAAACTAGACAATCTCAAAATCTATAAATATTTGAAATTAAGATCCTCCGTGGTCGGAACTTGGACACTGATAACTAAGGCAATCCAGCTACAATTTCGCCTTCATCAAAAGACACCAAACAGTCCCTCACTAAAACTACTTCAACAGCAACTCAAATGAACATTTCAAACCAAGGTTCACGATGGCAAGGTGGGTACAGACCTTCCTGCTATCCCGGCTTCATCAATACAAGTCCACTCCAGCCCTGGCTCCAAATAACAGCAACGGTTCCACCCCCTTGCCGCAAATATGACAGAGGCACAAAAGGCCAGGCCTATATTTACCCTCTCGGCAGTTTTTAGTTACCCCTGACCCACAGGGGTTCCGTGTCAAGGGCTAATTTACCCTGTTCGGGTAGAGTCGGGTTTCCCACCGTTGCCGATCACCCCACTTTTCAGTATATTACGATCAATATGAAGAATGGCCCAGTGTTCAGACATGGCAATTTTTTTCTTCTTTTTCGGTGGCATGTCAAGTGGTTGTAACCGTCTTGGATTTCGCTGTGGCTCTGTCTGAGGGTGAAATACAAGAATATTTCCATAATCGTATGGTTCGGCAATGTTAGATTTCGTATTGTCGCGAGTGAATGAGGGGAATACAAAACATCGTCAAATGTCCGTTTAGTGCAGCTGCGTGGTACTTGCCTTGGTATACTTTCTTAATCAGAAACATAAAGCGTACTTCCAGTACTACACAATCCACAGCTACCAATGCTGTTAGTTGTTGACTGGTGAGATTTTTCCTTGTTTTCTCCGTTTGAGATGCAACTGTGTTGCCATTTCCTCTTAAAAGGACTTTCGGAAAGCACTTTCTTAAAATTCACAATATTCTCAATAATCTAGAAGGTATCTGCAATGAAGTTTTGGCGTGATAAAACCTTCGAGTAAAGAAAAATCCTAACCAAATAATCACAAATTTACAAAGATCAAGGAGGGAGAAATATAAATAAAAGTGCCTTACATTTTTATGTTTTTTTCGTATGATTCAAATTTCGTGGTCCTAATAATTTAATATGTTATAAGACCATTTGTAAAAAAAATATATTCATAACCATACTTCTTTAAATACCCCGGTCGATTTTTGGTCCGCTTGAATTTTAAAATATTAGAATAACTGAAAAACAACACCTTAAAACGGATGAATGATACGTTATTTGGAAATTACAATTGGCCCTCAAAGAGTTAAGCTATTTTATTAAATATTCCATAAAGAAAGAAGTCATTGGTATAATCTAATTATAAATGAATGCAGAACATTAATTTTTATGCTAATAGATCAAGTAACACCTCTTTTACGAAAAGATAGTTTTAAATTTTAAAAACATCTCTCTGCAAAACATGCGGCAAACTACATTTCAAAATTTATTCGTTAAAAATTAATGTGAATTTATGCACTCACATCCAAATATCTTTTACTTATTCTGATTAAAACAAGTTCATTTTTTATTTATTAAAACTAATTTTGGCAACAGGAAAGAGTTTCTTCAATGATCGGTTAAATGATATTTCAGCGCGATTGGTTGAAGGCAAGTTGGTTTATTAGTATTCCGCAAAAGCGACCTTTTAGTGACAGTGACAGCTCCTAAAATTTAACAGAATGCATTGTCATCGACATCGAATCTTTCTGACAAGTTTCAGTTCGATTGGATGACGATAAAGGGGTTAATTAGCCCTCCGCAAACTTACCCGCCATCGACATAACCAGCCAACCACCCTCCCACATACATACACAAAATCGAAGTTAATATAAAGATTCTTTCTAAAAAAAAAAAAAAAAGATATTTATCTCATTCGAAGAATCAATTTCATGAATGTAGTAGGATATGATTATTCACTTTTCGTATTCATCAAAATATGATTTTGATTCGGAAAACTAACCATTTCGTAGGATAATAAAGTTAAAATTGGCTTTTATTAAAGTTCTTCACTGACGTCATAGCTGATTTTTTATTTAAACATAAATTGCAGTCTGTAGAGAGTTGTGCAAATTTACACAATATACATTTAAATGTTAACGAATCTGACTGCAAAACTTCTAAAAAAGAGATATTCGCGATGATTACGACTCAAAGAATATCAATGGTTATGCTTCGACATAAAAAATATGGTATAACTGTTTCCCTACATCCAATTATCATAAAACGCAAATTTGAGATTGTTTGCGACTTCCGTACCATTGCATAAAAAAAATAAGAGTAAATTTCTATAAATATATAAGTGTACATACTTTTTTTTTCCCCTTTAGTTTTTGTTACTACCACTTTTGCTACAGTATTTTTTTTTTTTTTTTTAAATAAATGTCATGCAAAATACTTTTAATACATATACGAATATCTTATATATAAGCGGAAATGCAATAAACCAAATATTTTGGAGTGGCCTATTTAGAAATAATCCTTAATTTTTTAATTTTTTTTTTTGATATCTTATAGTTAAAATATATTAGTATGAAAAATAAAAGCAACTTAGAATAAAATTTATTAAAAAAAAAAATACAGGAATTGTGACGAGACTAAAAATGTTTGAATAATTTAAAGTGTTAGAATAATTTAGCTGTTGTCGTTTTTTAATGTCCGTATAGAAGCTAAATTGCTTTACAAACCATACTACAGATGATTTCTTTGATTGAACTTGGCGTTCCGGAAAATTACCATTATTTAAATATAAAATAAATGTCCAGTTAAAATACTATCAGTCGTAACATGATCGATGAATAGAACTGAAAGCAATTTATTCATGCATTGATCTCATGAAGATTAGTTTAAAAAAAATAAAAAAAAATATGAATCATAAGATCTTGCATAATAACGGTCGAACAATAGGTTGGTTTCACGGTTATAATGCAAATTCTTAAATTTTCTTTCCTGGTTAGTATTTGATTCTAGTTAAATTAGAAACTAGAATGGAAGAATTATTTTTACACAAAAGAAGACGTATTCATTTTTAAACATCATTTTTAAACATTCATTTTTTTTAACATCCTTTGTATAAACATCAGAACACTGAACTTCTTTTTCTGCTGTCATACTTATTTTCTTGCAAAAACTATGATGAACCCAATGAACAAAATATCAGAATACTAATTAAAATCAGGCTTTGATGAAAACCATTGTGAAGCGTTTACACTGGAACCTTTTTCTCCAAATCCAACAGGTCATCTCATCCACCTTTCCTAAATAAACAAGATGACTAGGCCAATTTGTTGGGCATTATTAATATTTATTTATGCAGCAGGCTATTTGTAAGTTCGCGTGCAGCTATCACTTCAAGATGTTTGGGGAAATGTATTTTTACAATCCCCTGAACGACAGCCCGGAAATCATACTTGTGTTTATGTATTACGACATACTTTGTGTATTGAAAAACAGCATTGAAATTTTATAATTTATTTAAAAAATACATTTCCTGAAACATATCCCCCACTTAAAGTGATTGCTGAATGCGAACTTACAAATAGCCTGCTGCATAAATAAATACTAATTATGCCCAAAAAAATTGGTCTAGTCACCTTATTTATTTAAGAGGAGTTGGTACCCAAAAATTTATAATAAATCAATTTTGAGTTTATGTTTGTTTATTAAAGTTTGGCTTTTTCCCTTTAAAATGATACCTCATTTGTAATAATATCTCATTTAGAAGTATTTGTAATAATTTTTGGAAGACAAAATTTTGAACTATAAGTGTAAGTAGTGTTTTCTTTAAAATGCGTTTTTCTCAAAACTACATTTTTCATTACTCATGTACCTTTTTCTCAGAAACTTCTCATGCTATCTACCTAAAATTTCTGTCACATATTCATTTAATGTATCTGTATTTACTGAAAGTTATGTTTTTGAAATGAAAGTTTGTTATTATTTTAAAAACATTTTTTGTTCTGGCTTATTTCTTCAAAAAAACAAAAAAAAACCTGGGATTTTTAATAAATTTGGGGGACATACATGGTGATTTATTTAAGAAAAAAAAAAGTAAATGCATTATAGTTAAAACCCAACTTCAGTAGAATAACAAGGTCAGCTAAATGAGTTGAAAAAAGAATTAGTCTTCTATATCAAGTATTTTCTGAGAAAAAGGTACATGAGTAATGAAAAATGTCAGTGATAATTTTATCTTCACAAAATTATTAAAATTACTTCTAAATGAGATATTACTACAAATGAGGTATCATTTTAAAGGGAAGAATTTAAATTTTAATAAACTATAGTAAACTCAAAATAAATTTTTTATAAATTTCCGGGAATAAATTTCCCCTTAAGGAAGATGGAAGAAAAAACGGCGCTCTTATAAAGCTTTATATGTTATATAACAAACCTCTATAAAGAGTGTTAAATGCATATATACAACAAAAAATGAAAAAGAAAAAAAATCTAGATTGTGTCTTTTACCTATGGAGTACAAAACAACAATATGTTTAAAAAGTATAGATAAAAAAAAAATAAAAAAATCAAATGCCTGACATAAATAAACAACTTCTTACCAAAATTTTATTCTGCCTTGGGCCATGATTTTATTATGTTTAGAACGCCGTCAAAATATCCGTAAATCGTCCCTCTACAACCCCTCCATCTTACCCAAAACAAATATGACGGCGGCTGGGGCCCAATTTGTCGGACAATTTTAATATTTATTTATGTACCGGGCTATTTGTGAACTCGCGTGCAGGGATCACTAAAAGTGTGAAGCGCATGTGGAAACGTGTTTTTACGGTCTAAGATGTTAATTTTGGTTTTGGGGGATCAGGCTTCTTCGGGGTTATTTTTTTTTATATATATATTTTTCTCAGGAGTTGCACTTTCGTGAGCTTCTTCCGATAACGATTCATTAGCATAGGAAATCGATGAATAGTTGATGAACGTTATCGCTCGTGCTTATAGGCGCCATCCGGAATTTTATTTTGTGTTGTTGGCAGCAGCGTGGAAGAGCGAGGCGTGTTCGAGTCGTAGAATATTAATTTTTGCTCCATTTTTATGGGATTTA
Source organism: Linyphia triangularis (assembly GCA_963978545.1). Lineage (NCBI taxonomy): Eukaryota > Metazoa > Arthropoda > Arachnida > Araneae > Linyphiidae > Linyphia > Linyphia triangularis. Next base: position 85,519,383 of record OZ021728.1, read on the forward strand.
TTTTTTTACTGGTAGACTTGCAAGCCATGTTGAGGGGGATATTAGTTTTGTGAAATTAATCGTATGAAAATAATTGGTAGTCAAGTTTGAATTGTGGCGTCAATATTTCTGTAATATCCTCTATATATTTCTCAATGTTTCTGTAATATCACTACACTAGATTTTTTTTTTCAATCGCAAGTTTGTAATTGTGGATTATATGTATTTTGTGTTCTTGAAAGAGGTATGCAATAAATATCACATAAAGTTTTATAACAGCTATCCATTTTTAGAGCAGCGGCAATGTTAAGAGAACAACAGTTTCTGAAACAGTTCGTCAGTAAAGTTTGTAAAATATATGTCCTCTACCTCTAGAGCTTAAATTAATTCTACTCTTTATCTGAAAATTTAAAATTATTATCTGCAAAATAAAAAAAAAACGAAAATTTACCGAAAATTATACTTTCATTACCCTATGTAATACATATGGGTAATTGAAAGTAAAAAAACACCAAGTGTGATAGGTGCAAAACTAAAACTTCTTTTGGACATATCTCTACCAAAAATACATGCAGCACTTGCCTCAATCTAGTATTCTGCCGCCTTTTCCGGAATTAAAGGCAAGGCAATCCAACACCAAAACTCGATTCTTCGTGCCATAAATCGCTTAGAGATCTTATCTCTGCTATCAGCCTCACACGAAATGACATTTACCACCAGAGGAAACCATATCAGCGCCAAAATAACCAAACAAAAAAAAAAGCTCCTCTAGGATAGAAAAATTTGTTCTGGGAAAGGTAGTAAAGGATGGATGAACGAAAAGGGGTGATGGAGGAGAAGTATAAGGAGGATTCAAAAAGATGGCAGTCTCTTAAGTTTTTCACTGTGTGACGTAACAAGAATGCCGTTTTAAAGGGGAATTGTTATTGTCTATCTGATAGTGACGTCATTGGTTACTTGGGATGTGGGTTCGGTTGTTGAAGTGACTATTTATTGGTGCAGGAGCTGCGCGTGGTCTGTATTATGATGGAACACCATTTTATCAGGATTAGGATTACTGAAAGTTTTACTCGTCTCAAGGGAATGAAGGGTGAGGGGAGGGGGGGGGGGGGAAGCAGAGAGGTTTTTTTTCCCACGAAAATCTATTATGTATTTGCATCTCAGATTTGAGAAAACCATTCCACCAAGTATCTCGACAATCATAATGGGAAAATGAAGACTGATATAATAGAAATGAACTAGTTTCAAATGATATATAATAAATATTATAAAGTATGCACGTATATTGAATACGCAACTTTGATTTATGCGCTTTAAATGATGTGCATTGTGTGCATAACATAAATGCGCAGAAATTAGTTTTATTGCTGACTATAGAATTAATGTGAGATTCTACTTAAGAGTTAGAACTTTTTTTTTCTTTCTGTTCTCAGTTTCCAAATTAAATAAGAAATTATTTTCTTTTCAACAAATAAATGTAGCTTCCCTTAGTTATTTTTTGTAGAACTTCTTAAGCAGCCGTGTAGATACAGAACATATTCCATTGTACTGACAGAGATTGTATTGTTATGACATACGAGGAAAGGCACTCTCCCCAGCACTCCGACACGAGTCGTTTTTGAAATGGATATCGTTTTGGTGAGATAAACGGTGCTCACTTATAGGAGTTAGTAGACTAACTATAAATTTTACGCGTTCACGTCCCATATAATGGCAAACCTTGATTACCACCACCAAGTAATATAACTTATAAGGTAATCTGTTAAAGCGCCAATACGTCTTTACCTTTCTGAAGGCAGAGCGTAACCTTATTCCTCATATAAATTCCAAGCATATCATCACATTCTTACTTGCAAAACAAACCGTCCAACCTCTGAGCCAGCAGTGCATAGGAGCTTAAGGAAAGTTTCTTCCATGTTCGTTAATGATGACTGGAGCACGTTAAATCAGACGTGGTCGCTAAGTCCTCCAAGTTCATTTACCTCTGGGGCTCTGGGGGTGGCATAGCCAAGGCTTCTGCTGGGATCTTTTTCTTGATATTTGACTCTAAATTAAGAAGTTCCACATACGGTCGATAGTGCTACCATCTATCGGGTAGCTACCGAAAAGAGGTAGAAATGAACTCTTCGGTGGTTATAGGTAGACTAGCGCACTCCCTCTCACGAGCGAGTGTTTGCTAATTTCTTGTGCAATACTGCCCACTACCGATCTTCAGAAAATGGGGCTGGTACAAAATGCTTGCAAAAAAGCAGAGGTACCTTTGTCGCCATAGGCCTTGATAAGAAGAAGAAGTATAAAAGTTCTGGACCACTGTCTCTCTCGTCTTCTACCCTTGGAACTGGAAGTCTCAGACGATCGATTTCTCTTGACGTTCGATCGATGATTCAAGTACCCATGCACGATGGATCCAATGCCTCAAGTATAAGGGGGGGGGGGAGGGGAGAAAATGATATCTCCTATCTCCTTAGAGAAAAGGGGACGACTAAAGTTTCTGGGCAAGTCGAGATCAAAAAGAGCGACGAACGAATCTTTGTCTTATAGTAGGAGGAGGAGAAGGGGGGCTTCGAATCATTCGAAAGGAAGGACTGATAATGTTCCTTTTCTGCTTTTCGGGTCAATTTGACTCCTTTTCCCGATTTACGAGTCATTGGTTTTTAAAGTCGTCCTCCTGTGATAGGATTGACAGAATAATTAATGGTGATTTTTCTTGTCGCGTGAGATAAACGGCGTGTTTCTTTTTTGGGAGTAGTTGTATTGATTTTGCATTTAAGGGTCGGGAGTGAGATGAATTGTACAGAAAGCTTCCATAGAATAGTTTAGTTGAAGGTATTATTTTTGACATTTGATGAATACGGTATACAGCTTTTTATTTTTATTTAATTGATAGTAGGATGATGATATATTAGTATAACTGATTTAAGAATAGCATTTATTTGCCTGCTTACTTACTTATAGTTAAACATTTAGGATGTTTATATTTGTGATTTTTTTTTTCCTATTCTTACCTTCAGAGAAAACATAGTATATTTGTCTAAAAAATATGCAATGATTTTTGTGTTTTTAAGTCTAATGTAATGTTATGATAGAAATTATCCTTTCAATTGTCTTTTTAAAGTTTCACCTGTTGAAGTTAACTTTCTTCAAACATTTCCTTACGTTTGTATTCTGTAAGGGCAAATTGCTGTGAAATTGTGTTGAAATATATAAAGAATAATTAACAACTGTAAATTATTATTTGCAGTCTTTCTATACATTAGCAGTTATTTCTTAAGTTATTTTAATTTCTTATTTTACGAATATCTTAACTGAAAGATTAGATATAGTTTTTTTTTTTTTTACCAAGCGACTACTAAATCTTCTGTTCATTGCATAATTGCTTCTATTTCACTATTTTGTCTAAAAAATTACTTAAAAAAATAATTACAACAAAATTAAAGATAAAAATATATTTAAAAGTATTTTTATTAAAATTCACAACAATGCATTGAATTTTTTTAATCACAAGCAAGGAAGCCAAACAAAATCTCATTAAGTTTAAATTTTCGGAGCGGAATAATCTCTAATTGGTGACACATGTATACAATTGACATTAAAAAGATTTTTAAGTGCGTCTATTCCTACTAATGATTTGGCAAATAGTTTACGTATGATTCTACTCAAGGTTCAAAACTCAATTTTATAAGAGTCATATTTGTTATATGCCTAAATAAGGGAAATCTCATTAAGTTTAAATTTTCGGAGCGGAATAATCTCTAATTGGTGACACATGTATACAATTGACATTAAAAAGATTTTTAAGTGCGTCTATTCCTACTAATGATTTGGCAAATAGTTTACGTATGATTCTACTCAAGGTTCAAAACTCAATTTTATAAGAGTCATATTTGTTATATGCCTAAATAAGGGAAATCTCATTAAGTTTAAATTTTCGGAGCGGAATAATCTCTAATTGGTGACACATGTATACAATTGACATTAAAAAGATTTTTAAGTGCGTCTATTCCTACTAATGATTTGGCAAATAGTTTACGTATGATTCTACTCAAGGTTCAAAACTCAATTTTATAAGAGTCATATTTGTTATATGCCTAAATAAGGGAAATCTCATTAAGTTTAAATTTTCGGAGCGGAATAATCTCTAATTGGTGACACATGTATACAATTGACATTAAAAAGATTTTTAAGTGCGTCTATTCCTACTAATGATTTGGCAAATAGTTTACGTATGATTCTACTCAAGGTTCAAAACTCAATTTTATAAGAGTCATATTTGTTATATGCCTAAATAAGGGAAATCTCATTAAGTTTAAATTTTCGGAGCGGAATAATCTCTAATTGGTGACACATGTATACAATTGACATTAAAAAGATTTTTAAGTGCGTCTATTCCTACTAATGATTTGGCAAATAGTTTACGTATGATTCTACTCAAGGTTCAAAACTCAATTTTATAAGAGTCATATTTGTTATATGCCTAAATAAGGGAAATCTCATTAAGTTTAAATTTTCGGAGCGGAATAATCTCTAATTGGTGACACATGTATACAATTGACATTAAAAAGATTTTTAAGTGCGTCTATTCCTACTAATGATTTGGCAAATAGTTTACGTATGATTCTACTCAAGGTTCAAAACTCAATTTTATAAGAGTCATATTTGTTATATGCCTAAATAAGGGAAATCTCATTAAGTTTAAATTTTCGGAGCGGAATAATCTCTAATTGGTGACACATGTATACAATTGACATTAAAAAGATTTTTAAGTGCGTCTATTCCTACTAATGATTTGGCAAATAGTTTACGTATGATTCTACTCAAGGTTCAAAACTCAATTTTATAAGAGTCATATTTGTTATATGCCTAAATAAGGGAAATCTCATTAAGTTTAAATTTTCGGAGCGGAATAATCTCTAATTGGTGACACATGTATACAATTGACATTAAAAAGATTTTTAAGTGCGTCTATTCCTACTAATGATTTGGCAAATAGTTTACGTATGATTCTACTCAAGGTTCAAAACTCAATTTTATAAGAGTCATATTTGTTATATGCCTAAATAAGGGAAATCTCATTAAGTTTAAATTTTCGGAGCGGAATAATCTCTAATTGGTGACACATGTATACAATTGACATTAAAAAGATTTTTAAGTGCGTCTATTCCTACTAATGATTTGGCAAATAGTTTACGTATGATTCTACTCAAGGTTCAAAACTCAATTTTATAAGAGTCATATTTGTTATATGCCTAAATAAGGGAAATCTCATTAAGTTTAAATTTTCGGAGCGGAATAATCTCTAATTGGTGACACATGTATACAATTGACATTAAAAAGATTTTTAAGTGCGTCTATTCCTACTAATGATTTGGCAAATAGTTTACGTATGATTCTACTCAAGGTTCAAAACTCAATTTTATAAGAGTCATATTTGTTATATGCCTAAATAAGGGAAATCTCATTAAGTTTAAATTTTCGGAGCGGAATAATCTCTAATTGGTGACACATGTATACAATTGACATTAAAAAGATTTTTAAGTGCGTCTATTCCTACTAATGATTTGGCAAATAGTTTACGTATGATTCTACTCAAGGTTCAAAACTCAATTTTATAAGAGTCATATTTGTTATATGCCTAAATAAGGGAAATCTCATTAAGTTTAAATTTTCGGAGCGGAATAATCTCTAATTGGTGACACATGTATACAATTGACATTAAAAAGATTTTTAAGTGCGTCTATTCCTACTAATGATTTGGCAAATAGTTTACGTATGATACTACTCAAGGTTCAAAACTCAATTTTATAAGAGTCATATTTGTTATATGCCTAAATAAGGGAAATCTCATTAAGTTTAAATTTTCGGAGCGGAATAATCTCTAATTGGTGACACATGTATACAATTGACATTAAAAAGATTTTTAAGTGCGTCTATTCCTACTAATGATTTGGCAAATAGTTTACGTATGATTCTACTCAAGGTTCAAAACTCAATTTTATAAGAGTCATATTTGTTATATGCCTAAATAAGGGAAATCTCATTAAGTTTAAATTTTCGGAGCGGAATAATCTCTAATTGGTGACACATGTATACAATTGACATTAAAAAGATTTTTAAGTGCGTCTATTCCTACTAATGATTTGGCAAATAGTTTACGTATGATTCTACTCAAGGTTCAAAACTCAATTTTATAAGAGTCATATTTGTTATATGCCTAAATAAGGGAAATCTCATTAAGTTTAAATTTTCGGAGCGGAATAATCTCTAATTGGTGACACATGTATACAATTGACATTAAAAAGATTTTTAAGTGCGTCTATTCCTACTAATGATTTGGCAAATAGTTTACGTATGATTCTACTCAAGGTTCAAAACTCAATTTTATAAGAGTCATATTTGTTATATGCCTAAATAAGGGAATTCATCTTGGGATTGGTTAAAAATAATAATGAATGAGTCTTTCAACTCTTTATTATTATATAAAAGGCAAAGCCCTCACTCACACATTCACTAACTGACTAACTCACTCATCACTAATTCTAACACTTTCCGTATAATCACATGAAAATTGATACAAATATAAAAAAGACAAACATAGAAAAAGCAAGCTATTCCGATCTCGATTAACCAACTTTAAAGGTGTCGAAAAGGGGTCAAACTCTCCAAATTAGGGATATTCGTATGTCCCACTTACAATGGAGTCACAAGTCTGATATTCGATACAAATGTCAACAAGAGCAAGCATAGAAAAAGTAAGCTACTCCAGTAGCGATTCACTAATTTGAGGGTCGAAAAAGGGTCAAAAGGAATATTCCAATGTTTTACTTTCAATGCAGTCACTACTCTGAAAATTGGTACAAAAGTCACCAAGGGCAAGCATAGAAAAAGTAAATTTTCCGATGTCGATTAACAAATTTGTAGAGGTCAAAAAGGGGTCCAAAAGTGGAATATTCAAAAGTCCCATTTGCAATATAGCCACAACTCTGATATTATGAAAAAAAAGTCATTAAGGATAAGAATTGGAAAAATTAAGCTATTGCGATCAAAATTAACTAATATTAAACGGTCGAAACAATCTAAACGAGTAATAGCCCAATGTCCCAGTTTCAATATGGTCACAACTCTGAAATTTGATACCAAGGGCAAGCATAGATACAGTAAACAATTCCGATCTTGATTAACTCATTTTAAAGGGTCGAAAAGAGGTCGAAACTTTCGATGCGAGGAATAGCGCAATGTCCCATTTTCAAAGAAGTCACAACTCTGCAATTTGATACATCTGCCAATAAAGTAAGCTATTCCAATATCGATTAACTAGTTTTACAGGGTCGAAAGAGGGATTTAAACGTTCCAAAAGGGGTTCTACTTCCAATGTGGTCACAAACTCTGCAATTTGGTACAAATATCAGCAAAGCGAAAAAGTAAGCCCTTTCGATCTCGTTTAATTAATATTAAAAGGTCGATATGAAGTCAAAACGTATCATATGCTAAGAATATCCGTATATCCTACTTCCAACATAGTCACAATTATAAAATTTAAAACAAAAGTCCAATTTTCAAGGGTCGAAACGGGATTGATGTTGAATGCATGAATACCTTTTGATTGCCGAAATACACGTGGTAAAATTTCGTAGCCAAACACGTGTATTCTCCTAGTTATTATATAAAAGCGAAAAAAAAACTATAGCCACTGGCGGTGACAGGGTGATAATAAAACTAGTTTAGATTTGCATACAAGGAAGTGAAATCCGGAAACATAGTTAGGATAATAAAAAGTTTTTCGTGTTACATTTTAAACCGAAGTGTATTACATCCAGGAGCGGAACAGGGGGATATAAGGCCCTGATTGCTGCTGTGACACATTAAGTAAAGTTTGATTTTTTTTTGATTTTTTTTTTAAATATTTAAAGAATTTAGTCCGTTATTAAATCGGTTAACTTTTATTTTTTTTTAAATATAAGTTAATTTAAATATTAGTTAAGAAAAGTCATATGGGCATCGGCCGGACTATGTACAGGGGAGATGCAGCTGATAGGGGGAGGGGTATTCAATCCTTGATTGTTCAAAATTTTGATAGGGGTTTCAAACTGAAGTATTAATGAACAGTTGTGATTTTATTTTCTGTTCAAATGAACACATATGACACTTTCTCCTGGGAATAGCCCCCCCCCCCACACTATTGTTCTTTACTGTATATTTAATTTTCAAAAGTCAGATGGGTAAAAATTCAACCCTTTGACCCTCCCTGAGGTTGTTAATGAAAAGCGAACATGTTTACCTACTTATCGCACCCTTGCTACAAATGTGACACAACTCAAAATTCTCAATTTTTTTAGTTTTAGTGGGTACAGAATCACAGAAATGGACTTGAATCTGGAAGAATGACATAAGTCAGTTTGAATCTCGTTGACAATCTTGTACAGTTCAACCAGATTCGAATACATGCAGTCTGTGATTCTGTGCACACTTTTACTCACAAATAAGAAATTTTGAGTTGTGTCACTTTTGTAGCAAGCATCTGGAAGAACGGCATAAGTCAACTGAAACCTTGTAAACAATCTTCTGTCGTTCAACTAGCTTCAAGTGAATGCAGTCTGTAATTTTGTGCACACTTTTGTTCAAAATGAGGATTTTGAGTTGTGCAACTTTTATGGCAAGCGTGCGATATAATATAATATGAAAAACCTGTCATCCCGACTTAGATTAAAATTTCAAATTGTCTTCCACATTCCATAAGTAAGAAAAAAATCATAACAAAGAAAACACGTGCCTCGCAAATTCAATTTCACTCCGGCTACCTTCCACAGGCGGAAAAGACTAATAAAGAACCTCAATCTCAAAAAAAAAAGAAAAGAAAATAAATAAAAAAAATAATAAAAACACTCCCTTTATATCAACTTTGAATGAATATTTCGACGGACACAATTTTCGCTCTGCATACAATAGGGGCCCTTCCAAAAAACTAATGCTACAAACTAAGCAAACTACAATAAATAAAGACGGAACGGGCAAAGAGGGAGAAGAAAAAAAGAAATTGTGATCCCAACTTTTTCTTCTGTACGAGGGGTATACATGAAGACCCTTCAATTAGGGGTCTGCAATGACAGGTGAAAAACTTTCAGTCACAAGAGGGGAAGGGGAGGGGGAGCTAATAACAGGGCCCCCAAGCGATGTGTGGACCTCTGTTCAGGGGGTACACGGGGCCCCCTTTGTCAATCGCAAAGCCGACTAATAACTGTTTTACGCCATCGCTCTTAAGATTTCTGCCGCCGGTGCGCTGTTTCTACGTTGGCGAGGTTAGCGCCCTTTTTATTTTTTTGTTTGCATGTTAATTTTTATGTGTGAGGGATTTGGTTGGGGATGTTTGAATTTATTAAAACGTGTTCTTTGAAACAACGTATTTTTTAAGTGTTTCGTTTTTCAAAGGGGTGGAGAAATTTTAAGGAGGTTTTCTGAAAATAAAATTTTATTCGTTTTAATTTTTAAATAATATTAATTTTAAATGCAATATCTCTCTAATTTACTAATTGATCGCTTAAAGAAATAACGCCTTTTGTTTTTTGAAAGAAATGAAAAGAAATTGAGTTTTTTTGAAAACTTTTTTATTTATTTGTTTGCTTGCTTGCTTGCTTGTTTGTTTGTTTACTTATTTATTTACTTATTTACTTATTTCAAATGAAATACTTCTATAATTTTCTATTATAAATTCCAGACAAAAAATATTTGTTAAGAATATATTTTACTTATGAAAACTTCCTGAAATAGTTAATGCTCAATTTAGGCTCTTATACACTAACTGTACGCTGATTTTAATTAGCTACTTCAATAAGTGTAATTATTTTTTATTTTCAAAAAATAAAATTATTTTTTAAGAACTGAAACTTAAGACTGAAAACTAACTGACAAGAAAATGTAAGTGTTCTTCTTCAATAGAGGAATAACTTCTCCCATTCCCAAATAGAGAAAATTCTTTAAAAAAAAGTGGGACAATTAATACTTCCCTACTTATAATTTACGTATTATATATATATAAAACATATATTCCTAACTCTTTAATTTTTATTTCTCTAAATAAGTACCAATTTTTTAGTAAATTCATTTAAATTTGAGACAGTTACAGTAAGTTAAACTTAAAAATTCTTGAAGGTTCACAGTAACAAAAACACATGATCATTTTGTCCCAAGTTTAAATATTTGAATTTAAAATTTAGATTTATATGTGTTTCTTAAGTTTTCATAATTTAGAAAAGCAAAACCAACCTAGGATAAGTTAATTTGGGGACAAAAATTCTTATAGACATCATCTAATAATTGGTTTATAAGATAATAGTAGCTACTCAAGTTTACTATTTTTTTCACTGCTGACTTATTTGTTTTTACTAAATATTATTTATTTATTTGAACGAAATAAACACATGATTTCGACACATAAAAAATCATAACTCAATTTAAAAAAAAAAAAAAAAAAAAAAAAAATCCATTCTTAAAACCCAATCCAAAATCCGATCCAAACTCGCTCAGTCGCCGGAATCAATTTAAAGATAAATGGATTTCCATTCTTCACAAATCGAATAAGAAATAAAAGGGAACACGACAGATGAAATGCGAAAATAAAGCCCAAAAAGAAGAGACAAATGACGAAAAATAAAACACCAAATATTTCCATCCATTCATCCCCTGTAAATAGATAACAACAAGACCTTTAAAAACGACAAACACGAAACAGTTTTTACTTTTCTTCACGCATCAAACCACGCCCTGCTAACTTGTTGCCATGAAGATATGAATAGTAAAAACAGGTTCAGAAATTTTATCTTCTTCATAAACAACAATGCTTTTACACCACTGTCAAGGTTTTAGATAGCCACATGCTTAGTTTTAAGTTTTCTTCCTATCTGCTCTTCGTAGGACATCAATAGTTGGTTTGGTTTTTATTTTTTTTATGAGTACAGGAGTCGTTAGCTTCTTCATGCTTGGCGTTTTTATCAAATGGTTTCTAATGACACGTCTACGTTTACGTCTATAATCATATTCAGTGTAGCCTTGATAAAAGTTGTTCAGCGTCAATGGATTTTTTTTTCTCCCTCTCTCTTCTTCAATGGTGTTTTATTTGTGTACTTATTTTCATTAAATAAAGAACTTAAAATTATCCGTCAGCTCGGGTCCGAAACATGCTCAGTTCGAAATTATTGTCATTTGTTCACCTTCCACAAACTGGAGTTCTTTCGGAAAGTAAATAAAAAGTAAACGAAATAATTATGAAAATTAAATAGTGGTTGAAGTTGATTGATTTGAAAATGTCATGCTTCGAGTTGACAGTAGGTTAGTTAGCTTGTAAATCGGGGATAAACGTCTTGGAGTTTGTGACTGTTGCTTGTATTAAACTTTCGCTTCTGCATACGTTTTCTGGATAGTGCATCAGCTTGGATTTGTATTTACACTAAAGCAGATATTGCAAATATATTCAATTTTAAACTGCATTAATATAGTGAGTCGCTTATACAAGGGTACCCACATATCAGAGGCAGTTACGATATATTAAATGAAAGGTCTCGTCGGGACGAGTTCCCTTACCCAAATTCAACCGGAAGGTTATGACAGAAATTCAATTTTAAATTCGTTAAACCTAAACTATAACTGTTATAGACATGGTGTCATATATCAGTAAGAAGAATATGATTTATTTTAACTTCAACTGGAAGTGTTTTAAAATTCAACCGGAAGAGCGTTTCCGTTGTAACTCTATAGGAGTTTCAGCTCTTGGCTGAGTATATATATTAGATTAAAACTTAAAAAATTTTGATGACGAGCTTTCTCGCCAAATTTGCCACCAAATGCCAATTTGGATAGACATTTATTTATAAAAAATCCAACAGAATTTTTCTATTACGTTATCAGCAATGCTAGAAATGGGGGTAGACGCGGGGTGACGCGTCACCCCACTTTTCAAGAAAATACCCATGCGTCTCCCCACTTCTAAAAACACTGAAATCCATCCCCCCACTTTTAAAAGCATTCAATCCGCCTAAGAACTACTAATGAAAAACAACATTAACCTTTAAATGTAGTGAAACAGAGAACTTGGTCAACTTTTAACTTTGGATTAACTTTCTAACTTTCTTTTAAGTTAAATTTCTTTTCGTGTTTCTTGTCAAGACAATCTATTTTTTTTTTTTCTTTTTTTTTTTTCTTCTATTAATTTAATTTTATTAAAGTATGCACATTTATAAGTATTATTTAAATCTAAATGAGCAGTTATGTATAGAACATAGAATTATTATTTAACTTTATCTATTACTCCCAAGTACAAAAACTAAGTCGACGAATATTCATTAAAATAACAATAAATTTTGAACCCTCGTTTAATGTTAATGTTAGGAAGTATAAATTATTTCTTTACTTGTTAATATTTTTATTATTAGTTTCGAAATTATAAATTTTATCTTTGAAGATGGAAGAAGGGGCAGGGGGGGGGGGGCGCGCACTTGTCACCAAGTTTTGAGCGTCCCCCCCACTTTTTTTTTTACTACTTCTACCACTGGTTATCAGTCTTAATATGAAGGAATTTCAGGCATTAATGTGTACCGGAAAGTTGTACATGCATGGTATCTGGACCTGATATACCACAATAGTATAGTGCGCAGAAGTATCCCTTTAGTGACAGTGACTGTTACAATGAAACTTGCTGAAAAACTGCAAGAGTCGACAATATTTGATTTAAAAAGTATCTACTTTATTGCCTTTGACAAAAACATAGCCAATTTGGCAGTTTTGGCGATATATTTTCTAACACATATTTTTCGCCACATTTTCCAAATTTAATATTCGTTCCCGGAATACAATATTTACATCGATATCAAAATGCAGAATTTCAAAAACATTCATTCAATTTAAGTATGCTTATTTACTTTACAGAGACTTTCAATTTGATCTATGAAGCTTATCTTGCACATGGTATTTCAGGTGTAACTTTAAGTACTTCTATACTAAACTCCAACTTAACTTGACATCACTAGATGATAGATCTTCACCGTGCTCCTAGGCAATTAATCCATTTTAGCGGAGTGAAGACATAATTCTCGCCGAACCTTATAGCCTTTTGTTCTCTACAGGGTTGTGGTTTGGCGAACATTATGCTTTCATGCCGCCAAAATGGATAAAATAACTATGAGCACTGTGACGATCTACCATCTAGTGATGTCAAGTTAAGTTGAAATTAAGTATAGTTTAAACTTGCGTATGGAACCATGTCTTGCCGAAGACCTTAATTTCTTAAACAATACTTTAAATTATTAGTCTTTGTAGGTTTGGTGCTAATGTTGAATCAGACAGACGGACTTTTTTTTTTACAGACTTTTCAATATAAAGTATTATCGAAGTTAATGTTAAAATTGCAAATTGCTTTTAATTTCTAAAACGCAATGTAGTGTGAAACTTTAGAATGTAATGTTAAGCTTGACACGTGTGACGTCATATTACTACGGTGGTTATTTTACCACATAAAAGCACATTCAGCAATGCGCCGGAATACAGTGGATAGTAGAAAAGTATTTTCTGTTGTTGACTGGAGAAAATCAGTATAAATTCATCACGCCAATTCTTTTTCGATATTTATTATAATAGCTCTGTAATAACTTTTTTATATTACATTATATTAAATTTTTATATTGCATTATATTAAATTTTTATATTACATTATATTAAATTTTTATATTACATTATATTAAATTTTTATATTACATTATATTAAATTTTTATATTACATTATATTAAATTTTTATATTACATTATATTAAATTTTTATATTACATTATATTAAATTTTTATATTACATTATATTAAATTTTTATATTACATTATATTAAATTTTTATATTACATTATATTAAATTTTTATATTACATTATATTAAATTTTTATATTACATTATATTAAATTTTTATATTACATTATATTAAATTTTTATATTACATTATATTAAATTTTTATATTACATTATATTAAATTTTTATATTACATTATATTAAATTTTTATATTACATTATATTAAATTTTTATATTACATTATATTAAATTTTTATATTACATTATATTAAATTTTTATATTACATTATATTAAATTTTTATATTACATTATATTAAATTTTTATATTACATTATATTAAATTTTTATATTACATTATATTAAATTTTTATATTACATTATATTAAATTTTTATATTACATTTTTATATTACATTATATGTAAAAGAAAAATTTGAAACACAATTTTTCATTATTTCACGCGTAAATGCAAATGAAACGATTTTATTAAAATTGACGGGAATATTTCTCGTAGTACTAGTTTTTAAGAATGTAACAATTCTTTTTTCAATACATTAATAACATATCTTTTTTCTCTGGACGCAGTCGTAAATCCTTTTGAAAATGTACATTTTAATAGCATGAACACCATTGAATCGAAACTGGAAAATATTTCCCGATTTCCTCATGTTATAACAATCCTGAAGGAAGGAATTGATTTTAAAATGACAAAAGTAAATTAATACTACACAACTTAAAAAATGCACTGTTAATACCTTCTTAAATATTATATAAAAAAAAAAATAGCGAAAAAGCAGATGGAACTTTTACATCTTAAGATGAAATATCACAAAATGTCTCATGTCTTACAATGAATCATTCATATATATTTTCAAATCCCTTTCGAAGAAACATTGCATACTTGGAGGACTTTTTTTCTAAAATCAAAGCAACAAATCAAAACATACCAATTGATTATACTTCATAACTTCTTCAATCACATTTAACACAAAAAAAGAAAATATTGAATCACCTGAGAATTTCACTTTCGAAGAACTGGTGTTTCATAAATAAACATTTCTTTCATATTCAAACATTACATCGATTTTCTTGTGTAAATAGAATGCAAATGCAGATACTTTCTCTTTTTATTTCCATACATATATCCCGTCTTTCCATTCATTACATATACTTTCGAATAACTTCCTCTATTCTAAAAAAAAAAAAAAAAAAGCAGTTGAAAATTATACTTTGAAAAGCAAGTAATTTTATAAATGCTACTGACATTTTCTGACAAAGAACTTTAAAATATTTCTTCAATTCCCCCAGAAACAAGATCGTTTGCTAAAAAGGCCAAGAATAATTCATGTCTAGTTATTTTGAAGTTTCGGAAGCAATTTGTTGATTTCCGCATAAAATAAGTTTTAAATCACATTTAAAACGCAATAAAAAAAATTTCCGAGTCGAAAATTAAGCTTCTCAAAAAGACTTGGAATTCCCTACATGAATTAATTTCATGGAAATGGTAATTTAAAATTTCCGCCATTCCTTACTGTGGAACTTATAGGTACAAACAAAAAGATCGTTTTGTAAAATGCCGCAAATAAATTGCATCTTAAAAATTAATTATAAATGAACACAACTGTCGTAACGAAAGCAAAAAAAAACAAATTAAACTTTTAAAAACGGCGCAATTTCATAAATATTCGTGTAATTTCCTGAAATGGAACATTCAACCATTTCCTCGATTTCATTTCTTCTTTTTTGAAAACAAAGCAAATGGAAAAGATCGTTTGCTCAAAACGGCAGGAATAAATCGTGCCTTGTTTATTTCGATGGCTCAGCAGCTAGCGCGATGAGTTCGTCGTTCGTTTCGAACTTAATTTCTCTACCTTTGCGTGGCAGCAGTTGGGCTTTTGAAAGACGGGCGGGCGGCGGGGTGGCATTTGCATTTAATTGGTCGGCTCTAAGACCATACGTCATCATTAAGTTCTTCTAATTAAATACTTAGGAGAAGCTATTACTTTAATTAGTAGGTTCTGTCTGCAAAACGGGAATACCGCCATTTCTCCGTATGGGGGCGCTCTTTTCCACTTATTATTTCTTCATTTTTGAAAGTGAAAGTTATTTTTAAAAAAGGGATTTACCTTCAATTAGGGGCGGATGTAGTTGGGAGTTTAAGTGTGTGAACACATTCTGCTTAAGAAATGAGAAGTCTGTCTTTTTTGTATTTAGAATTTTTGAGCTTTCTTGAGGCTGAGTTTTGCATAATAATTTAAACTCTTAACGAGCGCTAGTTTTCTTTGACGCATATTTTAAATTGGAAGCTTTATGGCTACAATATTTTACTTTAAAGTCTAGAAACTGTATATGGTTGTTGCATTAAGATTTTGGTTGAAAGTTTTCTTCATGTTATGTTTTTTTTATTCTTATTTAATTACTTCTAAAGCACTTTCGAAGTATGCTTCTCTAATTATGTAACAAATCACTGAAAGTGTTGATTTTAAAATCACGATTTTGCTTATTTTCTTGTATGTAGTTAATTTTTTTTTTTTTTTTAGTTAAATGTCAAACTACGTTTAAAATATTTACGTCATTGATTAAGAACTTATGCGTAACACTTAACTTGAAAAAAATCATACTATGAAATTTCAGCAATGCGTATCTTAAATAACGGCAGTTTTTACTTTAACAATTCTTCTATTCAGTAAAATTTTCTTTTCCATAAAAACGAGAATGAATGAGAATTTTTTTTCCCTCTTTTCTTCAGGTACTTTATTCTTCCCATACAAAAGACTTGCTTTTCCGACCATTTGACCTTTGACAATTACATATTTCGAAACCATTTTTCTTATTGTTAAGAATAAAAAGTTTTTAAATCTAACACAAATGAAAGAAAATATCACACTACGAAATTCTTGACTTTAAATGTTACGTATCAAACAAAATCCAGTGTATATTGCGCATTAAAATTATAATTATTGTGCTTATTAAAATCTATACTCTACTAAACTTCAACTTAACTAGACATCACTTAGACGATAGATCGTCACAGTGCTCATAGGTATTTAATCCATTTTGGTGGAGTGAAGACATAATTATCGCCAAACCTTATAGCCTTTTGTTCTCTACAGGGTTGTGGTTTGGCGAACATTATGCTTTCACGCCGCCAAAATGGATTAAATACCTATGAGCACTGTGACGATCTACCATCTGAGTGATGTCTAGTTAAGTTGAAGTTTAGTATAGGTTTCCTTGATTTATGTCAAACGTTTTCCTACAGAATGGCATCAATTTAAATGCAACTGTGAGAATAAAATAACACCTTTTTAAAAGTAGCTTTGTGAGCATGTCTTCATAAACTTTGGTATACCAACTATGAAGACGACTGAAAAATCTTATTTCATAATTTTGAAATCTATTTCTGAACACTGTATGTGAAATATGCTTCAAATGCTACAACTAGCTGGTAAGCATAATCTTAAATATTGATATAGAAACCTTGTTTTGTATAAAGGATACTCTTCCGTTAGAAGGGTACCATTTTTGGACACTAGACAGGGGGAAGACACCCCTCCGAAATTGTGTTAAATTTTGTTTTACCACTGTCCCTTCTTTTTTTTTTTTTTCGTGTAACATTTTATATGTATTCAATGAAATCTTCGACCATAACATACCCCCCCCCCCCGAGAAAAAATCCTGGCTACGGGCTTGGACCAGTTGGTGCAAATGACGCCAAGGTAAAATCTTAGTATACGTTACACGCTTGGCGCGATTTTACAAAATGTCGCGTTGACGCTTGTCGCGAAACAGTTGTCAACGTCGAAATAACGTTTTTCCGATTGTTGCTAAGAATTAGCGTATACAAAAACATAGCATATCATGAAATCCACCTTGCCAATGTCGCCAAATCCAACGTGTAACGTATACTAGGATTAAGCCGACGCCAAGACTAAATATTTACATGTTTAAATAATACGTAAATATACCGCAAAGCCTAAAATTTTACGTTTTGTTATAGGACTTATGAAAGATTTGAAGGTTATTAGTTTGAATGAGATATTTCTGCAACTCGACAATTTTTTTTTAGGTATACTGTCTAATGGAAGAGTACCGAATCAAGTTACCAAATAAAATTTTTTCCACCAGATAAAATTATGGCATTTTAATCTATGGACGGTAGCTTTACAGACTAAACCTTATCGGCAAAGCTGTTAATGATGTTTTAGACCAAAACAAAATACAAATTAACTAAGAACTAAATCATCTGTCCTAGGAAAAGTAACCACTTGTTGGACGAAACTCAGTTGCTTACATCCACCTTAGAGGAAGCGCCAATTTGAGATATACTGCCCCAAACCATTCCAGATATTTTGTGCTTACCACTTTCAAAGACTCCTCTCAGTGTTCCAGACACATATCTACCTGGGCTGTTAATGTCTCGCATACACTAAGGAAGGCATTACCTCCCTTATGAAAGCCTCATCATATTGCAATCTGTGTCTGAGTACTATACGGAGAATACATTTCAAAGACTGCATCTAGATGGTAAGCATAATTGATAAGCATTGATATGGAATCCTCATCGTGAATCTTGATCAAACCTTTTGGTTTCACTCACTATCTATGTTCTGGCGGTCTTTCAAAGATACCCAGATATTTCTAAGCTGTATGCCCTTTAAAAATTGATGCACTAAAAACTAAGTATTGATATACTAAGAACTGGTTTTCATGAACTATCCAGCTTCAAATCGATTGCTATATTTGTATCGATCGTTTTTGCATTGGCTAGAATTTCTAATGTATTCGTGTTTCAAGACCAAAGATCAAATCTGCTTCTAAGCATTGCATCTCTTGCTTTGTTAAGACCATATATTCATGTTTCTAGATCCCATGCCCATAAAATTCATGTACAGGTTTTTAGTTAGGTATCCAAATAAACATGAAATTTGAACATTGGTTCTATCTTGGAAGTGAGTCTTTTAAAGATACACATATATTTCTAAGCTGTCTGTTCCTTACGCAGTTCCTGAACTGCCCAGCTTAAACCAGCATGTTATATAGGGGAGACTTTAGTACCTAGGGCCACCCCACTTTTATTGAATAATGTTTAGTTCTAAGTTTTTTTACTCACTTGGGTAAGTAGCAGCGCCCAATTGCTCTTTTGACAGCCATTTTGAAATCTTAGAGGAGAAAGCTGGGGCAAGTTATAAGTGGAAAACGTTTTTGTATGGTCTGCCGTAAAATTTTGCAGCTCATGTCTTTTATTGTTTTACAAAGTTAAGTCAAGTACTTTTCTTTGAATTTTAATAAATAATTTTATTTATAACATTAAGTTCTAAAAGAGATGTTCAAATAAGTCCTTTCTCCATGTGCATTTTTTGTAGAAGACGTTTTGTATGAAATTACCAAGTCATGTACCTAAAGCCGCATAGTTGCGTTTTGTGTTCAAATTGCCAAAACCAAAATCTGTTGGTGCTTCAAAGCGATAATGCATGCAGCTATTTTTTTTTTTTTTTTTAATCAGTTTGTCAAGTTATGAAAATACTTGTAATTCACTAATATTTTGACACATTGCAATTTATTATAATGGTTTTATGATAAACAAATGGCTGATATATACTTGATATTGTTTCTTTTATAAAATTCATCTGCGTATGTTTGTTTTCTATTCATTATGGACTGAAACCTCACTTAAAGAGAATAACCGTAGGTACATCAGCTACTGGCCTTAGGTACAACGAGGTCTTGTACCAAGGGCCCATTTGTGAAATTTCTTTAATAACCTTCTATTTGACAAAATCTATTTTTCAAGTATTCATATTAATCCCAATTGGAAGTAATTACTATAACGAAGTATGTATATCAGTTTCGCATTTTTAAACGGCTCAATGGCTCATTTTTTGTGCATTGAAAAAAGGAGGTCCTAGGTACACAAGTCTATCCTATCCATCAAACTTTTTATGCATTAGCTAATGTACTGAATAACCTGATTACAAAATAGTTATCTTACATACACATCAGTTTTACCAAGTAATAAATTTAATGTCGTCTATAATGCCAAGTTAATGTCTTTTATCAAATTCCAACTTCACAAGGACGACACTCTGTATTGTCTCAAAAAGATGCTATCATGAATCAGTTAAGGGAGTAAGTATTAATTTCTTCAATAGTTAAGATCCTCATTTACATTGCAGTCACTAATAAAATGTTTTTTAAAAAAAATATCGTTTTTGAATGTCAACTAATTTAGTGCTGCTTAAACTTACCAATATACTGATTATTCCGAGAATAACTTTCAATAGAAACATCTCTTTTAAAGCACGCTATGCTTAGAAAAACTAAATAGTATAGAGCAATTTCCTAGATGTTCCGCCAGTTTTTGCAACCAGAAAACATGTCACACTTTATTAATCGCAACAATAAAGCTTTGTATCAAAGCGAAACCAGGCAACGGTTGTAAAGAGATAACAATGAAAGAACTCGATTCTTTTATTCTTTTTTCCGACTAACCCATGCGGAAAATGTCAAACGTGAAACACCGTTTATACTATTCATACACGTTTACCACATTTATATATAAATAAGAAAAAAACGCAAACTACAAGCAAAAAAAAAAAGATAGTTCCAGTATATCTTTGTCCTTTCATTTTTCTTCCCATTTTTTGTTAAATGTGAAATTCCAACAGCACAATCTCGACACGGTTGTCTTGGTAACGGTTGCTAGGGGCAACAGAGCCATAAACAAAGCGATCGAGGAAAAACTCATTTTACCAAAAGCTCCTCTTATGAATATGAGACTTGAATAATTCAAATAGTGGTCTTCTATGTATCTGTAACGGAACAAAATCTCCCCCCCCCCCTCTCTAACTCATAAATGGAAGGTGTAGGACAAGCGATGTTGGGGGGGGGGGGGTGTAGGAGGACGGACCAGAAAAGCGAAGTTAAGGCATAATATTGTCTTAACACATTTATATTTTGAGGGCTAATGCAGTCTTCAATGAAATTGCGGTTTTGCTTGAAATGTCCTTTTACGTGGCTGATGGGAAATATTGCATGGATAGGATATGGGTACTTTGGCGTAGCCGTTAAAGATAGGCGTTTGACCTATCTTTAAATAATGTGGTGTGTTAGCGGAGCTCATTGCGGGAAAAACTCCGGATGCTTGAATATTACTTTACTTTAATGCCTGTCTGGAATATGAAATGTTGAATAATTTGACGTAGACATGTATATTTTTGATAGTATATGAGAGGTCCTTATCGGGGTTTGAAGAGGCTTAAATACTTACATCAGTTTGATGGCTCTCTGCACGAAATACGAATTGCTAAGTAGCTCGGCTAACGTATATAGCTAGTGCATAAACAATCATACACGTACAAAACGAATGCTTTTAAGAAAGGACAGATTAAAATAATTTTCGCTTGAGTGAGTATTGTATTCAGAGAAAAGTCATTTGAAAGCTGATGAAGCTGCAAATTGTAATATTTAGAATTATTTATTTAATATTTAGAATTATTATTTATTTTTACAAAATGTGTAAAAACTCATTATAACAGGTGTGTCACAAGATTAACTCTCGCCTGGTTGCTATGGTTACTGAATGTTGCTATGGTTACGAAATTAGTCTCATTTTCTGCGGAAGATTCCAGGAAAAAGACATCTACATTTACAATCTTGTAACCTTTTTGATGCATATTTCCTGCATACATCACCCTCATTCTAAATTGACGAGTCTTGTTTCTATAGAAACAGCCACCTGCCAGACTGTCTAGCGGGAGCTTACTTTCTTAAAGACAGAGTCAAATAATACTAATTTTTTATATCAGCAAACAAATCAGAACCTTAAAAGGGGGGTCGGAAGGCAATTTTTTTTTGGAATCCATTTTGTGGTTTTTAGCGCATCACAATATTTGGAATGTTATCTATAAAATGGTTTAACTTGGTGGGAAATGCACTCCATCCGAAGAATTTTTTAAATAATTTCGTAAAAGTAACATCACAGAAAAAACCCTCTGTTTTGTACTTTAAAAGCTGTTTTCTCAAAATGCTGCTTCTTCATACAAATGTACTTTTTTCTCAGGATCTACACTATATTTTGCTTTGAATTTTTTTCCCCTGGTACATATTGTATTTTTACTTAAACATACTTATGCTTTTACAGAAATGTTGATTAGATTTTTATTTTTAAATTCATAATCATGTTTTTTTTTTTTTTGGAAAATTTTATAAAAATTTTTCAAAACATCATTAATCCTAAGCAAAATTTTGTTTTTACAAAAGCATATGTCAATCTAATTAAAATTGTCTAAATATTGGCTGTACAAAATTTTAAACCAATGTTATGAGTAGTTTTTGAGAAAAGGTACATAAAAAAGGCCTTTTTAACATGGAGTAGATAGATCCTTGCCACCCTCCTTTTAAATACCATTATACGTTTAGAAGAATGATTGGTTTAAAAATTAACTATAATCTAAGTGGTCTTTGCTTCAGTTACAACTTCAGTTCACAAACAAATAATAACTTTAATAATACATATTTATCAGATCACTCGTGTTTTTTTTTTTTTTTTTTTTTTGTTTTTTTTCTACGATAAAAAAATTTACGTAAGAGAATTAATCAGAATTTTTTTCTATTTAACGTCCATGCCTCATCCACTTAATGAATTTGTTAAATTGAATAATTAAAGAATTATTTTAAGACGGATATTGTTGTATTTTTTTTTTTGTAATATAACTTCTGTCCATTCTCATGTGAACTCTAAAGAATAAAGTGCTGAAATCAAAACATAAACAATTAAATTAAAATAATTAACTATTTTAGCCAGGTTATCCATTTTATTGAAACTAAAAAAAATGTAACAGCTGATAAAATGGTTTTACTTATAATAAATTTCATAAAAGCATCACAGGTAAAGTGCTGCTTTCTTTAACTCGTTTTATCATGTACAATATAAATACGTCAAATAAAAAGATGAATATTGAGTTTTAAAAGTATATCCCAGTTTTATAAGAAAAATAAAACGATTTTATCACAACCGATTTTCGTAAATGCAAACTCTAGAAACTAGAAACTACTTTTTATTAAAAATTCATTATTTGAATTAATGTCCTGGTTACACATAATGATTTCTTATCTGAGTGCTATGTCAAATAAATTTACAAAAACTGAATTTGTCAGTTGATTAATAAATATTTCTTTTCTTTTACAGGTAAGATCCTTTCTGGTGTATATCAGGTGAAATATCTGTCATGTTGCGACTGAAATTAATATCTAGTTAAAAACTGGTAAGCGATTATAGCGTTACTCATTTATGTGAATTTAATGACAATGAAAAATAGCCAGGTAACTTTAAAACAATAATAATTCTATGTGAAATGATACAAAATAAAAAATGTCATTATTATTATGATTGCTATCCTTTTCTCCCCTATCCGTAAATATATTCCATAATTAATGTGTTATATGTTAAAGTTATTAAGACTACTTGGATATTTCCATAAATATAGCCCATTGACGGTCATGCACGTATATATACGTCTTAGGATCCCTGGTTTTTCCAGCAATACACAACATTTTTAAGATTATAAATAAAATTTAAAATAAGATATATTTTAGTTATTTTTATTAGGATGATAGTCTATAACCTATCTAAAACAAAATAAATAAAAAATAATTAAAAAAAAATATGTATTTGAATTAGAAATATAATTTAAAAATTATTGCAGGGAAAATAACTGTGGAATTTCGTCCATTCCCATGACCGTCAGTGGGATAGATTACTTTTCATGCTTCCTTTTTCTGGAAAAACAAAACTATTCGGAAATTGTGCCCGACTTCCATATTTGGGATTAAAAAAATACAATATTATTACAAATTTCTCTATATACATTTGTAAATATATATTTTTTCTCTTTACACTTATATTCGTTACTTTTCAAGGAAATTTATAATATTTTGATACAAATATCCTAACCATAGATATTATAGAAAAAGGAGGTAATTTAAAAAAAAAGAAAAAAAGATTTGGTGGTATTGTTATGTGTAGGCGACACCACAATCTTTCGTTCTTTCCATGTTCACTTCTATATGAAATTCACATGCAACCAATCATTTTGAATAAAAAAAATAAAATATATATATATATATATATATATATATATATATATATATATATATATATATATATATATATATGCAGATAAAAGTAGCGTTAGTTATGGATATTTCTAGAGAGTTTTCCAACAATATATATATATATATATATATATATATATATATATATAATTTCGAGAAAGGAGTTTAATTATATTTGAATTTTACGGATGTAGAGCAAACACCACTGACGTCATTCAGTTCTATACTTATAGCAAAATACGGGATGAAAGTAGACAGACTTTGTTTCCTCACTAAAATTGAATAATAGAGTATGTTCAGAGTGAATCAAAAACCAATACGCAATTTTTGAGCTAAGCCTGATTTACACGCTACCAGTCGGGCCTCCAGTTTAGATCGCCAGTTCTGTGACGTCATATAGGCGACCGTTGCGCCGTCTATCGGTGATCACGGGAGAGCACACGTGATTGGTTGATCAGAGTCGCAGGCGCCAGTAAATAGAAATTTTTTTGTTTACTGGAACCAGTAGCCTGGTGAAATCACATGACGTCACTGGCTGGCGATCTAAACTGGAACCTCGACTGGTAGCGTGTAAATCCAGCTTTAGCAAATCGAAAATAAAATGGTTTTGAAGAGACACAAAAGCTGTATGAAAATTAATTTTGTAAACTACGAACAATTTTTCAAATTTTAACTTTTACGCAAATACGGTGCAGATTGAAAAAAAAAAAGGAACTGCGTTATTTTAATTGATAACTATTTGCCTGGTAAATTCATGCGAATCAATTTGAAGAAAAAAATTATTTTATTGCTTATAAAAAAAAAAAAAAAAAAAAAAAATGAGCATAACAATAATAAATAAATAATTTTTATGACTCGCACCGAAAAGGGGCAACTAATAACAAAAAAAAAATCACTTCGAAATATATTTCGAAAAATACCAGTTGCAGTGAGAAACGTGAATTTCTTCCTGGAAATAAAAAAAAAAAATCGCAGAAAATAACATAGAATTATTTTTTTCTTCCCCCACCGAATTCCCATTAGCAATCACGGCTATTTAATTACAGCGATAACTTTTCCCAAGCCATGATCCGATCCGAAACACGTCTTGTGATCGAGCACAAATTATAAAAAGAAAAAATTAAATTTTTTAAACCTGACAGTGAAAGAAGCCATTGGGGATAATCGTACCTTCCAGGTCCACCTTGATCGTCTATAATAATAAAAAAAAAATCCTCAGTCTGTAAAAAAAAAAAAAAGATTACTGTTGTAATTATGGTGACAATTAACTCCACAAAACCCATTAACACTCGGTTCTGGCAACAAATCATTAATGTCTGGCCTTCCTCCTAGCGGCGATCGACGACGATTATGATGAAGCTTTATCTCTATCATCGCTCTAATCATATGTAGCAGGTCTATCGTTTGCAGCGGGTTTCATTTTTTAATGCTCTAACCTCTGCTATCCACCTATCAGGGGACTTGCTTCATTCCATCACGACTCTAATTGGACATGTAGTTTCGCATTTTTCAACGCCATCTTGAGATCGTGCCCCGCCATTCTATTGCCACGAAATGGCCAATAAAACTCTTAATAACTTTCGCCATCTTATCCTTTTAACTATCTCCCCACTTCAAAGTAAAAGAATATGAACGGATGAAGTGTCGGGTGTTAGTAATTAATGTTCTCTTTTAAAAAGATCGTAAAACTTTGTATACGCACTAATCAGACGTGAAAAATTATATTTATACATATAAAAAAAAGAAAATTAAATTATTAAAACGTTACAAAATAAATTAAATAGCAATTGTAAATTGTTCAATTGTCACAAATAACGCCTTAAAGATGACTATACTAAACTTCAACTTAACTAGACATCACTTAGACGATAGATCGTCACAGTGCTCATAGGTATTTAATCCATTTTGGCGGAGTGAAGACATAATTCTCGCCAAACCTTATTGCCTTTTGTTCTCTATAGGGTTGTGGTTTGGCGAACATTATGCTTTCACGCCGCCAAAATGGATTAAATACCTATGAGCACTGTGACGATCTATCGTCTAAGTGATGTCTAGTTAAGTTGAAGTTTAGTATATAAAAGGACATATATTTAGAACTTTATAAAATTGCTTTTTGTTTGGGT
This sequence comes from Linyphia triangularis, assembly GCA_963978545.1. Taxonomy (NCBI): domain Eukaryota; kingdom Metazoa; phylum Arthropoda; class Arachnida; order Araneae; family Linyphiidae; genus Linyphia; species Linyphia triangularis. The sequence goes on from OZ021728.1 coordinate 85,545,421, forward strand.
TAAGACTTCGCCAAATTGGCGTCATTTTTTTTTCATTATATATATATATATATATATATATATATATATATATATATATATATATATATATATATATATATATATATATATATATATATATATATATATATATATATATATATATATATATATATATATATATATATATATATATATATATATATATATATATATATATATATATATATATATATATATATATATATATATATATATATATATATATATATATATATATATATATATATATATATATATATATATATATATATATATATATATATATATATCGCGTGATAATGTGATGTCAATTATCTTCAAATTTAACAGTTGAAAGTTTTAGTCATTAACCCTTTGCACTCCAGGCCTTTCTCGCTCCGAGGAATCAGCAACTCGAATCATTTTAGGTTCAGCTGGTGTTTATGGATTTGCTTCATAGAAACTAAACACAGTCATTGGCCTTGCATCGAATTTCCGCATCACACCTAATGGTCCTCTCGTGGTTTGGCATCCAATCGTGTGGCACTTGAGAGGCGCCACTGGTGTGCAAAGGGTTAAGCGTTGCCCCATCGTATATACGTATCCAGACCTGAAATAAAGCAATACATAATATTACCAATAATAAAGTTTTTAATATAAATCCTTTATATACATTGCCAATTTTTATATTCATTAACATAGCGCCATTTCTGTTGCCAGCGTGTGCTTGGGTTTAATATTTCAAATTAGATGCAAACACCATCTCTATCAGCAAAATATGCGATAGACTATTTTTCAAAATGTACTCATTAAAAATGAATTTGAATTAATGCACTCACATCCAAATATCTTTTATAAATTCTGATTAAAAAATTTTTATTATTTATTTATTAAAACATATTTTAGCAACAGGAAAGAGTTTCTTCAATGATCGTTAAAATACTATTTTAGCGCTATTGGATGATGGCAAGTTGGCTCATAAATAGTCCGTCTAAAAGACCTTTTAGTGACATTTATAGCCCAAAAATTGATAGAATGTATTGGCATCAACATCGAATCTATCTGCCAAGTTTCAGCCCGATTGGATAATGGCAAGATAGTTAATTAAACTTTCACAAATTTGCCCGCCATCGACAAACATACACAAAAGATCGAAGTTTATATAAAGCAATAAGAAACGCATGTATAAGCTGGCCTTTTGAGACAGTCATAACAAACCGACTTATTTAAAATTCAGATACGTCTAGCAGTTAACAGTAAAATTCTTGGCCCCTGCAGTAACGAATAACATTCAAGTATATTCATAGGGCTTTAATTTTTCAAAATACCTCTTCTTGAAGTCTTAGCCCGAAATCACGGAACTTTGGGACGGGTGGAAAAATAATGAAGTGTCTGCATTCCTAGTTCTCTTTTCATATATAATCCCACCCGAATATTTGACGGAATTTCCCAGAGCTTTATAAAGCTTCATAACTTTCCTGATATATAGTAGTATATACATTAGTGAGATTGGATCCAAGTAACATTTAAGGTAATTTTTCAGATACCAAGTTAAGATTTAACTCTACCCATTTTTTGGATTGAACTACGTTTTTTGTGACTATAATTATGACTGTTGAGGCATTGCATTTATAATTTCCATAAAATTTTATTATTTTACATAAAATTTCGAACATAAATTCAGAAATTGGGTTAGTTGTTTTCAGATTATCTGGCGCCGTCAGCAACACGAGGGCTATAATGAGCCGAAACATTCGTCATTAGACAAGCCAACATACATTTACAAACACCCATGTCTAACACGGGACTCGAACCCGCAACCTCGCGGTCTAGGGGGCTAGCACGCTAACCACTATATCGTTTGGTCGGCATCAGAAATTGGGAATGTTGTCAATGTAGTATCAATGCATTGAGGCAGTGGCACCTTCTCAGATCCTACAAATAAAGGAGAAATCTACATTAATTTGTTTACACTGGCAAAATAAATTTAAACAGAATTTAAAATTATCACTATTTCATACTTGATATAAATACTCTTCAATGTAAGTAATGTCTCTTTCTTATAAATCCCAATTATCTAACCTTAAAATGACATTTTGAATTATGTCTTCGTTTCTAAAACATCCAAGAATGAAGCATTCTTCAGTTGATAATGCAGTGTGAAATTCATTCGATATAATTATGAAGTAACGATGTTCAAATTGTAAAGAAAAACTCAGAAGTTTAGACCAGATTTGGACAAAAAGTACTCTAAAATGTCTTTCAGTTGCCACGTTCAATTTTATTTCTGCTTTCATGCAAATAAGATAGAAATGTATGGTATTCATCAATATAATATGTAATTCGAGTTATTTTATATTGAGTTGAACAATTCTTAATATTTTAGTTTGCGTTTTTAAAATACCAAGTTTGAGATTTTGGGAAGTGCAGAAAGAATGCACTCATGACAGATAGATTAAAATAATCTTTTAGTTGCTATGTTCAGGCCCTGATCATCGCCTAGGCCTACAAGGCCCGGGCCTTGGACCCACGATTTTAGGGGGCCCCGAAATATGCTTTAAACCTATAATTTTTCTTTCACAAAAGCTATGTAAATATCTTTTCTAATCTGTATAAAAGAATTTTGACATAAAAATTATTTTGTACTGGCTGCGTGGCCCGTCGTTGACGGAAAAACTCAGTTTTTGGTACTAAATAAAAGTAATATAAAAGTTTATCACCCCATTGTAAATTCATTCTTTGTTCGTTTAGTTCGGCATGTCTTAGCCGATCGGCTTCTAAACGAACGGCACGCCTCTCTGATGTTTCTCTACTCCTTACAGACTCCTGGCGTCGCCGTTGCGACGCTAATCTGTCCTCTGGGGAAATGTCCGGCTGCCGCGAAGTCGAAGCTTCTTGGTTGTCATTTTGTAATTCGTTCCTCTTTAAACGTTTTTGAAAAACTTTTTTTTTGTCGATTTTGCTTAATGATGGGCGTTTTTTTCTAGGCATTGTGAATGTAGAATATCATTTGCGATTTTCAAAACAAACCAAACGAAGATTGTCATTCAGTTGCCATTCAGGAAATACTAAATTGTGTCTGCTTAAAAACACCAAAAAAAATTATTTCGGAAATTTTAAAACTCAATTAAAATTAAAAATAGATCGCCTATTTTACTCCTGGTCGTTTAATTAAGCGATATACCAAATTTCATCCTAATCCGTTAGGTAGTTTTTACGTGAAACGGTCCCCAAATCCGTGTGACAGAAAGTCAGTTTTATTTATATAGATTGATCTTGAACCTTCTTTGGTATGCCAGAGTGCATTTATTCAAATAAACCAAACCATCATTTAAAAAAGTAAAAAACAAGCTTTTCTGAAAGATAGAGACACAAATTAAAAGGAATTCTTGATGAATTAATTGTAAAAATCAGCAAATGTTGACTCTGAAGTTATGAGTAACGTCGCAGATATTGCTGTCACGGATATTACTACTCATTGTGATCGTGAAATGCAATACTACATTACAAAGTTTTTCCTGTTTTAATTTATAAATTTGATTGTTTGAAATTTGTTTATTTATTCGTGATAAAAATATTAAAGTTTAGAAAACAATATATTAATATTAATTTATCAACTTTTTCTTTATTTATTGTTAATTCATTTGAGTATGTGTCCAGCTCATTTCCGATAAATCTCGCATTTGGAAAAGGGGCCCCCGAAATTGTCCGGGCCTTGGGCCCCAACTTGTCATGATCAGGCCCTGGCTATGTTAACATTTAACAACCACTTCCATACTGCAAAACGGATTCAGCTATATTCCATATTTTCCAAACTGCTCCAAGGCTTATTTAAACTCTAGAATTGCTTCAAAACGTCATTTTTTACTCTAATGCCACAAAATTGCTCTATTTCAAAAATTGTGATGCGGAAGTAAGCAACATTAAAATATATATGTTTCGCAGCAAGCAATTTGATGAGTTGGCAACAGTCAATTTTTCATTTTGAATTTACCACTGTTTTTGTTTTTTATTTCCTTGCTCATTTGGAAACGATGAATGGAATTAGTTGTTTTTAAAATGGCACTTTGTTTCAAATCTGTAGATCGTAACTCGGATAATTAGTTCGAAAAGGATTATAAGGCTCCAACTTTTAATAGTTGGTATTCCAAACATTACTCCAAAGCCCCTTTTTACAAGGAAACACAATTGAAAATATATAATTGATTCGAAAATTTTAGAGTATTAACAACTTTACTAGAGGGCTTCGCCCCCTGCTCGCTAACGCTCGCCAACCCCCAAATGCCTCGGATTTGAACGGCTTTGTCGCTCGAATTTGTGGTTAAAACATCTTGCTGCGCTCGAATAGGTTTGCCAGCCATAAAAAATGTAACCAAATTTTTATAAATTTAACGTAAGGCCTAATAGAGAACACCCAAATTGCAAGTTTCATTATAGAAAGTTAAATATACTATCCGCCAACATTCTGACTTAAAACTTCATTAGCTATGCCCTTACATTGAAGTCCCAATATCTTTTATTTATTTTGATAAAAAAAACAACGCGAGCTACACTCACCAACCCCTGAATACCTCGCTTGGGTTGGGATACAAACGCCTCACTACGCTCGAAAAATTCAAGTTTACATAAATGAGTTAGACGTATTACGCAGAGAGTGATTGTTTCGTTCACGTCGCCCCGTTAGAGAACGACGTCCAACGGGAGGAATTTTCTGGATAGAAATACTTCAAAATAATAATTATTCTAATACAAAAATGCTTCAGAAAAACATAAAAAATCAACTTTGAAAAGAAGAGTTTAAAAAGAGCTTTAAAATTAGCAACGGGTTTGTTTACAAACGTAAGGATGTTGCCATTCATATATTCAAAATCATTGAGGTTTTGTAGTAGCTTAATGATGAAAAATATTGAAATTTAACTAATTAATAAAGTGTTAATAAATTATTTTGGCACGTTTTGGCAAATCTACAGCTTATTTCCTTTAAAATGACACCTTGATCATTGAAATTGGTTGAGCAGTTTAGGCGGACGGACTAACCCCAAAAAACGTATTGCCTATTAAATATATAGATTCTTTGTCATGCAAAACAAATCCTTACTTTGACTCTTTTTTTAAAAAAACCCACCAATGATGAAACATTTCTAACTCGCATGCCTTACGTGAAGCTTCTGCCGTATGAACTCGGGAGTAACGGATAGCACAGAGATCAAAGAACTTTATATTTTTCAATATTTCCTTGGAGTCTCAGGCTCGAAATCACGTACAACTTTGAAAGTGGATGGGAAAAAGGAATGATGTGTCCGCAGTTTCCAAGTTCCCTTTGAAATGCGCCCTCCGACCCACAGAGGACTTCAGGGCTTTTCTCGGAGACTTGTAAAGCTGCCCGAGTTTCCTACGGCGTATCAGAAGATCAGAACTCGACTAGAAAGAGACTTTAGGTGTAAAATGACATAGAAGAAAGTGAAAGATGAGGAGAGGGGAAAAAAAAAGTGGAAATCAAAGGTGGAAAGTTGAAAAAATTCTGGATTTGCTGGATGCCCGGAATGTAAAAGAGAGTCTGAGACAGTGTAGGGATTTCCTTCCCTGTAAGACTTTCATCCGACACGTGAGGGTAAGAAAGGGATATATTTGGATCGGGAATTTCCTCCTGTCTTTACTTTTCCATGAAAAATTCGTGCCTCAAATCGGAAATGAAGTAAAAATAAAAATGTTTTTCTCTGAGTCAAGATGGAGTTGCCTTCTGGCTTTAAAATATTGGAAAACTTATGTAGGGGGTTTGTAGGGAAGAATGTATTGTGGAATCATGGTTGGCAGGACTTATTTTTTTGTGTGTGGATGTGGAAATTGAAGTTTTAGTATTTCTTTTAACATCGCCTTATCATCGTTTGGTATGGAACGTTTGATTTCAAACGATTTTTTTCCATCGAATTTTTTGATTTCGGATTGGAGGCGAAAGCTTATGAAGTTGGCTGTTTTCTTGTACATGAATACTATTTGATTCGAGCCGAGTAGTTTTTGGATACGTTTAATTAATTTAGTTTAATTTATATTTATTTATTTTCCAAATTATTTATCGTCTGTAGAGTGATTTTATTTACATGCTTAGTGAAATGTCCTGCTTTGTATTGAAATACATTTTACTCCTAATCGAAAAGTTGAAATAGATTTTATACCCACTCAAATTTTATAATAAGATTTATAGAAATGTATTCAAAATTTAGAATCGGCAATTTTTCATGATAAATAATATTAACAATATAAAAAAAATACTTTATTAAGTCTAGAATTATTCATTTACTTTTAATTGAAAGCAATGCTTCATTATATATTAAAGATATAAAAATCGATTATCATTTTTCAAATTCTGATTGATATGCCATAACTTTAATTCAACTGTTAAACAAATTTACCTTTTAAGTATATTAGGTAAAACTAAATTTAATATACAAGGTGTCCACAAATTAGTTAGGCAATAGAGTTCAAATAGATCTGTATAACTCTTAACAAGGCATAATAAACAATTTTTTTTTGCATATAGAATGACATGGTGAACATAAATTAATTGGGCAAAAAGAATGTGTTATAAGACCTAGTTATTAAGTGTTATTTAAATGTATTTGAATTCCATTGCCCGACCAATTTGAAGACACCCTGTATTCTAAAATTTATTTTTAGAAGCATACAATGACATAATACCAAGATATTTCAATTAATCATACATAAGATACGAAACTACTAAAAGATACGAATGATTACTAAAAGATACGAAACTACTAAAAGATACGAAACTACTAAAAGATACGAAACTACTAAAAGATACGAAACTACTAAAAGATACGAAACTACTAAAAGATACGAAACTACTAAAAGATACGAAACTACTAAAAGATACGAAACTACTAAAAGATACGAAACTACTAAAAGATACGAATGACTACTAAAAGATACGAAACTACTAAAAGATACGAATGACTACTAAAATATACGAAACTACTAAAAAATACGAATGACTACTAAAAGATACGAAACTACTAAAAGATATGAATTACTACTAAAAGATATGAATTACTACTAAAAGATACGAATGACTACTAAAAGATACGAACGACTACTAAAAGATACAAAAACATAGCGAAAAAGCACGATAATATGTTGAAGAAATTGTATAAAATCATATGAAAAAGCGATAAATCTTAATTTATTTATCAACATTAAATATATTTAAACGTAATTGCGCATCATTTTAGTTTATAAATATTGCGAGTTTTATGTTGAGGAAATTTCTATCAAGAAAATAAAGATACGCTACTAGGTCTTAAACTTTTGATTATTGACTGAATTGATAGAAAAGGCTTTTACGGCTTCATTAATTAAAATACATTTTAAAAATATTTCTTTCAATGCTGTGATGAACTAGGCATATTTAATAAGGGGCCGCTCCTATTGATTTCATGTTAATTTATCATCATTATTAGTTTAAAAAGTCGAAGGCTGAGTTTCTTCTATTTACGAAATATGAATGAATGTTAGTTATGTTTGGTGGAACTCTTATGTTGAGCGACTGTAGATGGAGGCAATACGTTGCCAAAAGAATACCAAATGCTTTTTAAATACCATTTACAGATATAATTCTAAAGAGTTTTGCCAAATACAGTGTGATAGTCAATTGGGATTATATTTTTTTTTCGACAAAGTATCCTATATATTATCTAATTATATTTGACATATATTGAATGTACCAGAATTTGATAGTTAGGTAGAGATTATTTCTTTATTTAAATACTCTAGAAATTATATCATTCTAAAATTTTTGTTGAGAATATTTTTAAAAACACACTAAAATGAGTTTATTTTATACTTAGTATTATAAATTTTTATTTAAATGTATACACTTAACATAGAATTACCCGAATTTTTACCGTGGGGAAGGTAAAATGATGTATCATTATATGCATAATAAATTGTAAAACTATTTAATAACATTTTATCAAAATTTAAAAATATTTGCTATATTTCCAATCTATATTGATCAATAATATACATCAAAAGTTTTATTGAAATAAGTTTAGTAGTTTGACTTTAAAATTTTCTTTGAAAAACAAATACTAGTTTTTACCACCATTTTATCCCCATATCCTATTCATTTCAATCCATACATGTACATGTTAAAATACGTACGATATTCGAGAAAATACAGAATATAGTCGAATATTCTGTTCACCAAATATATGGATAATTTTCCTCGTGTTATATTCGGAACCATGTCTTCTGATACATTATGCCAAGAAGATGGGACATTCTTTATTTTTCAGTATTGAATATCACGTTCTATCTATAGTTCTATGATGCATAAAAAATATACGCCCACATGGTTTGGTCAATACTCGTGAAAAGACATCCGATTCTGCGATATCCAAGAAATACACGATACAATCGAATATTCTGTTCACCAAATATGACAATAATTTTTCTCGTGTTATACTCAGAGACATGTCTTCTGATATAAGATGCCAGGGACGAAACAAGAAGAAAAAGAGAATGTTCCCAATCCATCACAGCTCCCTGTTTTTCTTCCCCCTGAATGAGCCTGGGCATTGCTTTTCAAAGAAAAGTCCACAGCCACCCACGCTTTTACCCCGACATTTCCAAATCGCCCTAAGAACACCGAATAAATACGTCTCGTAGGAATTCGCCTGGATAAAGGAGATTGTTCTTATTTCTTCCTGATCTATCCTCGGGCAGTTTTTTTTTTTTTTTTTTTTTTAGTTTTTTTTTTAAAGGTAATGTATTGACTTTGGCTCCAGTGATCTCCAGAATTGTGTTCGATTGCTTTGGGAGAGTTTGACTTCGAATAGAATATTCTTTTTTTTTTTGTTCGATCTCGGTATTGCTACCTTTTCAAGAACAAAAAGAAGGGCATGCTTTTTTGAGTTACAGATGCACAGGCAAATACAACTATGAGTTCTTGCAGCTCGCATTTATTTAGCCGTTTGATCCTACACCGTATGGATACGTTTCGCTGAATTCGTCCCCAGGAATTCGCCTGGATAATAGATTGTTCTTGTTTCTTTCAGGTTTAACCTTAGGACATATAAAAGTTTTTTTTTTTTTTTTTTTTTTTTTTTGTAAAGTAATGTATTGACTTTGTATCCTGTGATCTTAAGCTTTTTGTTTGATTGCTTCGAAAGAGCTTTACTTCGAATAGAACATGTGAAACGAATTTTTTTGTGTGTCGCCTTTCTGGTAATGCAACTACTATGTACATACATTTTCAAACACGTTTTTTTTTTTTTTTTTTTTCATTTAATAGTTACATAGCCAAAAGTAATTATTTTCCAAAGAGGCATTGGATGTCTTATTTAATTTTTAAGTCGATTTTTGAAAACTTCAGCAATAGACTACTGCAATTTTTGGACCCCATCGAACATCATTCTGATTTTTTTATAGAAATTAGAGAAAAGTGAGTAGATTACGAATCCACTGGTCTGCAGTGGTAAAAATGGCCGAAACTGGTCAAAAATCGACTTTTAATAAGTTGAACTAAATCCAATTGCCAAATGAGCCATAACTTGCCAAAAAATGAGCATTTTTTTTTTTAATTGGTAACCCTCATTCTTTAATTATCAATTAAGAAGGTAGCAGACGATTCAGATATCTGGCGACGGTCTACTTGCATCTATTAAAAGGGAGCTAAGTTGGCAATAAACATTACGTCACGGATGACGTAACTGATGTCGCCAATTTGGCTTACTTTTAAAAGATACAAATTTTCCAAGCCAGAGATCAGAAATCGTTAGCTCTTTTTCTCATTGAAAATCAAAATGCAGGGTTGCCAGACGAAAAAGTTTGTTCTCTTTTTGACAAGTTGTGACATATTTGGCAATCGGATTTTAGTTCAACTCATTCTAAGTCGATTTTTGATAAGTTTCGGCCATTTTTGCCATGGCAGACCAGTGGATTCCTAATCTAATCACTTTTCTCTAATATCTATAAAAAATTCAGAATGATGTTAGATGGGTTCCAAAAATTGCAGTCGCCTCTCGGACTACAAATAATACATTTAAAATGTCTCGTACTCGAAAATGATAGTTATTTATTTACATTGTTTTGAAAACTTGAAAAAGTGTTTATAAATGTGGATTGCGATATCATAGTTAAATACTTTTAGTTTTAATAAATTTTGATGTTCAGTAAGAAAATTCCCCAAGTTTATAAATTCACACAAACACTGTTTGTTAATTGCATTTATGTACTATAGCAAGATTTTAAAGGGATTCGTCTTTTTCATTTACAGTTAAAAGTTAGTTATAGAAGCCATTTCAATACGTTTCCACAAACAAAACGAAAGTTATTGTAAAAGATGAACAAAAACGTTTATCAATTGTCTAAAATTCCTCCTATAAATCGTTTATCAACCCATAACATTACCAATTTTTACAATTTAGTTGCTAAAGCCGCAACCAGTTCCCACTCACATTTACAAGTTGCAACAAATCACGAGACAAAATGGCCGTTTTCGTTACCAACCAATTCGCATTGTAACTTGAATCTGGCAACACGCTAGAAGAGGTCGTGCGCCTGAATTCAGGAACGAAGGCACGCATCGCAATTGACCTATCACCGTCTGTGTAGACAAGCACGTTATAGAGACCAATGGTTGTTGTGTGGGTCTCAAATAACTCTGGCATATCAACAACGTGTGCCAGCATAACTCAATGGTATAGTCACGCAGCTTGGCGAATTGTCGTGATATTTAAATGCCCATACTTACGTGCAGGACTATCCGAGCAGTATTGGTATAAGAGTAGCCTTTGTGAGCAGTGAAAGATTGTTGTGGGTGTAGTAAAATAACAAATCTCAAATAGATGTTTGTTCATATTTTATTTAAAAAAGAGCTAATATGGTCCACTCTTATTCAAAGTTCATTCCCAAGTTTCACCTGTTTATTTTTCTACTAATGATACCAATTTATTCTGAAGTTGTAAGTCCGATTTACGTGCTCAGCCATCAGATATTAAGGGACATACATTATAAAACTTTGCTCTTATAGATTGTTTGAAACTTTTGAAAAGCTGGGTTTTTGTAGACTAAGGGATCTCTTTCTGTTTAATATGGATTTTAAGCATGATGAGGTTATAGTATTTCTGGGGTTTCTGACACTGTGATTTGTTTGTTTCGTTACCATGGGAATGCTTTTCAAGGTGGACTTGATATACTTCTTGAATTTCAAAAATCGGATTTATTTTTTATGGTATTATTGGGGTTGGCCACAATTGGAGAAGAACTCAATGGTATAAAAGATAGTTGTTTTATTTAAAATATAAAGTAAATCTGGAAGGCAGGGGGTTGGGGGGGGGGGGTCTACGATATCGTTTGCATAAAATGTTAACTCTTCAAATTAAAATTATATATATATGAGTTGTGAATACTTCCAAAAACTAGTTTATTTAAAAAATTTAAATGCTACAGAATAAAAAAAAGTTCCTAATGTTTTGTTAATATAGTTTATATAGTTTGTCTTTTGAAATAGACATTGGTTTGATTATGTTTAATGACATTATCGTATTGGAAAACTTAAACATATTCGGAAATGTAACAAACAACAGATCTCTTACATTTGTTTTTAACTCTAAATTGAATGTTTTAACTTAAATGGCTTACTGTTTTTCTGTTATATCTTCATCTCTCTTTTTCTTAAAAAATTGATTGCAATACATTCATGAAACCAAACAACACTATGTGTAAAATGGATAATACGTGTTATCCACCTATTCGTATCAAAATTTTTTTTAAAAAAAAAGCATGAGAAATAACATTTTTTGTAACATTCAAACGGATAACGTATTCCTTAGTGTACCGAACATTCTTTTTATTGTAGTTGCTTTAGAAGTTTATCCGCACACATGCATTACATCATCACAAATTCAAACCGCGTCCGCATTTAAATTCTGTCAGCAAATTACAAGAAAGAACTTCGGAAACGGATCTCAACAATCCATTATTTCTTTTGAAGTTCTTCTTGGAGGAATTTTCTTCTTCCGTATACTGTGCGACTTCAAAGTAGAAACTCGCGATTGTTCACTTTGCCCAAACTTTTATTATTGTTTCTATTTGCTTTACTTTCTTCTTCTTCTTCTTCTTTTTTTTTTTTTTTAAACTTTTATGTTTCCTTCTTTCTTTCTTTGCGAGTTGTATACGTGTGGAAATGTCTCTCCTTTTATTGTTTCCTTGGAAAGAACGGTGTCTTGGCGTCCGTCACGAAATAAGTCTTCGAATTGGAACGAGTTGGATTCTTCAACTTTTATTTCTTCCTTTTCCCGCGCTTTTAAAAGCAAAAGATAAATCTTTTAAGTTTCTCTTGCCAAAAGTTCTTTGTTACTTTTCCCTGAAATTATATCACCTTTCCTTTTTTTTTTTTAATGTTTTTGTTATTACTTCTGCAGCAAAGCTGTCGTTTTTACCCAACGGTGATCTTAAGTATTTTTTTTCTTTCTGTCCAACCTTCTAAGTTCGGAAAACTCTCTTAGTAATTTCAAAGGATCTTGTAGACGTCTTGTTTTCAAGTAGGAGATTCAAGTCTTTTAAAAAAGAAATCAATGCTAGAAATAAAAAAAATAAAAAATCGAGGGATTGTTTGATTTGGAACTTGTTAACGGCATCTCGGGAACTGAAGTGAAGAAACAATAATAGAATTTAATGGACGAGAAATGTTCTTTCTTTTATAAGAACTTTTTTAACTGGAAGAGTGAAAAATGAATCATGAGAATTATGGATGTTTTTAAAATGACGATTTTTTTTTTTAAATGATTTTTTTTTTTCAATTTCGTTTATTTTTAAATTACTTTTGAGGTCACTTCTTTTTTTTTTTTCAAATTTCTTTGTGGTTGCTTTTTAATTATTTCTTTTATTTATGTTGTGCGTATATTTTTAAACTGAATATTAATAACTTTTTATATACCAGGATAAACTTGAGAGTTTTTTTACCAAATAAACTTTACAGTATATTTGCCGTGCGGTATCTTATATAATAATTTGTATGTGTTAGTGTGAATTGTAATGTGTTTTGAGCTTGCGATACTAACCTTAAACTAATTTACTTTTTTCTGCAATCAATGTACAACATGAACTTTACGACACCTCATTTGTTGTTACACATTTTAAAATAACGAAGAAACCTACATTTTAAATTCTTTATGTGACCAATATTTGAAGGAGTTAAAATAAATTATCTAAAAGTGTAAGCCGAATAATCTGCATGTGAGAAAGAAAAGATTTACTCTTACAAACTTGTTTTTTATTTGTTTATACGTCCATAGTGTGATACAACTTGTTGAGGAACCATTGGGCATGTGACAGTTCACCTTTAATTGCTACACTTTAGTCCTTCTAGAGTTCTAGATTGTGTTTCCGACCTTGTGTCAGACTTGTTGAAAATGTTACTTGCACCATTCTGATTTTAAATCTCCTACATGCACTCGAAAAATTGCGTAAAGTGTTTTAAATATTTCCAATAGTTGGTGATGGTTGATGAGTAATTACTTTTATGTTTCCACCGACATTAATAATTATTCAAAATATTGGAAAGTTAATATTAAAAAAAAAAAAAAAAAAAAAAAAAAACAATGAATTGATAAAAATCCTCCAAATCGGAGCACAAACCGCATTACGTGAATCTTAACACCGACATAATTACTCTTTTATTTTCACCAACCCTCAGGCGATATAGGGGGGCGGGGACCAAACACGTACACAATCTACCACCCAAAATAAGATCACGCGATGCAATACTTAAGCTCTACAGTTAATACCATTAGTTTGGAGGGTCAGGAAACAAAAGCTGTGATTTCTTACCATTATTCCGAATTTCGACGATTGAAAGAAGAACATTTTCAAGACTTATGAATAAACATAAAACGAATTTTATGCCGTAAAATGAAACATGGAGGATCGGAAATCACCACAACCGTAGCCGAGGAAATTAGCTTTTATGGGATAGAAATTCTTGAGGCTAATTTTAGTTGTTGTTGTAGTTTTCGAAAATCTAGTTTCGTTATTAAATGAAGCTGAATCGATTTCGGGATACCCTTGTGTTTGTCAGCGCTGCAGAAGCGATGGCGGGCACGCTAATTTAATTGAAAGTTTTGTCAGCAATATGGGAATAGAGGTATGAGCCTTCTTGGGTATTTACTAGCGGTATTTCGTAAAGAACATAATGGGAAATATATCCGATAGGGAGAATTTAATTGAAAACAGTTGCATACGTAAGACGGGAAATAATGGGATTTTGCTGGGAATGTAAGGTTGGTTGGACTCCTTTGTTTAGCCTCATCCAAGAGTGGTTGCAATTATTTCTTTGTCATTGTTGGAGAGTTCTAATATTGATTTTTAGAAATCCTGTGAAATGTATTGTTAATGCTAGTATCATTATTTGGTTATGCAATATAACTAAAAATGTGGAATTGTAATGGTGTTTATTTTCTTTAAAGAGAACATTTAATAATTTCTTAAATTATATATATATATAATTTATATTTATTTGTAAACGCAAATATTTGTGTTTGATTTAAAGATTTTGTTAAAGGTTTGTTTGATTAAAGGAGAGTATGTAGAATTAAAGAAGTATTAATTTTTATCTCAAATCATATAGGTATGAAATCATTACTTATTAAACTTCATGCGATAGTATGAAAAGAATAAATAAGAATTCGTAAAAGTTTTTTTTTTTTTTTTTTTTTTTTTTTTTAATCAATACCTTTATGGCGTATTGAATATAAATGCGATTGGTACTACTCACAATTAGCTTAGCGTCATTGCTTTTTTTTTCTGGTAGATCAGCAAATTTCGCTTAACTTTTCCTGCAAATACGGCTAACCTCTTTAAGCGATATTTTGACTTTCAATTTTTTCGAATATTGAATGTCTAGATCCGAATTTTCAATTTCCCATCATCCTCAGATGCCCACTCCTTGTTATCTGATCAAGCACAAAATTACAATGCGTAGTTGTTGACAATGTTATGTCGAAGTATGGTCACAGTTTAGCCCTTGTGGTAAAAAACTAAATCAACCAACCAAATTTCCTTCAATTTTCTGTACCTGAAACAACTTTAAATTACACAAATCTAACATTTCTAATCTACAAGCAAGTTTGGTGTCTGTTGGCATCGCACTAGAGACGTTATTTCATTACTTATGTTGTAAAATAACTACATTGGAAGTATAACATGCATTCAAATTGCTTCATTGGTGGTAAAGTGAAACCAAACCCATTAAGATTATTTTGTAGGTAATTGTTTTTTCTACTCCCTGTTGCTCATTATATGTTTCAACTGAAAGTTTGAATAATTCATCTTCACACTTTTCTATTTTCTGGAACTCAAGGCAGTTTATTGTAATCTGGCATTCTAAAATAGTGTTAGCTTTTAATGTTGACCGACGAACAGTTGCAAGTTTAAGTGTTTCATCGAAAATTATTCTGAAGTATTTATAGAATGTAGAAAAATGCTAGTAGATTATGAGTATACGGGTTTGTGGAATAAAAATGACATAAACAGTTCGAAAATTGTCTTTGAATGTGTCGAACTAAATCCAATGGCCAAATATGTCATAACTTTCTAAATAATGGACATTCTTTTTTATTTGGTAACTCATCCTTCTTTCATTTTCAGTGAGGAAGAGAACAGACGATTTGACATTACTGGTGCCAAATAATTGCATCTCTTAAAAATAAACTAAGTTAGCTTGAATTATTAAGTCATCTATAGCGCAATGTATCTTAAGTAAATTTTTGCGACAAAAAACTTTCCCCGATTCTTTTTGATTCATACACAATACTCCAATAAAAACCAAAATCAACACAACAAAATATCCTGGAGATCCATACCGTCCTCTTCACAATCCACCACTCGAAAAATAATAAATGAAAAAAACTTTATATATAAAGAATAAGTGAAGTGATAGCATTGAAGCAGGAATTGTAACCACTGGTACATTTCTTTTCTTTATCTGTAAGAAACACAAAGGAACCACACATACACACAAAAAAAAAAAAAATCGCCGGAGTGAAAATCAGAACAAACGGGAGATACAATTGTGAGAACGTTCTTTGGACTTTTCTAGTATTTGAAGATGAAGAAATCTTAACTTGGTGGAGAAAAGTAATGATTGTTGAAAAACTTGTTTTGTTGATACTGCATCAGGAGTTGAAAAATAACACTAATAATGGATTGACCAATCGATATGCGATCTTTGAAATTTCTGACGATCCAAAAGGACTGACTAAAAGGATAAGACTCTGGTATCTGTAGCTTTCTTCAAGTATTTATTGCATATTGAAGAATTGATCTTATTTACTGGCAGCCATTGAAGGAGAACTGTAATTCATCGTTGCCATAAATTGGTTAGAAATTCTTGTATAATTAATATTAGAATAATTTTGCATAAGAGTCTTTAATTTTTCCGAAATAATTTTAAAAATAAATAAATAAATAAATAAATAAATAAATAAATAAATAAATAAATAAATAAATAAATAAATAAATAAATAAATAAATAAATAAATAAATAAATAAATAAATAAATAAATAAATAAATAAATAAATAAATAAATAAATAAATAAATAAATAAATAAATAAATAAATAAATAAATAAATAAATAAATAAATAAATTAATAAGTAAGTAAATAAATAAATAAATAAATAAATAAATAAATAAATAAATAAATAAATAAATAAATAAATAAATAAATAAATAAATAAATAAATAAATAAATAAATAAATAAATAAATAAATAAATAAATAAATAAATAAATAAATAAATAAATAAATAAATAAATAAATAAATAAATAAATAAATAAATAAATAAATAAATAAATAAATAAATAAATAAATAAATAAATAAATAAATAAATAAATAAATAAATAAATAAATAAATAAATAAATAAATAAATAAATAAATAAATAAATAAATAAATAAATAAATAAATAAATAAATAAATAAATAAATAAATAAATAAATAAATAAAAACAATTGACAGGTGGATATTTTTAACACGCAGACGATTCTTTATGAATAGAAAATAAATATTTCTAAAAGTCTTATTTATATGTATAAGCGGAGAACATGATGACATGCATGATGACTTACAGTAGGAGTTTTAGAAGTTCAATTCATATGTAATGAATCATCTGTGTATAAACATAGTAAATTGTGAAACTATTACCGAATTACTATTTTTACTTAAGTTATTATTTTTTAATTACAATCCTGAATTCATTTCAATTAACCATTTTTTATTGAAATAGTAATTTAGTTTTCCTTCTAATTTTCTAACAGTTTTGCCAAAACTTTTATTTTATTATAATTATATGTTTATATCATCGATTAATTGAAATATCATTAAGCAATTTAGGCTAATAATTTAGAGGCAGTCAAATCTTTTCCAAGCTAACATCAAAAAATAACTAAATGATTAATAATAGTTGAAAAACGAGATAAACCCTTTAGAAACTGTTATCAATCCACAGTTGAATGGTAATTTGTTTCTACCGATAACATAAGCTCTGAAAACTTATGGAAAAATTGTCAGTTAACATTAAATAAGTGACATAAGTTTATTGAAGGAGTTCCTTCTTATAAAAGTAGACAGTTTCGCAAAAGAGATTACATCACATATTTTATTTTTATTTTCCAGTTCATATCTTATTTACTGAAAGATGCATTCTACGCTTCTCCAAATATAATATTCTTACGACGGCATTATCATTCCAGAGAAGGCAATATCCGAAAACGCGATCCGCAGTCAAGTTTTCTCTCAACAAAATTAATTGAAAACTGGTGATATAGTTTCTTCTAGTCGAATGAAAGTTATCCAAGCGACATTGGTTTATTCAGCAAAATACAGAAATAAATGTTATAGTAGTGTACGACTACCTTATTCATCGCCAACACATTTCTATATTTAAGACGAAATTACTTTATCAGCTAAGTTATTTTACTTCGTGTTGGATATGACTGATAAAACTTTAAAACAAAGTAATATAACTTGCCCATCCGTTGGCTGAAGGGTTAGCGCTCTGTCCTCGCATGCCAAAAATACCGGTTTGAAATCCTGGGTTAGGCACGCATGTTCGTTGTGGTTCGGAATTCACGTTAAACTGTAATTCCCGGCCTGATTAGGCGTCATTGTGCATAAAGATAGGTCGTTGAGCATACAAGCCAATCAACCAGTAATAAAACTTAATTGCAGTATCGTAAACTAGGATTGTTAATGTTGTTGAATTGGACAACTTTTTTCGATAGGCAGTAGTTCAAGTATATGCATCTTACCTGGGATATTGGGATGATTGTTAAACTTACTTACTGATATCTCCCTTTTTCAGAGGTCGGCGATACATCGATACAACGATATTTTTATTGATATTTCTAAAAAAAATATCAATATTAAAAATATCGATAAAAGTCACCGATATATCGATATTTTCAAACATTTTTAGTTTTTTGAGGATCGTTTTGTAGTTCTACGTGTTTTTTCGATTTTCTTTATTCCCTTTTCAAAAACTTTAAAACTAAAGTTTGAACTTGGCTGCCAGACAGTTAAAATGTCACCAATATTCAATATTTTGCCATACACTTAAAGACTATTGAAAATTATCTAAATTTTTCTTAAAATCACTGCACCAATTAAATGAAAATATAACTCTTTTTTTTTTTTAATAGATCCATTTCAGTGGAAAAAGTAGTCACCTTACAAAAAAGCAATCGTGAAAAGTAGAAATTTGCCCCGAAATACTTTGTTTCTGGCAAAATTGAAAATCAAATAAAAAAAATCATATATCGATATTTTTTTCTATGCAACGATATAGTATCGATATTTATTTTGATCGATATTTCCGACTTCTACCCTTTTTAGATCACTGTTGTATTATGGTCAATATGGCAATTAAATTAACACAAGGTAAATGATGTACAGACGAACTTCTGTGGAAGATGGCGTTTAATTGGTACTTAAAGTAATTTTTGTTTAAGTCAAACAATTGAGCTCAATGACTTCTAACATGTTAAAGGTGGAGTTACATTTGTGGTTAAAGTGTAAAATTAGAAAGCTTACAGTTTAAAATTAAAGAAAAGTTCTTCCAGTATGGATGAGATCTCTCATTTGAGGGTAAATCGATTTGTCAATCATTCTAATACCAATAGTTAATATCATTCAAGTTTAAATTGACTAAAATTTTAGTGTTGAGGAAGATGTAACCAAAGTTTAAGTTTGAGAATCAAGAATTGTTGGTTTTAAGCAAATTATATCAGTTCAGCTTTCAGTTATCTTTTTATTGAAGTAAGCTATACTGATTTTCAGAAACTACCATACTAACTCCTAATATTTGCTTTTGTTTGAAAAGCATAAAACTTGTCAGTTTTAGATGGAGTCAGAAGTCAATGCATTTCTATTTATTTCTTAGTTTTCAAATTTGAAACTTTCTAGATATATTTCAGACATTTTCGAACTATATAAAGAAAATTAGAAAGTTCATAATTGAAGAAAAGAGTTAGTGGTTATTGAATTTCAATATAACTTCCTAACAAATCAAATATTTTATAGATACTAATACATTATACCAGTACAAGATTTACTGCTTTACTTTGAGTTCCATACTACAGTTCATTTCAAAGTTAAGCTCTTAATTTTCAGATTGAACACTTTCTACACTGTTAAAAAAAATTGTCCACCATGCACCAAAATTTGGTTCCCATTTAGCTGCCACCAACATTTGGTGCTTAGTTTCGCGATTTAATGGTGCTTACGGTCCGAGGTTGCACCATTAAATCGTGAAACTAAGCACCAAATGTTGGTGGCAGCTAAATGGGAACCAATTTTTGGTGCAAGGTGGAACAAAATTTTTAACAGTGTAGATACATTTCAAACATCCTCGTATTATATAAAGAAAGTTAAAAGGTCACTAGTTGAAGAAAGGATTCAGTGATTATTAAATTTCAATAAAGCTTGCTAACAAATCAATCAATTTATAAATACTAATACATTATACCAGTACAAGATTTACTGCTTTACTTTGAGTTCCATACTACAGTTCATTTCAAAGTTAAGGAAACTACAAACTCAAATATATAAGCATCATCACCTGTCTCGGGGAAAAAAAGGAAACACATTCCGCATTGAATATGACATTAAAGAAAAAAGACCTTTTTCAATAAGACTTGGAACTCCGCTCTACGAATGTTTCTTTTCCCGTTCTGAATGTTCCTGAAACCCATAGACTTTCTTCAACTAGAAGCAATCTCTATTCTGCCTTCTACATCATTTATATCCGTATGCATCATAACAGTTTCTCTTCTGGAGCAACGTTCATATCACCACGCTTTATATCTCTGGGACACGAAAACAATACAGTTTCCCTGCTTCTTTTATGGCATTCAACTTTTTGAATGTTCAGCCTCCGGAAATTTCATTTGTTAAGTGACTCCGGTGCGGAAGTTTGTTTTGTTTGTTGATTTTTTCTTCTTGTATAGACGGCGCCTGTCTCCTGACAGCGAACTTCAAGAGCTTTAGCCATCGCTTTTATGTCGTTTTTATTTATATTAATATATTTTTTTTTCTGAAATATTAATCTGACTGGAGTGGATATTCTTCGTCTGGGTATTCTTTTCAGAATTGAATCCCGCAGGAAAGGATCTGTCGGGATAGTTGAAAAGAACTTCCTGTGACTGATTTTAATGCGATTTTTGTTTGCCATTGATGATGCTTGATGTACATTTATAGCCAGTTATTTCTATTAATTTGAGGCTTCAATCAATAACGTTAGGAAAGTAACAGTGAAGTAAGGCCTTTTTCAACAGAAACGATACATTTGGTGCAATAATATATGTGAATATAATAAATATAATCTTTATTTAAAATATTTATATAATAAATTTGAGTTTGTTGACATATTCTGCCTAAGACATCATTTATATGTATGCAAATTAACACTTTCTCTTCTAGAGCAACTTTCAAATCACCACGCTTCATACTTTCTTAGTCAGTTACAAGTTCAAATACAGAATACTGACACGATGTATTTTATTAAGTTTAAATTTGAAAGTTAAAAATTAAAAGAAAAAACAAATAAATTGTTTATCCGTTATGGTTATTAAATTAAAGTACGTATAAGGCAAAAATACAAATACATTTACTTAAATTAAATTTCAAAATTTATCTTTTTAACTATTACTGATAAAGCACTTTTAAGCTGTTGTAGGTTTTTTTTAACTTAATGCGATGATAATTTTAACTCATATTTATAATACAATTTTATAATCATTTCATCCCACAATGATCCCATTTTCTTTTTAAAAAAAATAATATACTTATTTTCTTCAAAATTGTCTTTTCTAGTGGGAATAAAAAAAGCAACAGAATTTTTTTTTTTTTTTAATCTGTTTTATGTATAACTGTACGTTTTAAGAATATCATGGTCCATTATCGTTAATTTAGAATAAACTGATACAATTTCCAAAGTCATAATTCATTGATTCATCAGCTCCATTTAAGTATAAAAGAGTATACCAATACTTGGTAATATTATATTCTATCGACACCATGATACACATGGGTTATTCTATACCGGAATATAGCTATAGGACCATAAAAATTATTAGTGAACACGATATCAAGACTACAGTAATATACAATACACCAATGAAAGTATAATATACCAGTGAACATTTGAGAATACACCAATACTTAGTTCATTGTACTAGATTTCAATCGCACCAAATCTACACATAGGCTCTACTATACCTAAATATAATTGTTAGGTTACGACCTTTGAAAGTGTACACCTTGACATCAAGATTGCACTGGAGAGGGGGGGGGGGGGGGGGGAGGACTAATGAATTCTTTCATAAAAAAAATTAAACCCCGCTTTCGTTCTGTAAGGCAGAAAAGTACGAAAACTTTTACCCTTTGTGTCACAATCGCCTTCGCACAGACACTATTTTTTTCAAAAGAGAGTACACAAGTACTCGCACTTGCTAGACGAGCATCCTACGCCTGAGCCATAAGTTCCCCGCATATCATTACTTAAACTGTCCCTCTGCAACATCTCAAGTTACAAGTTCTTCAGAGCCTTTCAACGCACCAGGCAAAGAGCACTAACAAATAAACCGATTAATTATTTCACCTCACCGGTACTTCCGATACCGCAGGGGGAAATCAAAACAGGATTCCTTCCCCCCCTTCCCCCCCTCCTAAAATTCCCTTGCAGTAATTTCCTTCATTATTTTGTTTTAAACACACGTTATAGGTTTTTAAAACCTCTCATTTTGTGGAACTTCGCCTCGCCACATGGAGGTACAATTAGGTTTGACGGCGTATAAAATAGAAAACAATCGACTTCAGAGGGTTGCTTCTTGCAATGTGAATTATGTAGATCGCAGATGCAGTAATAAGTGCTTATGTAACGATTTTGTACCTGTTGCTAGCATACGCTTCTCCCGCTTGATTTTTGAAGCTGCTTTTTACAATTAAAGTGTATATATATGTTTAAGAGTGATTTAATATATTTACCCTTAAGTTTTATTGAAATATGTATAATCTAAAGATTTTTCATTCATAAATGAACAATTTAATATTAGGTTACGCAAAGAGATTTTTTATGCTTTTTTCCCTACCGAATCTCTTCATCCCTGGTGCTTTGTTATATATGAAATCCCCGCTGGTATAACTGCTTAGTCCTAGAAAACTAACCACTAGTCTGACTTCATTCCATTTATTCACATTGTTTTTTTAATCTCCTCCTCCCCCCCCCCCTCCCTCTTAATAAATGTTTCAAAGATTTATTAACATCCATGTTACTTTCAAATTACCTTACTCACCTAAATAATTCTTTAAAAACTTTCATTACTTCTTTAGCATAAGTTTTTTTAAATGTAAATATAGCAAGCTTTTTTTCATTTAACTAAGTGCAATGCTTTCGAAATTATAAGTGTTACCTCCCCATAACAGTGTAGTGCACTAGTAAGGACAAATGCGGAAATAGCAAAATTTTAGAGAGAAGAGTATTTTTTACTTAAAAAAAAAAAGCTTCCAAATATCGTAAAGCAAAGTGAATACATTAAAAATAATCACGAATAATTGAAGATTTTAACCGTACCAATTGACTAAATGGAAATACTTTGGCAATTTATGTGTCAAAACAGTATTTTCTTAACATTACAGAAACGACACTATCATTAATCTACACTATCATCAAATAAAAAGCATATGTTGATATTTTCCTTTTCATCATTAGAAAATTATCTTTTACTATAAAAAACAATTCAATGACACTCAGACATTTATTTTTCAATGACGAATCAGAAAACGTATAATTATGAATTTAAAAAAAAAACTGATTGTGTTTTTATTTAAAAATATACAGTAACGCAGTACACACAAATTGCAGTTGTTCTTTTACAAGATTACATTTACTCTCCATGAAGGGGACTAGTCATTAGTAAGAGAAGTAAGGTGAATGTTTAGATGCAATAATAGCAATAAACATCATTTCATTACTGTCATATATTTCACTCTATCCACTTAAAAGAGATATTTTTTATTTATATAACCAACCCTAAAAATAAAATTGGATTGGTTTCTCTCTGTCATATTCCGTCAATTGTCAGCACCAGTGCTAGAAGTGTGGGTAGACGCGGGGTGACGCGTCCCCACTTTTCAAGAATATACCCATGCATCCCCCCCACTTCTAAAACCACTGAAATCCCCCCCCCCCCACTTTTCAAAACATTTATTTCTTCTAAAAACTACTAAAGAAAAATTACATTAACCTTTAAATATAGTGACACTGAGAGAAAATGATTTAAATTTTGCAAATGTAAAAATAAAAGAAAAAAAACTCTTTAAGGTAAAATTATCATACTACGTATTGTGAAAATGTATTATACTAAAATTTCTATTCTTGTTTCATATAAAAACAAGTACTTTTTTTTTTTTACCATTTTAGAATTACTCTATTAATTTAATATCATGAAAGTATGCAAATTTAGAAGCCCTATTTAAATCTAAATAAACATGTATTACAAGTAAAAAGTAACTAAGTCGCAGGCAGAATATTCATTAAAATAACAATAAATTTTGGACCCTTGTTCAATGTTAGTGTTAGGAAGTATAAATTATTTTCTTACTAGTAAATATTTTTATTATAAATTAAGAAATTATAAAATTTATCTTTGGGGGGGGGGGGGGGGGTGAGAATGCACTTTCACCAACCTTCGGGCGTCCCCCCACTTTTTTCTTCTCATTTCTACCACTGGTCAGCACTATTCTTGACGATGCTTTTACCGAATCATGTCCATTGACTTGACACAGCTCTGCTACGGCGGAGTGTATAATTGAAATCACCCTAACCTGATACTATGTACCGGATGATAAAAATTTGCAGCAAATCGAAGCGTAAAGATAGTATGTCTTCATCCGGGTACTTAGAGTCAGGCAAGTGGGATTTCAAATATAGTTCCTGTAATAGAAAATATCCTACACAAGAATTCATGGCGATAGCTCCAAAACTCTACATTAGCATAATGTTGACTATTGATGGACTTTCTGAACTCTCCACTAATGATTCTAACAGGGATCAGAAATTTCTCAAATACTATTGCCGTAAGTATCGGTTAAATGGATGTATTTTCAAAGTCTTTTAAGGGGAGTTTAAACCTTTTGACGCCAAAAAAAACAGCTTTTTTTGCGTAATTTTCAATATGCTTTAAAATAAAATATACTTTATATTTTTAATTTTAATTTTTTATACAATACAATGCTTATTTTCTTCTTGAAAAACAATAACTATTTTAGACAAAAATATATTTTTTAAAAAGTTATCAAGTGAAACGTAACGATGAAAAATTTAGAAAACACTAGGGGGCTTCGCCCCCTGCTCGCTAACGCTCGTCAACCCCCAAACGCCTCGCTGCGCTCGGATTGAGCTGCTTTGCCGCTCGAATTTGTGGTTAAAACATCTTGCTGCGCTCGAATAGGTTTTCCAGCCATAAAAAATGTAACTAAATTTTTATAAATTTAATGTAAAGCCTAATAGAGAAAACACCCAAATTGCAAGTTTCATAATAGAAAATTAAATATACTATCCGCCAACATTCTGACTTAAAACTTCATTAGCTATGCCCTTACATTGAAGTCCCAATATATTTTATTTATTCTGATAAAAAACAACGCGAGCTACACTCAGAAAAACAGAAAAAATCAACTTTGAAACGAAGTGTTTAAAAAGAGCTTTAAAATTAGCAACGGGTTTGTTGTTTACATACGTAAGGATGTTGCCATTCATATATTCAAAATCATTGAGGCTTTGTAGTAGCTTAATGATGAAAAATATTGAAATTTAACTAATTAATAAAGTGTTAATGAATTATTTTGGCACGTTTTGGCAAATCTACAGCTTATTTCCTTTAAAATGACACCTTGATCAAAGAAATTGGTTGAGCAGTTTAGGCGGACGGACTAACCCCAAAAAACGTATTGCCTATTAAATATATAGATTTTTTGAACATAAATTACCCACAAGATATTGTATTAAGTTTCTTGAATAAACTCAATATTAATATTGGAAATTAAAGCTAATTTATGGGTTTATTCTCTAAAGCAGAATTATTTTTTTATACTATATAAAAATATTTTTATGTAAAAAAAATAACTTTAAAATTTAAATTTTAAATATTTTTTCTAACTATAAATGGAATTTTATAAAAAAAATTTCATCTATATTCTTATTTCCTGTTTAGAGAATGTAAAACTATCATGTGTATATCCATAATTTTTTTTAAAGGGATAGAAAAGTAACTTTTTTTTTAATATTGTGGGTATAACTTATATTCATAATTTTTTTTTCTTAATTTTCCATCATTACGTTTCACTTGATAACTTTAAAAAAAACATATTTATGCTTAAAATAATTAACGTTTTTCAAGAAGGAAATAAACATTATGCTGCATAAAAATTATCAATTAAAAATACTGAATACTTTTTATTTTAAAGCATATTAAAAATTACGCAAGAAAAGCTCTTTTTGTTGTCGTCAAAAGGTTTAAACTCCCCTTAAACCTCAGGATAAAACTTTTTATCCCCTCAACTGTTATCGTAGTAACAGCCCCTTTTCTGAACGTATTTGTCGATTTCAGCTTAGCGTGTAGCCCTTTCACACCGAATGGACATATGCATCTTGGTTTTTATGAGATGTATTGACCCAATCGCATTTAACAGTGGGTCAATATATCCAACCAGTGATCAAGTTACTACAAGATTCTATATTTATTTGAATATCCTAGATGATTGGGACAAGAATAGTCCTAGATGATTGGGAAAAGAATAGTCCTAGATGATTGGGAAAAGAATAGTCCTAGATGATTGGGAAAAGAATAGTCCTAGATGATTATGTGATTATGCACTTTAGGATATAATGCCCTCGGAGATTTCCAAGAAACGAAAAACTTTACCATACTTCTTTCATCATGTAAACTATTTTTCATATTTAAATTCATTGGCGCCCCCAGGAGGGTGCAAGGAGGTGCACTTGCACCCCCCTGGCTCTTGAAATTTTTTGAAAAAATAAGGGAAAAGAGGTAAATTCCGAGATAAAAAAAAAAAAAAAAAAAAAAATGCCGTTTATACTTTTATGTTACGATGAGCATTTTTTTTCTTTCTATTATTTTATTCTTTTGTGTCTTTCCAATATCGTTTTTTATAGCTACTTGAGTGACGATTTTCTGGCGCTTGTTGTCTATGATTATTAGAGGATGATGAGTAGAAGATTTTATTCCTTTTATTGCATAATCGTTTCCTGTGTAGTTTTCAAACATCTAGGAAAATATTTTGTTTTTTAAGTCATCAGTTATACTACTTGGAATCTATTTTTAGAATTCAATTGAACATATCCAATACTGCCCTCGTATTTCATTTTAAATTTTTTTCATTATTTCCGAAACTTGGAAGAAATAAAATGTTACTCTTCTGTATTTTTGCATCTTCATGTTTCTCTATTCTTAACACTGTCTCTTGAATGCCGTGAGATCTAGAAGGATATTAAAAAAATCGCTAAAAATATATTTTTTAAATATTTTTACTATTTTTAATCTTTTCTCTATAACAGGGTTGCGCTTTCAAAAATATATACCATTAATTTTAACTATCCTCAAAGAGTATAATTTATATTGAATAATTATTAATTAACATTTCTAAAAAAAAAGTAATGATTTTGATAAAAATCTAGTCTTTCACCCCCTTGCAAATATTCCTGCGGGCGTCCATGCTTAAATTTTAACCCTGCAAAAGTTGGATTGAAAGGGTTAAGAAACCTAATTGAATTTGTATTTACTGTATTTCATTACCACAATGAAATAAACACTTAACTTATATATTAAAAAAAACACCTCAAAACACCAAAGAAAACGATGAAGGTAAATATAACAACAGCCCCTTTCTATACCAAACACTCTTTTCCATCACGGCAATCCTCAGAGGGGTGGACCCTGGGTTTTCTTTTTTCTCTTTTTCTTTGGTAAAAAAAAAAAAAAAAAAGGAGAACTCCAGACGGCGCAAAATTACACGTTCGAGGTCTACCCGGAGAAAAGAGAGAGTAGTTGATTACCATGTTTGGGGTTGCGCTACCGAAAACCTCGAGTCTTCCAAGATACACGGGACATGCAATTAGGCCGGAGAACACCCCTCTCACAACCGGAGGTTCTCATGCTTCTCTTCGGTGTTGTTGTATCACCAATTGCAGCATCTGCTGTTTTGGAGAAAGGCGGGAAACAAAACAAATCTGCTGGAGGGAGTTTTTGTTTTGGGTCCATTGGGTGGCATTCCGATCGGAAGGCTGAATGGGGAATGTGACGTTTCCGAAAATTAAGTTAGGGTCGTGAAGTCTTAAAACTAAGGATAAGTATCTGGAAATGTGGAAGCTTGATGCAAATGTTTAAGTCGTAATATACTTGAAAATGTATTTCAGTGGTGCCATAGAGATACATTTAGAAATATATTGCGATTTGTATTACTAACACAATGTTTTTGAATATGCATATTAGTGCAAACTTAGTCATAATTATGTATATATCTTGTTAATAGCACTAAATAAAAAGTAAACACTTATCTGAAACTATTATTGAATGTAGCCATTATATTAATACTTTTATAAACAAGTTAATGAATTGATATTCCAAGTGTATACAATTTATTAATATACAAATTGTACATGCATTTATTAATATTGAAATTGTATACACATTTGTAAATTAATATATATAAATACTGAATATAAATGAACACGTTATTTTAAAAAATAATATAAATTTATATCATATTAATATAAATTTATATCATATTAATATAAATTTATATACAAATATGTATACAAATGAAATAATTATCTCTAAAATGCACACACATATTTATCTATAATACTAAAAAATATACATACAAATACAAGTTTTATAGAAATATATGTATATTACTCAATAAATTAATATTACTTATATTAATAATCTCTGTAAAATAGTGCTGGTTTTGACAGGTTTTTCCCAAATGGATTTGATCCGTTTCGAACTCTTTAATCAATTCAACTTTTATGTCTTTGCTGGTTTCATATACTGCGGAGAAACATGTAAACGCTTTTATATGAACTACAGGAAGTAATCTGAATTATAAAAGAGAAAGATCGTCTTGAGGGAAGTTTCAAGAAATTTACGCCTTCGAACACGAAAAACTCGGGGAAAATTGCGCAAAACCCAGACGGTATTGTCATTTCGCATTTAAAATCAAAGATTATTAAGCCTCGATGTGTGAAATTGAACCAGGGTTCTGCAGCGCCGTTATACAATCTCGAGACTCTCCTAACATCTCTGACAACACTCTTTACTGTGGAAGTAATATGTGATGAAACAACATAAACTCTTTTGATATTGGGACTTTGTCATCAAAACAACTACTGCTTCCAGATAAAGCTAAATAAATAAAATCCCATTACAATTCCGTGCCTACTTTTCCTGAAAAATAAACAAAAACACTCTTCCACATCATCTTCCATTTCCAGCATCATCCTTGCGCATCTTCCCACGCTTAAACCACTCTATTCCCATTCGTCCTTTCTCCTCCCCCTCCACTGCTAAAACCGTTAAAAAACTCGCTCTCCCCAGACAGAGAAAGAGAAGAAAATGAAGATGGAAAAAAAAAAAAAAGCATCCCGGGGAGTTTAATCCCAGGGATGGGGATGAGTCAAGCAATATGGGCTCCTACTCTTCTCTCTCTTTCTCTCTTTGGATGCTGCTGACAAATGGATGGGAATGTGAGTGGAAAGTAGTGCGGGATTAGGGATGGAGAAGAGGTTCTTACCGGGACGATCCTCTCTCTCGCTCACGAGAGGATGGAGAGCAAAGGGATGATAATCCCCTTGCCTTCCGGTTCGGTGGGGATGGATCTTGAATGGGAGTGGTTATTGGCGATTTGTCATTCTCATGCGCCATTTGCAGGTGGGTCTTGATATGAGTTAAATGGATTTCTTTGCCAGGGTAGGGGAGGTCAAAGGTTTTGTATAGATGTTAGGATCGAGCGTTTGTCTTCTCCTTCCCCATAGACCTAAAGAAATATTTCATTAATAATTTTGATTAAATGCCTGAATATTGATTTAAAACATATGACATTTTGCCAGCTGCCGGGACGATTACTAGAGTACATTGAAGATGAGTGTTATTTTTTACTTTCAATTACCCATATGTATACTTAAGGTAATGAAATTATAGTATTTGGTAAAAAAAAAATTAAAAAAAAAAAAATCTTTTTACTTTTCGGAAAATACTGATTTGAAAAAAGTGATCTAGAAAAATTTTCTGTGGTCTGCATAACTCCCGAACAAATTGACCTACGATGTTCAAATTTGGTATGTGGGTATGTGATGGCACTGGGACCTACCATTAAGACATTCGTCAAAATCGCGCATGCGCATAAGGTAGCTGCCATTGAAAATAATAATGTTTTTCAGAAATTGCTAAAAAATAGTTCTAACAATTTTGTCCAAAATCGCTGTGGTAATGCCTTTTAAGGTGTTCTAAACATCCCCACCTTCGAAATTCTCATAAAAATGTGATAAAAGTCTAAAAAGTTGAAAAACGAGCGCCTTTAACACAGAGCACTCTGCCCTTGAGCATCGTCCATCAACGATTGATATTTTTGTGCTTCACGCACATGCAAGGACAATGTAATGTCTATCGAATAAAACCACCAATTTTGCCATTTTGGCGAGTTTTTTTTTTCTCTTTGCTCGTGTAAAAAATATCGCCAAACCGGCCATTTTTATTTAAATGAGTGAAAATAAGAAAACGGTAAGTAACACCATGTTAAATTTTACTGCATTGACCAATATTACACAGTGTAATTGAAAGTTGTGCGATGTTCCACACTCCTAGTTTAGCTATTAATATGAGAGGATTTTTTTTTTTAATTAAAAACGTAGCGTCATGGTATTAAGTTAAAACGATTAGGTCAATGTTTATCTCTTTGATATTTTAACTTGTTTATGGATAATGGGATATAATTTGTCGTGGTAAAGTTTTGCAATTTCAAAAGCAATTGAATAATTTTTTTTCAAAAATGTGTTGCAACATTCATTCATACTTACTGAAATGTATTGTTGCATTATATACCCGATTCCTTCGATTGATATTATAATTGAAAATTATAATGCAGTAATTTTTTTTCTAAAACATAACAAACTTTTACCAGAAAAATAATTACACTCTTCTCCAAAATTTTCAATTGATACGAGATAACATTTTTCTCATTCTGAAGTATCTCTAAAATATACTTTTATTATAACTCCGGTGTGTTAGAATGATTAACTCCAGGTCCTGGATCGCAGAGATTTATAACAAGGTTTATTTACTCAAGAATAAATACAGTGAACAAAATGAATTTTTGGACCCCATCGAACATCATTCTGAATTTTTTATAGAAATTGGAGAAAAGTTATTAGATTAAGAATCCACTGGTCTGTCGAGGCAAAAATGGCCGAAACTGATCAATAATCGACTTGGAATGAGTTGAACTAAAATCCGATTGCCAAATATGTCATAACTTTCCAAAAATAGAACAAACTTATTCATCTGGCAACCCACTTCATTTTGATTTTCAATGAGAAAAAGCGCAAACGATTTCTGATCTTTGGCTCCGAAAACTTATATCTTTTAAAAGTAAGCATAATTGGCAACATCAGTTACGTTATAAGTGACGCAATATTTTTTGCCAACTTCGCTCCCTTTTAATAGATGCAAGTAGACCGTCGCCAGATATCTGAATCGTCTGCAACCTTAATTGAAAATTAAAGAGTGAGGGTTACCAAATAAAAAAAAATGCTCATTATTTGGCAAGTTATGGCGCATTTGGCAATTGGATTTAGTTCAACTTATTAAAAGTCGATTTTTGACCAGTTTCGGCCATTTTTGCGACGTCAGACCAGTGGATTCGTAATCTACTCACTTTTCTCTAATTTCTATAAAAAATTCAGAATGATGTTCGATGGGGTCCAAAAATTGCAGTCGCCTCTCAGTCTATAAGAATTTCTTATAATCTAAGGTTTCCACCTGCAACCTTGCTAAATTTGAAGTTTCGCTATCACCAGCAAATACACCAGAATAAAAGTCTTAAACTTTTAGAGTCAATCACCCTCATAACACTATATTATTAAAAGGTACACGGTCTATCATATTTTTACACTTGTCCAATTCTGTCCTAGGTAATTTCTGTTGCCTAGGTAACGTCACAACACTGCAATCATAGGACATTCAATAAATTACATACATAAAGATACCATTTTATGAATATGGCACATTACGTGATAAATTAAAAAAAACAGTTTAGCGATGTAATGTATATCAACGAATTAATGTTTCTAATCTGATTGAAAGTAGTTATTTTGTGATAATGCTTTTACTTCACACTCTGCTTTTAATTTTACTTTTTTTTTTTTTTTTTAATTCTTGCTTTTACTGCAAACTACGGAAAAACTAAATCTAACATCAACAAAAAAAAAGTATTATTTTGTTGGTATTAAATATACTGAGACTTAAGATTGTTAAGCCCGAAATAAGGATTTTGTGTTGCTCTGTCTATGAAATAACTTTCGTGTTCTTGCGGGTGTTTTTTTTACGGGAGGGAGGGGTGGGGGGGGGGGGTGATTGGCGTATTAAGACCAATCTCTTTGACTGGTTGGTTGTTTTCAAATTATCTAGCGCCGTCAGCAACACGAGGGCTATAATGAGCCGAAACATTCGTCATTAGACAAGCCAACATACATTTACAAACACCCATGCCGAACACGGGACTCGAACCCGCAACCTCGCGGTCTAGAAGCTAGCACGCTAACTACTATACCGTTTGGTCGGCCCAATCTCTTTGAAAAGATTTGTATTAAGTATACGAGTTTCACAATAGATCTTAGAATGTTGGCTACAATTGAACAAATTTAGAGAAATGTTAATTTCTTGAGATGACTAGGTATACCAAAACGTTTTACTTTCATCATTCTTTACTTTAATAATATATGAGTTTTAAGAAATTTTAATTTATGTTGGATAAACCAAATGAGTCCAAAACAACGACGCGTTTAGAGTGGACTTATTATTATTTATTTTTTTCCCTGATAATTTAACAATGTCGAGAAAGTGCAAGTTTTCTCGACAAATTTTTTTCCCAAGATTGAGGATTTTTTTTTTTTTTTTTTTTTAATTTATTTATTGGCAAAGTGTTTATCAGATTTCGTTAACCGTTAACGTTGCAAGATTTCAGTCATTAACTCTCGACAAATTGCACAACCAAGCATGTTTAGAAGCTGCTTTTCAGTATAAGTCATTATCATAATACAACTTTATTATTTTTTTTTTTTAAATAGTTTTGCCACTAAGTTTTATTAGAAGACTTAACAAATTTTAATGACAATTCCGTACTAAAAGTCACAAACCATTCACTTTCCATTAAAAGCAAACAAACCTTTATTGGCTAATAAAAACTAACTATATAAACAAACCTGTTGCTTTTAGTACAACCTTCGTTGAAAAACTTTTTTTTATATCAAAAAGAATGACCACAGAATAACGCCATGCGCCAAACTGATGTTCGAAAGCAAACTTCCCCCAAAGGAGTTATCCCATCCTTTATTTAGTACCAAGTAGGGGCTATAGCAGTAAAATATTAAAATTGCCTTTTCCAATTTAATGCGTCTCCATTAATGGACACGAACTCTTCTAAATTTCTCTTGGGTATTCTTTTAGAGTATGATGCTAGTCTATCACGAATGTTAGATAATGTTAGCCCTATTTTCCCCAGGAAGTTACTTCCTTCGGATAATCGTATGCGGTCGAATAGACTAGTTAAAAATTCAACTGGTCGTTTAATAAGACAGAGTTGCACCGGAAAGTCATTCATTATTTATTTTGTCTATTTTTTAATTTTTTTTTTACTTCATTGGGATTAATTATAAATGATCGAACCGCATCTTTGATAAAGTTTCAAATATTTGCTTATTTAGTATGTGAGTTGTTTCCGTCCCTGCAAAGATATTGACCTTGCTTCGTTTATGACAGCACTATTTTCAGTAAAAAAAAAAATCTTAATTATTTTTTTGTTATTTAATGATTTAAAAAATGTTAATCAAGTTGATGAAAATGATTTATAAAATATCGATGAAATTATTTTTATGATATATAAATTATTATCCAGACGATAGAAAGAAAATATATAATATTCTAAGTTTTAATATCGTATGGATTTTGATATTTAAAAATTACTCTTGAAGAAACCATCGGAATGTCTTGTTAAAAATGAATATTACAAATAAAAATATAAATGTACAAGAATTAGACGAGATAAAAGTTACATTTACTTTTCTCATGAAAAAAACTAGATATTGAACTACTTCGAACTCAGTTTGTTATTAACAGAATGAGTGGAAGTTGTAGTAGTAAGGAATATGGCGAAAGTGAAAAGATTTTGAAATATACGCAGACGATATTTAAACTTTAATTCTTTGTAACTCTTTATAGCAGAACCAAAAACACAGTAAAACTTTAAAAGACATTTTTATGGTTAGATATAATCTATATGATTCAAAAATCTAAAAATAATCCAATTTCATCGAATTCATAAAAGTCATATGTTAAGTTACTGTATAGTATGGGCATGTTATTTGATAAAATCCTACTTTATAAAAAAAAAAAAAACTTCAACACTACGATTTTGACATCTTTGAGCTACGGAAGATAAACTTGATTTTCTTGGCAATTGTTAATAAGTTTTTTTAATTAAAACAAGACATATACACATTTTCAAGCACAATTAATCTCAATATATAATATTTCATATGTATTTCACATTTTACAATTTTCTATGTATTAAAAATGTTTTTCTTATTCTCTTTTTAGGTAAGGGTTTTTCTCAACTTTTAAGTATGTCTGAAAATCAAGTAATTTTTGAATCGGTAAGAAATCAATTTTACGTTTGAATTTAGATACTGTTATAATAAGTTTTTGTTCTTTTTCAAAAATAAGAAACCAATATATATTTAACCCCCATTTGCTATTTTTTTTTCAAATGGCTTTACCACCCACTATGAAAATTAAATTGATTGTCTAGTTTAATGAAAGTTGTCTTTCTATCATAAATAAAACCGAATACTCTTTAGTGAAATAGAACATGGCTATTGCCAGCTTTACCAGACTTAGTATTTTTATTATTACGTGCTTGTTTTTCCCACACCTATCTTCTCTATATATATAAGGCAAAGCCCTCACTCACTGATTCACTCACTCACTCACTCACTCACTGACTCACTCATCACTAATTCTCCCACTTCCCACATAGTCACAACTCTGAAAATCGGCACAAATATCAACAATGGTAAAAATAGAAAAAGTAAACTATTCCGATCTCGATTAACCCACTTTAAGGGGTCGAAAAGGGGTTAAACGTTCCAAACGGGGGACATTCGAATATCCCACTTCCCACATAGTCACAACTCTGAAAATCGGCACAAATATCAACAATGGTAAAAATAGAAAAAATAAACTATTCCGATCTCGATTAACACACTTTAAGGGGTCGAAAAGGGGTTAAACGTTCCAAACGGGGGACATTCGAAAATCCTACTTCCCACATAGTCACAACTCTGAAAATCGGCACAAATATCAACAATGGTAAAAATAGAAAAAGTAAACTATTCCGATCTCGATTAACCCACTTTAAGGGGTCGAAAAGGGGTTAAACGTTCCAAACGGGGGACATTCGAAAATCCTACTTCCCACATAGTCACAACTCTGAAAATCGGCACAAATATCAACAATGGTAAAAATAGAAAAAGTAAACTATTCCGATCTCGATTAACCCACTTTAAGGGGTCGAAAAGGGGTTAAACGTTCCAAACGGGGGACATTCGAATATCCCACTTCCCACATAGTCACAACTCTGAAAATCGGCACAAATATCAACAATGGTAAAAATAGAAAAAGTAAACTATTCCGATCTCGATTAACCCACTTTAAGGTTTCGAAAAGGGGTTAAACATTCCAAACGGGGGACATTCGAAAATCCTACTTCCCATATAGTCACAACTCTGAAAATCGGCACAAATATCAACAATGGTAAACATAGAAAAAGTAAGCTATTCCGATCTCGATTAACCCACTTTAAGAGGTCAAAAAGGGGTTAAACGTTCCAAACGAGCGATATATTCGAATGTCCTACTTCTCATATTTTCACAATTCTGAAAACTGGTGTGAATATCAATAAAGACAAACGCAGAAAAAGTAAACTATTCCGATCTCCAGTGGATCAAGGGGTGGAAAAGGGGTTAAACGTTCCAAACGAGGAATATTCGAATGTACCACTTCCCATATGGTCACAACTCGGAAATTTGGTACAAATGTCAAAAAAGGTTAAACATAGAAAAAGTAAGCTATTCTGTTCTCGATTAACCAACTTTAAGGGGTCGAAAAGGGGTTAAATGTTCCAAACGAGGGATATCCGAATGTTCCTCTTCCAATGTAGTCATTTTTCTGATATTTTTTTGCAAATGTTAAAAAAATAAATCATTCCAATAACGATTAACGAATTTTTAAGGGATGAAAAGACGACGCAACATTGAAACTATACGAGGATTAACTTAATGTCTAATTAACTTAATTCCAATACAGCTACTACTTTGAAATTTAGAACTAAGAGCAAACATAAACACAATAAACTATTCCAGTTTACAATTCACAATTATAAATTTCGTTTAAAATGTCAACAAAGGAAAGTTCCTATTTTGATAAATCAATTTGTCGGGATCGAAAAGGGAGCAAACGTCTGAAGTGTAGAATACATGAATGTCTTTTGATCGCTAAAATGCTAATGGTAAAATTTCGTAGCGCAGCACGGGTATTCAGCTAGTATTTTGATATAACGCCTTTCCTAGAACTTTTTTTTAAAGTGCAGGAAGTCTTAGTTTTTAAAGTACTTTTGATATTTCAATAGGTAAAACTATTAATAATTATACTATGCCCAAAATGCCCTTGCGAAAAATTGCCTACCTAAGAATTTTAAACCCCATGTCTGGCAACGCTGGCCTTACACACCCAACGACACCGAAAATAAACATCAAGCATTGAAGAAAAAAAAAAATCCCCAAAACCATTCAATACATCTTCCAATTGCTTATTTGCAAATTCTCATTCAATCTCCAATCCAACTTAAAAATATTTAAATTCAACTTTTTCTGTATCCAATTCCTTCCACAAATCCCTTACGTCATTTCAATTCTACACCACATCCCAAACCACCGTAAAATTTCCATTCCCCCCCCCTCCCCCCCTCCCCCTTGGTCCTCTGCCAAAATCGACGAATTGAGGTGAAATCCACCCTCGGAATAAACTACATTTCCGATTTTGTTGCCAAAAGAAATGTGTATATAAGGAGAGAGAGGGGGGGGGGGGGGAATCGAAAAGGAGTGAAAATTCCACACGGCCACCCACCCCGACCACCACTTTTCGCTACATACCCCGCGCCACCTCCCTTTCGAATAGTAGTACATAATATTCGTTTAGAAATTCCGATCGGGGTAAAGAAGAAGTCGGGAGGAGTTGTCTCGATGTCTTCAGTTGGCGGCAAATGAGAAAACGATGATCGGAATTTTAAGTTGGAGGAAGACTTTCGAAACGGGAACATGTGGAGGAGGGTTGCTTTCGTGAATTGTTGAAGGGTGGATTTGGGAAAAGAAAAGTTTCATTTTTCTTGTTTTAGGAACGTTTTTATTTTTCCAAAATACCTATTTGTTGATGTTGTAGTTCTAGTACACCCCCCCCCCCGAAAAAAAAAAAACGTTTATTGTTGAAATGGAACTGACCACGAGCTTCATAATACATCATGGAGAATCATTAAATGTTGTCAAACCAAAGAAATTAAACTATTTGTATTGGCTGATAGAAACAGTAAACAGCTTGGTAAATAATTTACCCATAAAAATAAAGTTTGTACTATAAATCGTTTAAATTCAACGCCGACTTGTAACTGCAATTGCAACTTATTTAAGCGATTTTGAGCTTAGATAATATTTTCATAGTGTTTGACGAGGTCAAGAAGAAGACCATTGATTCTGTACCATAGACTAACTTTTTTTCTTGACAAGAAACGATAGTGATTGACAACGAGTCTATCTGCAAAGTTTCAGTTTGATTGGATGAGGGCAAGTGAATTATACCTCTGAAGATTTACTCTTCACAAGCACACAAAATCGAAGTTAAATCATAGAGTTTAAAAACATAAGCTATCGCTAGACCCATCTCTAATTGATAATGAGTGACTGTGTTTCTTTAAATTATAATTGTTTAAAAATTAACAATTTGGTAACTATTTCAACGCATTCCGGTATGATTTCATTATGCGTAGTATAAATCGTCCAACTGTTCCTTCATTGCCCAACTTATTTACATTAATTTGTGTTCAAGAAATTTCTTGCTATTTTTTTTATGCAAACAAAACATATAGCATACTACAGAATATCAACAACCTAATCAAAATTAAACTGAAATAATAAAATTTAAAATGTTGTTTAAATATTCAAATTTGTTAAAAACTCTCTCACTATATTTATTTCAAAATATATAACAATAAGTATATTATGAGGTTCTATACTTCCCTCCCTTCACCTCCTTTTAAAAAAATTAAAGTCACTAAATATCCTTACTATTCCACATACTTTAACACACAAGCTCCCCCAGGTAGTTCGGAAAAATCATACCTTGGCCCACAGAACCAAGTTGAGCAACAGCCAATTGATCAGCAGTTGACCCTTTTTAACACCCTTCGCATTCCGTGTTCCTTTTAACCTTCCGAATCACCCATTACGTGGGCAATAATAAAGATTATCTCTCCACAGTGAAGAGAGAATTATCTCCAAATATTCACCCTTAAAGCCGAAAGGTCGTAAGCGAAATCGTGAATCGTTTGTTTTTAACAGCTTTTTTCCGCTCTCTTGATTTTCGGAAAGGAAGAGGAGCGGAATACGGGACGACTTGGGATTTAACTTATCGTCTGCGTTTTATTTAAAAGAATGCTATTAGAATAGAGCTTATTTTGTGTTTTTTTTCTCTTGGATAGATCTACTTTTGTATGCTGCAATTTCGGGTAATCATATTATTACATTGTTTGGCACATTATTAAAGGGGATCATTTTTAAGGTATGCACATTATTAAGGTTATCT